>OY829913.1:207291572-207891572 GCA_963691935.1 Nephrotoma guestfalica | reverse complement strand
TTAAACGTTGAATTATAAATAATAAATGTATTTGTTTTGTTGTGGTGGTTTCCACATTTGTGAGAAGTGAAGATGATAGAGTAAAATATTCGAAGTTTGACTTTACTGAAAGAATATTTTAATTCCAACTAGAATAGTCTATGTTTATAAGTTCACAAATTTACATTCTAAATTGAAATAATGTCATTATTTTTTATGTAAAGAATTGCAAAATACGAAAAATTGCAATTAATTATTAATAATGGCCAAGCCGTAAGTTATCCCACCATAAATTATTTGTGATACTTTTTGACTTAAATTTATCTTGGCACTTTATATTTTATCTTGAAAAAAATCGACAGAATGCGAATTTACTAAAACATCATGATATCCAATACAAATCTAGACTACTACGATAATTGCAATTTATCTTGGTTTTTAGAGAATTAGGGCACTGATTTCGAAGAAAGTCCTGATAGACGCTTCGTGGCCTTCTTTGTTTTAACAACCTTCTTTTTCTAAAAAAAAACATATTGAAAAGATTTAGGATGTTTTTTAATCAAATAGCACATTAAGTTCTTATATTCCTTCCTGTTTGAACGTATTGACAAACATTCATCTTAATATAAGTGCTACGAAATACTCTAAACAATTCTCAAGAGATTTAAATTCATGTAGGTACATACGTTTCCTACTTTTATGCTATTGTTGTTGTGTTGTTCCCCCAAAAGTAATACCCATAATAATGAAAATATCGATAGGAAAATTGTTACACACCACATAAACGTATACATACGAATAAATAAATATAAATAAATCGTAACAACTATTTAAATGGGATTTTATATATAAATTGAATTCAATTTAAAATATTTTGGTATTATTTCAATCTGTTAATATGTGGCATTTTTATTTGCACAGTGCATTTTCCGTAAACGTATATCGGTAAAGTAAAAATAATACCGATTTTAAGGGTTTTTAATTAATGTACGAAATACTCTCGTATATGTTCAATGTGATTTGCAGGATTAAATGGATACGTCTATAACATGCACAGATGAGGTATTTTGATTTTTGTATCAGGTATTTATTATTTTGATATGGTGTCCGAAGAGCTTTAATAACAATGGAAAGTCACCAATTAACAGAAAAAATTAAAATGAGGCTACTTTTGAAAAGCGTTTACAAAAGTATAAATCATTAGTTTTCAAAAAATCTCAAACTTTATGAATAGGAATGATTCGTACATTTATTAAAACACTCATTTCATTTAAACATAGGCATAGGATTTCTACAAAATTTTAAATTAATAATGAAAAGGGCCAATTTTACCACCTTACCAAAATTTACATAATATACTCAGGAATTTAATATTTTTTTACATCCCAAGTTCATTTACCTTGTATTATTTTAATAAAATGCAGTCCCCACAACATTTAACCATCCCTACAATAGAACTCAACAAGAACAAAAAAATCACATTTTCTTCCAATTAAATATTTACGTATCTATGTAATAATGGTAATAAAATAAAAACTTATGTTCAACTTTAATTTTAAATATTTTATACCAACAACAAAAATTCTTTGCGTATTTCCTGTTTTTGAAAAACATAATTTTTATTAAATATTTAATATCAAAAAAAAATCTGTGTAAAAGAGTAACTATGGAAATTGTATCCGTACAACTCACAAAACGTGTAATGCAATCGTGTTGGAGGAGGTTAGTTGCTTTTAACCTTCTTTAACTATGAATATACTTTTATATGAAATTAAAGCTAAATATCAATACTTGGTCCTTCAAGAAACATTGGTCTTTAACTTGCACGTGAACAAAAATGTTGCACTTACTCGTACTAAGTATAATACGAGTATTATTGGCGAAATAGCAATTAAAAAGTCTAGAAAAACTTTGTTAAAGAACTAAGTCTGGTGAATTTTTGACACAATTAAAAAAAATACATTGTGAATTGGCTAAAACTTAACTTAAAATTAACGATAAGTGTAGGTTTTTAAAAAGTGTAGCAATGGAAAGTGTAATTACTAATATTATTTCAAAAACATTCATTGTAACTTATATTAGGCGGAGTTAGTAGGTGTCAATAATAACAAAAGAATTTATATGAAATATTAATATTATTATTATGAAATAATGTTAGTACGTTTAGTCTCAGAAAAGTTGAGATGTTTTGCAAAAGCGGAGACCTCTCAAAACAGTAAAATTTATCAAAATAAAAAAATGTAGTCGTTGAATAATAGTTAATCCATCCGGCTTTTGAAGACATACTTGTAAGCACACACAAGCTTCTATGGGATTCTTATAAATAGGTTTTCATTTTAAAATATTTGATTTTAAAGTATTCTCATTTGCAAAAAGATTTTAAAATTAGCATATTTTTAAAAGCTGTTTGACGACACTATGCCAACTAAAAAATTTTAATGCAGTCATCAACTCATCTGATTTAGTTCACTTTTAGATCTCTCGGCTATTTTCGGTTGATGTAGTGTAATGTGTTTCTTTTGCTTAAATCTAACGAAAAGTTTAAGATTTGATACTCGAAAGCATCATCGAATTTAAATAATTATATTTTTTCTACTTCTTGGTTCAAAAGTTTTTCTTTATTTGTTTAAAACTTGAAATTAAAATGCATCAATTATAATACAAACATAAGTTAATAATCATGTGTTTTATTCCCTATGGATAGTAGTAAATAAAACCAATAATTTTCATAAATCTGTAAATCACAGTAAATTTTACGAATTTTGGAAATATTGATAAAGTAAATTAAGTATTAAGTATTTTATCAAAATTGTTCAAATAAAGGATGCCGCATAAGTAACGTTATGATTTAATTAGTGAATAAATTTTTTGTTTGCGTATTTTTTTTGTTTTTTTTTCAAAATTAACCTTGAAAAATTTGGGAAATTTATGATGAAAAGACTCAGCACAGAACAAAGAACCAAAGTTGTTTAATTTTATTTTGAAAGTCAGCATTCGATTATTCAAACACAAAGATCATATTGAAATTTCTTTCATGTACGAAAGGCACCTAGCGCTCCAACAATTTACCGATTGGTTCAGCGTTTTTGGCAACAAGAGGCTGTCTGTGATCTTCCATCCATTTAGATACACAATATGGTATGGAATAACTTCAGAAAGAATCATTGGACCATATTTTTTCGAAAACTACGAACAAGTTACGGTTAATGTGAATGGAATTCAATACCGGGAAATGATTGAACAATCTAGAATTGTGGTTGAAATAAAATGGAGCCACAGCTCATCCAACTATGGCTCTCCTGTGCGAAATTTTTGACGATCGAATAAAATCACGTTTTTCTGATGTTAACTAGCCACCACGTTCGTCCGAATTAATGGCCCTCGATTTTTTTATTTGGGCTTCCTAAAGGGTAAGGTGTATGCCTATAAGCCAAGAACCATGCAACAGCTTAAGGCCAATAAACGAGAAGAAGTGAGGGCGCTGGGACCTGAAATTCTAAGAAAAGTTATGTAAAATGCTCTGGAAAGAGCACGTCAGGTCGAAGCAAACAATGGGCACCATTTGAAAGATCTTATCTTCAAAACATAATGTGAACATATTTCCAAACTATAATCTAAATTTTAATAAATACCAACGTTAAATAAAATCAGAAACAAAAAAGTTATTCATTAAATAAATCTTAACGTTACTTATGCGCCACCCTATATAACTAGAAATTTAAACTTTTTTCTATAATCACGTCGATTATAGAACCCGTGGGAGCGAATCGATTGCGGATGGAAAACTGCATATAAAAAAACACATAAAACAAAATTTTAAATCATAGTATCCTAGAAATTCCTAAGGATTTTCGTACAATTAGTAAAGTAAAATTTGTTTTAGATTCGCCGCAATTTTTTTGCGTTTGTACAGGGAACCAGAAAAAATGATTTGTATGAAAATTAATACAAATTTTCTTGGCTACTTTGGATTATAGCAATTGTTTCCCATTTTATTTATATGCATTTTCCAATCCGCATTAGATTCGTTCTCGCGGATTACATGATTACTGTACTATTCATGCTTACATGAGAAACAGAACTGGATAAAATCAGCAGGTGAATTTTCACAAGTAATAGTACTAATTCAAATAGCAAAAATCTCTAAAAACTAAAAGGTTTTACAATACGACATCGATTCTCATATTGGTTAAAATTCAAAAAATTGTCAAAGGGCTCTACGAATCAGACCTTACTGAATTATTCAAGAAACAAATTACGAATTTAAATATTACAAAGAGTTGTCTTTCGGACGTACATATACAGCCACAGCTCCTAGCATAAAACAACATCCATTCAATTGCAAAGCTAAGTTAAAACTTTGACACCAAAGAACGTACCGATAAAGTGCTTCCTGACTTGAAAGAACATCATTTTACTTACACAACCAACTAACAAAAATCAAGCAAACATTATTAAAACTAACGTCAAATTCCTTTTATTTGAGTTTTTATTTATTAAAATCGGTTAAGCACTTTTGTGGAAATCTTTGCATTTCTGAAAATCCTAAGCAAACCGCACACTGTTCAAAAGTACAGTGTCAAAAACAAGCCAATTTTTTTTTTCTTGAATAAAGAAAACATTTTCGCCGAGTTTTATAAAACTCGATAGAGGGGTGAGGAGAGAATTCGGTCGGGTTCGCGTGGAATGGTTGTAAATTCTTTACATTATATAGGCCTTTACCTTTAAATTAAAATAAATAAAATTAAAAATTAACAGTTCTTCTATTCAGTTTTAGAAATGTTGCGCTCACAAAATGCAAGACACAAGCTTTATGATAAAGGAAGCTTTCGAAAAAATTTGATTTCATTAAATCTTTTTCAAAAGAATGCTCAAATACAGACTATAAAGATTTATCATAGAATTCACAATAGACCAAAATAATGATAGACGAGTTCAAATTTAAAAATCTGATAGAGGTTAAATTGCTATAACAAAAATTTTAGAACTAATTTTAGAATTGAAACCTAAACCACCAAATCAGATTACTATGAATCAATTTCTAAATCGCAAGATGAACACTGCGATATTGTAAAACGTATACCTAACTGTGGGTGTGTGTGTACATGTTACAATGAATTTTCAAATCGGTATTCCCGAAAAAAGGCAATTTAAATCAAAAACTCTTAACACAAATCAGCTTAAAAAATTAAAGCTATTGTATTAAACAAACTATACTGAATTTTATATTTCCATATCTATTAGACCTGAATATATTGTGATAGCGTTATACACTCATATATGTACGTATCTATATATCTTTGTAATTGAAATTTGAAATAGGTTTTTTGCATGTTTCTATCCAAAAGTGATATAATTGAATTCAGCAAAAAAAAATTGTGTTAAAAATTTCATTCCTATTCAATCAGCAATTACAATTGTTATTTTAAATTTAAACCAATAAAAAGTTAACACTTTGGGCAACAATGTACAAAATATCATACGAATACCAAGTTTACCGATGTACCAAAGTGATAACTTCCTGTATGTGGTGACTCGTTTGGGCTACATAGTGTTTTCTGTACAAAAACAAATACAAAAAATTAAGACCATTTCCAATCGGATTTAATCAATGAGTGCGATTGTATGAGTATGTATTATGTATAGGTTGCATGCATGGAACAACGTATAGCTTAGTATGATGGAATGTTTTTTAAATATAATTAAAATTTTCTTTTGAATTTTCATATTTTTAGTTATCGTACACCATTATTTGTAAGTATTCCGTACCAATATTATGAATTGAAATATTTTATTTCTATCAATTTTAATTAAACGAAAATCATCCTTTTCTTTATTATGGTTTCAAGTTTATTAATTTTTAGCTTAATAATAAACCAAACACATACAGGGTAGGGAAAATAGACGATATTTTATGTTTTCTTGCAATAAAATCGTATTTGAAAAGTTCTTGAAAAAAACTCTTTGTAATAAAACATATTTTATCGAGAAGCACACTTTTGAGCATAACAATTTTGATTTAACTGCCTAATCTCACTTTTCGTATACATGATGTTCGGAACTGGCGTATAATTACCGACAGAATCTTAGTACAAAGAGATGATAAAGAAAATTTAAAAATCGTTAGAGCGTTTTATGAAATTTTGCTAAGGTTATACCGTTATAATTTAATTATCGTTAATTTTGAAAAATCCCGATTCAGAATTTTAAGTATTTAAAATTATTCTAATCTTAATAAAGCTTTTTTATTTTCAATAAGAAACAATAAAACCCTTTGGTTTTTTCCCTCAAGTTTGTTAGTGAAGAGCTCGCCACTCCAGAAAAAAATTTATTTCAATTCCGCCATCCTATATTTAGAATTAAACACAAAATATATGTATGTGTAAAGGGTCAATTCAATTATTTAATAAATAACTTTTGTTTGCACTAACACCAACATTTTTGTTTTAATTTAAGTTTATATTTAGTTTCCGACTTTCGGCTATATTACTTTTGCTTAAGTACAATTTGCAATTACAATTTGCAATCTGTTTTACAATTTGCAATCTGTTTTGGATCCGAGGCTCCAACTGTTTCGCATTTCGCTTTTCCCGTTTTTACTTTTACGCCACTGCCAACCAATTCGAAAACGTACGGCTATAGGTCCGTCTTCTGTAGCTATCTGCACATTGCAAGGCTCCATGCCAGCCTATATGTCTTAGTTGTGTTCCTCTTCATCACAGACCGTAATCTGATGATGAAATTTCCTTTTTGCATCCTGCGCCTATCGGGATTCGAACGCGGTACCTCCCGATCCAAAAGCCAAAGCTTTAACCACTGTGCCGTTATAAAACATTAATTGTAAGTAGTTTCATAGATTTTCATAAAAACACTCATTCTTCGCCTAAAATTATCAGTAGTAAATTATTCGTAAGTTGTTCCCGAAAATCTGTTATAATAAAATGGTACCAATACACACAAAACGGTGTAAATATAACTTGAACTTAAAGTACACAACAACCTTTTTCAAGGTCCTCTGAATTAACATGATCTAACCATAAGAAGATTTCTGTTAATAAGACCAGAGATATTATTTCCTCCTAGCGGAAGAATTAATCATAAATACTATCACGCAAAATTAAAAAAACGAAAATTAAACAACAGAACATTCTAACTAGGCATACAAAAGGCCCATTTTAAGCAGAGGATTAAACTCTGATATGTATAGCAACAAATATCACATCAAGAGAGTATTGGCCATGTTGACATTTCAAAAATTAACAACAGAAACTTATGAAATTAAAGCATTTTAAATACTCGCCTTTAATTCAAATTTTAAATGATCTACTCCATCTCGATCATCTATACACAACACGACACAAAACATTACTCCGTGTAATGTTTCACACAACACGACAGTAGCTGAATCACGTCACCCATACACGATGGAGAGATAAGACCGGGTTTCTTGAGACAATATAATCAGAATTATTTCTCCGCATTACTAAAACAACGAACACAATAGTCAACACTCTAATTAGTCCTGTTTAGATAAAGATAACAAGGCATCGTCATTTGGATTACATACTTCGTTATATAAATAACACACAAGCCACAATTTTAACACCGCATTGAGATAAATATACCGCTCTTGGACTAATTTAAATTACTTGGTTGGCCTCTAATAACATTAAACCGCTTCGCTCCTCCGAGTTCTAACCTGGTTAATTACATTGCAGATTTAAATTGCCATTTCGCCCCCGGCCCAGTTTTTGCCGGCGCAAGTTTTCTTGCATTGAATCTGGTTAGTCAACTCGTTCACAAATCGCCAGGTATCCGCCAGGTAGATACGTCCGACCAAATGGATTCTTATGAATAAATTTTAATTTCATTTGACTCCCCTTTATTTATCAACAAAACTGTAAAAGAAGTTGTCCACCTTATAATTTCAACAATTTCATTAGGGGATGAAAGAAGGGAATAATTTTATACAAGCCTCCTAAAATAATAAATCCCGATGAAATAAATGTTTAATGACAAAGTGCCAGTCAGCAAGTTGCATCAAAAAGGCCCCGAATGATTGACATCAAACACCCCTCAGATAAAAATCCAACCAGGCTTTGAATTGGCAGAATGAGAGCAAATGTTATAAAAACAAGGTCCATAATGTCATATGGCTGGAAGTTTATATTATAAAATATTTTGAATTTTAAATAAAATGAAATATCCTTTTGGTCCTTGCTGATCTTCTTAAACAGAATTTTATTAGATAATTACTTCTGCACTTTCTTTGATTGAAAAATGTCATTCAAAAACAAATTTATCAGCATCACGTTTTGCTGCAACTTTTAATCTTTAAACAACTAGCCAAAGCGCTCTTGTTTTACCTAAAGTAGATTACCGATGCCCAAAATATTTGGCAGTTTCAGGTTTTTTTTTACTCTAAAGGAGCTTACCACAAATAATGTTAATTATATAACTCTGAACGACTCGATAAACGATCGATTTTAGAATGGGTAAATCTAAAAGAATCCAATTGAGACCAAACAAATTCCAATCTTGTCTTTTACACTAACCGCTACAAACGAGAGGTAGATGAATAATATTGTATCATACCTTCAGTCTCTTAATAATTAATGAAATGGTTTGTTGCTGTGACGAAAGATATTCAGAAAGCTCTGCTTTCACAACACATTTCTAAGAAAAAACATGAAATAAAAAATTTATTACCGGAGGTACCGAGTTCGATAGGATGCAAGATGCAAAAGGGATATCGATAGCATCATCTGATTACGATCGGTCATGCACACAACTATATGACCCTTGTCGGAGTGCAAAACACATTGACGTTTTGCTGCAACTTTTAATCTTTAAACAACTAGCCAAAGCGCACTTGTTTTACCTAAAGTAGATTACCGATGCCCAAAATATTTGGCAGTTTCAGGTTTTTTTTTTACTCTAAAGGAGCTTACCACAAATAATGTTAATTATATAACTCTGAACGACTCGATAAACGATCGATTTTAGAATGGGTAAATCTAAAAGAATCCAATTGAGACCAAACAAATTCCAATCTTGTCTTTTACACTAACCGCTACAAACGAGAGATAGGTGAATAATATTGTATCATACCTTCAGTCTCTTAATAATTAATGAAATGGTTTGTTGCTGTGACGAAAGATATTCAGAAAGCTCTGCTTTCACAACACATTTCTAAGAAAACACATGAAATAAAAAATTTATTACCGGAGGTACCGAGTTCGATAGGATGCAAGATGCAAAAGGGATATCGATAGCATCATCTGATTACGATCGGTCATGCACACAACTATATGACCCTTGTCGGAGTGCAAAACACATGGGCCGACCCACCTTCCATGTCAGTACTATCACGGAGCTATGCAATGCGCAAATCAGACCTATAGAAGGGAAAACTGGAAACTCTTATAGCAGAGAGTAGATGAAATAGAAAGATATAGCGTAACAATCAAACAAGCTGCTGCACAAAGCAATGGATGTGATTTCAAAATATTTATTTATAAATCTCTTTTTGAGCTATAAGCTCATTTATAAAGCGGGGCGTGGAAGGTCTATATTATATCAATATAACTATTTTTAAAGTTGTAAATTTGAATTTTTTTTCTTTGTCTTTTGGTCTTCTCTCGTTCGACTGCTTATCCTCTTGTATTTACACCCATGTATTTAAACCCACGGTCCACTGATACACTCCATAAAAAAACTAAATTGCTAAAAATAACATATTTATACGGCAGAAAAGTCAAAGGTCCAAAATACAGAAGAGACGAACTTTAGTAAATCAATTATAACAAATATAATACTTCGACCACTTATAAATAGGACCTGCGAAAAAACAACGAATAGTACGAAATAAAAACATCTGAGATTGCACCCGGATTATATTTTTTATATTTTGTTCATTTTTTACCTAAAATAAGATGTTCCTATATTATCATAAATTATAACTCGACAGTCCTTCGGGATGGAGTAACTGAGTTGCATGCACATAATGCACTTGACAAAGCACCTTAAATTAATAAATATGTCAAACCACTTAAAAACACGACCATCACACGATACGCGTCATTTTAATCCAACTTCAAGCACAAAGGAAACCCTACTCTACACAAACAAATAAATCATTTTTCTAATCACCTAGAACAACTATACTTGCTTATTTACTTAATGCTGGCACTGCATCCCACACAGAAAGAAAAAACCTAGGGAAATCAACGAAAAACATGTTAGACTGGAGAAAAGTTGATCAATAATACGATCAACAAAATAGGAGGTCATTTTATTCGGTTTATTATTCAAAAACAACTGTTTTGTAAATTCATAAAAATGACGTTAAAACAAATTTCACTTTGAACTAGCATTTTTGAAAACATTTTTTGAGTGATGAACTTAAACGAAATACAAAAATAATTCGTATGAAATTTTTTAGCTGTCTGAAGTGATTTGGCCATCTCGACAACAACAATTTGCCTCTCGTTACAACTATTTCTAAGAAGTCACTTTTCCAACTGGAATTTGAATTATTTCAGTGAGTTCCCGTACTAACAAATTCAACAAAATTGGTTTATTATCAAGCGATTGAGTTGAGAGTATCTATTTAATAAAGTGCACCAAGACCGTTACAACCCGATGAAGGAGATTGAGAAAAAAGCTTGTGATCGTGTATATAGAATACTTATGCAAACCACGTCAAGCTAATTCTTCAACTAAATCCAATGAGAGTAAATGTGATTCGGATTTCCTCAACTATGACCAATTCCCAACACCGAATCGGCTCAATCGAAGTTAATCATTCTTTCCCAACAAAACAGTTGATTTATTTTCCACTTCCAGAATGTATACCATACTCGTATACACCATGTTAAGAGATTATTTCATCCACGAGACTAAATGAAAAATTATAAATAAAAACTAGTTTTATTTTTTTAATTTTTAACAATATTTACTAAGTCTTCCTTATAGTGATAATATTTTTTTTAATATTTAACTTTTAATTTTTAAAAATCGATTTCGGAAGTTTTTCTTCCTCAGTTTAACAATAACTATTACATTTCTTAATTTTACATTGACCTTATATAAAGGGTGCTTTTTTAAGCCCGATAGAACTTGAAATTGTAAAACATAACACAAAAAATAAACGCATTCTGTACGTCCAATTTTGGGCCATTTTTTCGAGCACTGCTGGCCGTATGTTACGAGTAACACGAACAATGCTGGCCTCCAAGGCGTCAATTGTTGCTGCTTTATCATCATAAACCAGTGACTTCCTCACAGGAAATAATTGAGCCCAACAGGAAATAATTGAGACGTGTCAAATGGCACGACCTTAGAGGACAATTGCCAGGTACATTTCTTGAAATCAACTTAACGCCAAATTTTGATTTTAATAAGTCGATGGTTGCGGTCGCCGTATGGCACGTAGCGCCATCCAGTTGAAACCACATCTCGCCCGGATCAATGTCATCCATATTTTCAAATAAACAAACAAACAAAAAATCATTGATCATGGTGCAGTAACGATCTCTATTGACCGTAACGCGATCTCCGGCCTGATTTTCAAAGTAAATTTTAATAATTTCGTAGCGTTGTTCAAGCGTGAGTCCATGCCAGGGTATACTGAGATCTCTCTTACAATTTCAAGTTCTATCAGGTTTAAAAAAACACTCGTTACTATGGTTACTCATACATTTTGACTCCTCCTTTCTGTGTTTTTATTATTAGGTCGTACATTTTTTGGCTTCGGTGTTAATTTTGTCGTTAAGCCAATTGTTATTGTTTTTATTTATATACTTCAAGTTATTTGAGTCCGTCTGTTGCCCTTTTCTAATTCTGTGTAATATTCTTAAGTTTGTATTTATGTCAGTGTATTTGTGATTATCGTTTTTGGTATGTAATACAAAATTTGATTTCGGTTCGGTTTTTGTTGTTGATATGTTCTTTGTACTTTTCTGGGAAGCTTCTACCTATTTGTCCGATATACAATTTTGAGCATTCGTCAGACGTTAGTTTGTTTACTCCTGCGTCTATTTTTTGGAGTGTTTCTTTAAATTGAGTTTCTGTTCTAATTTATTACTGTTTTTGTAGGCTGCCGTGTATCCGAATTTTTTGAGTTTTTTCTATTATTTTGTGAGCCATTTTATTGTATTCTACGCTTATGTATTTTTTGTCGTCATTGGTGTCGGTATTTTGTAATGTGGTTAAGTTTTGTTGGTGTTTTTGCTATTTGTTTTTGGTTTATTTTTTCAATTAATGTTGGCTTAAATCAGTTTCTGTTAGATATATATTTTGTGGTGTTGAGTTAGTCTTCATAATCATTTTAGTCGTTAGTACGCTATTCATTATGTTTACCACGTGGTTGTAGGCTGATATTCTATGTTGATAAGGATGATGAGAATAGTTATTATTGTTTGTGTGGGTTTTCTATATATTTTAAATGTGTGCTTTGAATTGTTGTTTTTAATCGTGAGGTCCATAGAGTTTTATTGTTTATTAGTTAGTATTACGTCATCTACATATATATACCAGTAAATTATTTTATCTTTGTATTTGTTGTTAAACATAGAAAGGACGAGTCAAAATGTATGAGTAACCATAGTATATAAGGCCAATGTAAAATTAAGAAATTTAATAGTTATTGTTAAAAAAACTGAGGAAGGAAAAATTTCCGAAATCGATCTTTAAAAATTACCGATGTACCGATTTCCCATGTTTGAGTAGTTTAAATGTCGACTAAGATTATGAGGATCACAGTGATTCTTCTAAGACGTCATCGGGAGGTTACAATAGCGCCATGTACTAAGTAATAAACTGTTAAAATGCCATGACCCAGCGCTCTCCCGAATTTTAAATATTTTATTTAATTTGGATGGCATAACGATTTCACCTACGTTTGAGTAGTTTATATGTCGACTAAGAATACGAGGATCACAAGGATTCTTCTAATACGTCATCAGGAGGTTGATGAAAAATGGAAAATTGGAGAGACCGCTGAGACATGGCATATAGACTGTTTATTACTTACTTTACATAAATCTATTGTAATTTACTGGTGACGTCTTAGAAGAATCCCTGTGATCCTCATAATATTAGTCGAAAAAAGAATTACTCAAACAAGTGAAATTGGAATATGCCATACAAATTAAATAAAAAATATAAAATTGGGGAAACCGCGGAAACATGGCATATAGAGAGTTTATTACTTAGTACATAGAGCTATTGTAAACAAATTATTATCACTATAAGGCTTAATAAATATTGTTAAAAGTTCAAAAAAATAAAAAGTTTTTATTTATAATTAATTTAAGTCAAAAAAGTAAGTTTATTTATAATTAGTTTAAGTACAAAAATCGAAAACATGAATAAAATCATGAAACAAAATAAATGAGAAAGTTATCATATATAATATATAACCTAACCTAACCTATCATATATAATTGCCGTGTCGGTAGGAACTAAGCGTAAATTTTATCGATAAACAAAATCAATAAAATATCCATAAAATTTCAAATATGATTGTAGTAGGCCTTTGATTTTACTAGGTGATCAAAAAACATTACTATATATATAAATAATATTTCTTCATAGATATGGTTCACTTGTAAACCAAAATAAATCTAGCGGCCTTTGCTTTCTCCAGTTTCTCCTAAAAAAACATTTTTTTTTATGTTGATATTTTTTGGTCGATAAATTGCAATTGTCAATAATTGGCTCCTATCCTGATCCCAATTTTGTATTAGATCACAAATTCTGATTTTAAATCTAGCAAGCGCCTTTGCGTTGTTTCACGAAACATGAACTGCACCCGAGCAAATCAAGCATCAAGAAACACAGCTAATATAATAATCTCCAACTATGAACGCTAATTAAAACTCAGTAACTGTACACAGTACATCCCAGGAATCCCTACCGACATTAGATTTCAACTTAATGTTTATCACTATACTTACTCGTAGTTATCTATGTTGTAACAAAAAATAAAACTAAACATAAGGCAGATCTAAATCTATTCGTAATTATGTATAATAATATAGAGTTGTAAGAATTCTTGACATCAATTGCTGCGTTTTTTTTTGAAAAAGCTGCTCTAGACCACGATAAACTATATTTTGATTTTTTAAACAATTTACATATTATTAAAATATTTGTGCTTCGGGTTTACTCAATCGAATCCTAAAGAGGTTATACTAAGTCAATATCTTGCGTTATATTATCGAATAAAGTTTATTTATGCTTGTTCTCAACAACTCTGGACACTTCTGGATATTATGTCGAGTACAACCGAGTTCATCAAAAAACTTAATAATTGCTGAACTGACGAAACAGGGAAATTTTTTTAGTACACAATTTTTTGAATGTTCCTTACTTCATTTACAACCGGAAATTTGAAAGAATGGAAATGAAATGACTGAATTGTATTTCTAAATAAGAAAAAATGAGTATCCTAATGTTTGTTGGTGAAATTAATTAATTTATTTTAATATTGGATAATTTCGCGTTTAATTATAAACCAAAAATTAAATGTCAAAATGATTGACTTGAAGTTAGTTAAAGTTGTTGTTCTAAATTTTGTTGTCTAAATTTCCCTGTATTTTCCCTATATTTTATCGCGGTCTCGAACATCATATTTCAAAAAAACGCAGCTAATATAACAAGACAATGACCTAGAAACTTGTACAACAATAAAATTACAATAACAAAATAGTGGAAGAATAAAAAAATAGTAAATCTGCCGAAACTGGCGGTAGCATAAACTATATGGCTTAGGCCTGATTAAAACATACATATCAAAGAAAGGGTTTCGTCCAAATGATTCCAGTGAATACAGACGTCAACCCGTACTCTGCACATGCAAAATATCCACATTGCCGATTTATCCAACACGATATAGAGTTTTTACTGTTTAAATGGAAATATATGTTAAATGTTGCTGAACATATACCTAACGTGTAGTTTCAAAATTTCAACCTATTAGTCCTTTGAAATTTTAACTGCAACCAACGTTAGGCAATTTAAAAATCAACCTATTGCTTATCCTTAATGAGGAGAAATTGTCTTGGTTTGTTGTTGAAAATCAAATTACTTAACGTATTTTAATTATAAAACGTGTTTGTAGATCGTGAATCGTGATACAAATACTGCATTGCTAATTGACTGGTTTATCGTCAGTATAGAATATGCCATTAATAATTTCCCTTTCATAATACATAATGTTTTAAGCAATGAAACGCTACCATTTTAATAAGATGCGGATGGGTTGAAGAATTTAGCCTAAAGTAGAATTAGCTCGTTTAGATTATCTTGCCATTTGAAAAAAGAGTTTAATAATGTCTCGGTTTCGTTGAAAGATGTAAAATATCATCGAAATATCTGTACCAGAAAATAATATTAATCGTATGATATAATGGTATATGCTCAAAGAAGTTCGTGAAAATTTCTGTAAATAATGGAGATAAGATAAAATCTCTGAATAAACCGTCTGTAAACTCGTATAATCTATTACCAAACCAAAATAATTTGGTTGATTGAACGCAAGTATGGAAATGCGTTTTAACTCTGCGAAATTTAGACTCAACAATATCACACGATCTAAATAACTAAGTAGACCAATTTTCTGTCAAAAGGCACAGCACCTCGGACTCTATTACTTGGGCGTGTACAGGGACAGCTATATTATTAATTCTGCTAACTTATTTTTTTTTTAAAGGTTTTTAACTGTCATAGATACAAAATTGGTATAATTTTTGAAAAAGTTAGCGATCCTCTTACATAGTTCATAAGCAGATGCTGTAACGCAACTATTTTATGCCTTCTTTATGAACTTAAAAATTTATAAAGATATCCATATGACCTACTTTTTAAATATAGGCGTAGGATTTTGGTTCAGCTCAATTGCTTAGTAAATGATATAAAGTATATTTCAGATTACTTGCAATTTGTTAAGTTGAAAAGTGTTGTCTTCTCAAGCCAGCAAGAAATTATACTCACTAATCTTTTGCTGTGTAGCACAAATCAACTTCAACGGAATGGATTCGTTATAGAACGCTGCTTGTGCGCCAACTGCGCAGATATCAACCAACGATTAATTGTTGTATTTTAACTCCTGGTCCAAAAACCTCCTCAGTTTGTGTAAAAAAGCTTGAGAGCAAATGTTTTAATTTGATGTGGTGCGTTTTAACATAAAAGCCAAAAAACCATATAAAACTGAACGGAAGTTACAGAATTTCAAACAGCTAGAGTAATGTAATTCGAAACAAAAGCTCCAATAGAATCGAGTACCTAACTGAATAGCCCTAATATGATAGCCCTATTCATGATAACGATGTTCAACTGTACATCAAGCCACCCTACTTCTTTATAAAAAGTTTTGATTTTACTATTTTAATTTAAATAGTAGTACTATACTATACTATATATAGTTCTTGGTATACATGCTTTAATTTAATGTTTTATGTTTCAATAGTCACCCTTCGGCAATATGCATCTAAATTATTTTATTGCACAGTTTGTTTTGACATAATTATTGTGCAAATATTTTGTTACTCCACATTTACGAATTGACCGTACCGCTACGTCGTTCTCCTTTATTAGAGCTTCACACAAAATATTGCTTTTGTAACTAACGCATATTTATTCAACACAGTGATCTCGTGTAATAGTAACGCCATACCCAGTCAGTACATACAAGATACCAACAGCAGAAGAAAAAACGAAAAATTATCGAAAAACACTGTGCTCAGAATATACATAAGTAAATAAATATTAAATTGATTAGTTTTTCCTTCTTTTTAACAATGTTTTTCTCTGAAAAATGTTGTGTCACACCTACATTTTGTTATCTTTAGTTTTTTCTATTTATTTTAGAACTAGAATGAAAAATGCATTTTCCACTTTGTGTGTGTAAAATGTTTTCCGTTCTATACGGTCGTTTGGCTTCTATGTATGGATTGGTATCAATATAATTGATGGAAAAACTTTTTTTTTAGTTTTGTACGGGTCCTTTTTCATAGCATAGTGTTAAGAGATTTGGTCGATATATTGTGTATGTACTTTGATGAGTGTATTTCAAAATGGTTGTTTTGTATTATTGATGGTAACTGTTATTTGTATTTTATTATTTATGATTCTTTGTAAATCATAAACAAGTTGTATGTAAAACAGAGATGCTAAGTATGACAATTCAATAAATCGCTTAAGATACGATGTGTTCAGATTTTAAAAATGTTGTTTTTATTTTTACAGTTATGAATGGTAAATAAAGCTTTGTGATTTTGTTGAAACACTAATAGTATTAAGTGAATTTGTCAGCTGTCCTTGGAAAATTGATGCCACTCCAATTTAAGTGGTAGCAGCTCAACAATCAAATTGCACTTAAATTGTGAGTTCATAATTCGATTCACCCTTAATTAATGGTTATGATTCGCAATTAATCGAAAGAAACTTGATAATTATTTTAAAACAAAAAAAAATTTTTAGTTAAAAAAAAATTCAAGATAAAGCTTCTACTGTATTAAAATTTTACGAAAATCAACAAACTATTTTTTCATGAAATAATTTATCTGGTTAATTTTGGATACCAGTGAAAATTTCATTTCATGTCAGCTGCGTACTAGCCCTTACTAAAAACAAATATTAAGAGATGCAATCAAATTTGAAAAAATTATTGAAATAACCGGAGAAAAATTAGAATAATATAGTTTTCTAAAGTAAATTATATTCCAAATAATTTGTCTGTGGCACAATTCTGGTAATTCCCCGGGAATAGGGAACTGAAGAAAGAATTTATATGTAATTTTTATTTTAAAAAAAAAATCTGGCATACTGAGATAAAAAGTTAGTGTTAATTTTTTTGAAAACAAAATTAATTCGGGAATAATTGTTCCTGCCAATTTAGGTATGGAAAAATTATTCCCAATTTATAAATATTTACATCAAACTTTTCTCCTCGTAGGCCGGCAAAAAAAAATATTTTACCAAAAATTATATATAAATACTTTCCTCAGTTCGCTATTACCGGGGTATTACCAGAATAGTGCCACTGGTCGATTGGACATTTCGACCTAAGGATAAATGGAGTCCATGATAGTTACACTATTACCTTAGAATATGTCTGTAATCGTAGCAAATACGTGAACAATAATTTAAAATATTGTTTTCATCAACCGTTTAGAAACCTGGGGTGACATGTTATAACTTCACATTTTCGATACTTTATTGAAGTTTGTGTCTTTTTCCTAAACTGAAAAGGACGACTGTTTCGATTAGGAATTATTTATTTTCTATTGCTATCACAACCTACTAGAACAAAATGTCTTTTTCTAGAAGACATTCTAGAGAATGTCGAAAGGACAAAACCTCAATTAGAAATCACAATGGATGTACGTATATATAGACGGTATGCGCTACTCCCCCCCCCCCCTCTCCTCCCAGTATGGAAAGAAAAACGCATAAATGGTATGCAAAACATATAACAAATGTTTAACTTGCAGTATGTTGATTTTTTAATATAAGATATTAAATTGCATGGTTTGAGCATGATTTTTATGAAAGCATATTGAACGAGGAAGAAAAATGATAAGAACTTTTTTGTAACAAATAATTAAAATTTTTCGGATGGATGGTGAGTGGGAAAAGTGGCATAGGAGCCTAGACATATATTTCGCAGCAAACGTAATTAAAGATGACCAAATTAAATTAGCTAAATTGCTTCGTTTTGGCGGCATTGAACTTCAAGATTTATTCTATAATTTGCCAGATGCTAAAGCCGAAAAATCCGAAGATAACGAAGTACATATATAAAATCGCTGTCGATAAATTTAATGAATATTTTACGCCAAAGCGAAGTCAAGCGTACGAAAGGTACCTATTTTTCGGTATTACACAAAATACTGATAAAACCGTCGAGCAATTTGTTTCTCGCTTGAGAAAGCAAGCTAACCAGTGCAAATTTAAGAATAACATCGATGAGTATATTCGAGATCAAATAACGTCAAAGACTAACAATGGAATATTGCGAATATACATTTAGAAAACTGGCGAACTTACTCTCGACGAAGTTTTAGCACACGCGAGGGCCTTACAAGCAGTAACAGTTATAAAGCGGGTTTTCCAAACAAACACCGAAAATATACAAAAGTTGGATGAGAAGCAATATCGACGAGCAATAATAGGAATGGGAACGAACCGAGTTATTCAGTGTTTTCGTTTTCTCTCTGAAATGATATATGACTATCAAACGATACTATTTCTTGTCGAATTGGGCGAGTGGCGATTGATGCTTGCATAGATTCAGGATCCAACAAAAAATATAATAGGAGACAAAACTTGGAAATATGTCCAAGAGATGAAACCAGAACTTAGTAATAATATCGCTGGCTCCGATATATTATTTAGATCATATGGAAACGACAAATTGACTGTGATGGGATCATTTATTGTGAACATTGATGTCTACAAATCCAATTCTGATGAGCGTATTTATGTTATAAAATGGGGTCGGACAACGTTAATTGGAAAAGAGTCTGCAATCAAATTGGATGGCCTCAAAATCGGATTAAATATTTTTAATTTATCACAGAAAATGAACATAAATAAATTACCTTGTATAAAGGGAATCGAAATCGACATACCAATAGATAAATCTATAACTCCTATTAGTCAGCCTTACCGACGTATACCGATTCCTCTTGAACAAAAAGTAGATGCCAAAATTGATGAATTATTCGAAAATGATGTCATTGAACCTGTTGATGAGCATACTGGCTGGGTCTCACCTATGGTTGTGATATCTAAATCAAACAATGATATAAGGATTTGCGTGGATATGCGAATAAGGCGGTATTTAGAGAAAAATATCCTATGCCCAACGGTCGAGGAGCTATTATGCAAATTAAGAATGCCAAAGTTTTTTCAAACCTTGATATAAAATAGGCATTTCACCAGGTCTTAATAAAACCAGAATCGCGATACATTACAACGTTTGTGATCAACAGAGGGCTTTCTCGTTATAAACGCTTGAGGTTTGGTAGTAGCTGCGCACCGGAACTGTTTCAGAAAACGATCGAAAAGATTCTACACAGATGCAATCGAGTTTTTATTTATATCGACGACATTATGATATATGGAGCTACCGAAGGTGATAATCGACTTCAAATTGGGAAAGAGCGTCTTGCGGAATATGATGTCATACTAAATGAAAGTAAGTGGAAAATAAAAATTAATGGAATAGAATTTCTAATTCACGACATATCTGCAAATGGAGTCAAGCCTACCAATTCTAAAATTGAAGCTGTGCAACAATTTAGACAACCGAAAACAGTGGAGGAAGTTAGAAGCTGCTTGGGTTTGATTAACTATGTCTCTAGATTCAAACCCGACGTTGCAACAAAAACTTTCCCACTTCGGGAACTTATCTAATCAAACAAATTTGAGTGGGCGGAATCACAATCAAAGTCATTCAAAACTCTAAAAGAAGCACTCACAAGTGACTCGGTGCTGGGAGCCAGAGTAATTGCTTACGGACATTTCCATAGATACTTGTGTGGGAGAAGATTCGATTTAATTACGGACCATAAACCGTTAGTTTATTTTTAACCCGGAGCATAAACTCTGTGCAAGAGTGGAGAGATGGATATTACGATTGCAAGCCTATGATTTCCGGGTCGTATACAAACCTGGGAAGTCCAACATAGCGGATCCTCTTCACGCTTGCTGGTACCTTCGATAAAATCAAAATAAGTTTTTGACGAACAAACGGAATGTTTCATTAATACAATTATTGAAGTGCAGTCGTTGTTAATATTCGAAATTAATAAAATGATTCAGAAATTCATCTGATAAGAAAATGTTTAAATGACGATAAAACGGCTACTCAAAATAGAATACTTTCTCTACGAAAGCCTATTACTCGGAGGAACAAAAACTGTTGCTCCTTGAGTTTTAAGAAGCAGTTGCTGAAAATTGGTCACGAAGAACATGAAACGATTTATGAGGCAGTAGGTATGGTGGCCAAAAATAGTTGATATAAATGATAACGTAAGAAATTGTCATGGTTGCAGTCTAGTTACGTCTGTTCATATTCCCGAGCCCATGAAAATGAGAGAATTTCCAACAACACCTTGGAGTGAAATTACTATTGAGTTTTGCGGTCCTCTTCCTTCAGGATATTATCTCTTAGTGTCATTGACTACTATAACCGATTTAAAGAAATAATAATCACAGAGAAACACTGCTAAAGAAACGATTGGACATCTTGAAAAAATATTCTTTTTATTGGGCCTTCCAAAAACGATAACGCCTGATAATGGAAGACAAACCGTGAGTCGTGAATTCAGAAATGTTTGCGATGAACATGGAATCAGGCTTTACACCACCCTATCGTACTGGCCTCAAGCCAATGGGCTTATGGAGCGACAAAATCGATCAATTCCCAAAATATTCCGTATTAGCGCAAACGATTAAAATTGTGATTGGCGGAAAGACTTGCAAACCTATATTTTAATGGATAGAAACACGCCACATCCAGCAACAGGTGTTTGGCCCACGGAATTACTGTTTGGAAGACCGATTAGAACCAAGCTTTCATCAATCACTGAGGGTTTGCTAGTAGGAAACGACGAGACGGTACGTGACAACGATTTACTCGTAATCTACAAAAATAAAAACAAAGAATACGCAGATATGAAACGTAAGGCCAGCACTTTCGAAATAGGTGTAGGTCATGTGGTTTGAACTTAAAAGCAACGGACGGTTAAGTTAAGTGCTCCTTACAGCAACGAGAAATACAAAGTGATCAATACACACGATGGTGATGTTACACTTATTTCGATCAAAACAGGAAATATCATTCGAAGAAGTATCGCTCATTTAAAGTTGTGTCCTTCAACTGATTCAGGTAATGTAACGTGATAACTACGATCGACTTCAAGTACCGCAGACTAGTGAACAAAAAAGCCAACCGCCGATGCCAGAGCTTAGAATTAATATCAAGCCAGCTCCCAGCTGTATTGCGATGTGTCCGAATAAGTCTTGAAAGGAAACGAGAGATGTAGTAGTCTACTAGGATGCTACTATGGTAACCCTAAGGTTTGGGAGAATAGGGAATATATCTGTAAGGCATTGTTATAACTGACGTGTACATGTATAGATGAATAAAAGAGGTTTTACAGTTATTAAATGAAATTGGTTATTTTATTGATTCATAACTAGTCCTATGATTTGATCAACCTTATATAATTTTTTTGGTTTCCTCATCTGATTTTATAAAATCTGTCAATACTTGATATATCAAAAATATACCGGTATAGTTTTCTACATGAAAGTTGTTAAAAAAATTTTTTAATAATAAACAACAAATCAGACTTTGGACTAATGCGAGATGAGTGGATTGCAAAAATATTTTTGCTAAAATACAGATGGAAAATCAAAAATTTCCTGTCGTCTTATAAGTAAGTTTATCGAACAAGTGGTGCAATGGTTAAAGCTTCGGCACTTTGACCGACCCACCGTTCATTTTAGCGTGAGTAGGTGAATGGGTGTAATTGTGTGAACAGATGAATGGGTGATGTATGCGTGAATGAAAAAGGGGGTATTAATTGGCCTTCAAAGAATATTAAATCCACTGGATTAATACATTTTTTTAAAAATAAAAAAAAATCTTTTGAAAGATGGACTAAAAGATCAGATGATTAGCGAACCTATTATTGAAGGCCTATGATATATTTCTGAAGTCGAACTTTTTCGATCAAGCAGATTTTCGCAGTCATTTTATATAGGCCGATTTTTTTGGTTAACCTAAAAATCTGATAACGAAAAGATTTCATAATAGCGATCCCGGATCGAAGTTAGTACGAAACTCGCCATTACACGTCTTGGGCCGATGTTTGTAAATTTTGTTCGCGCGATATGCGTTTATATTACAGATAGACGGATGAACATAATTATATACCGCAATCATTTCCAAACCCAATAAATTTAGTACATACCATGAAATTTAAGCACATTTAGATACACATAACTTATCGCTGAGAACTTAACACACTACACAAATCACGCATTTCGAAAGGGTCATAAAATATTATGTAAAACACATTACTAACCGTAACTGAAATTACGAGCACTAATCCGTCATTAATAAAATTTGCTATTCCCAACGAATTTTCAAATAATCCCGACACACTTGAATATACATTCGCAACTAAACATAATACCAAATTTATCCCGATATCTTGTTCATGTTTCGCTATATAAGCGTAAATGTATTGGTATATGCGAAACCGGTAATTTAATTTTAATTTGTATAACCATGTGATTGATAATACTGTCATGACAACAGAAACTATCACGACAGACATAAGAGACTTTCAAGTTAAATTTGATATTTTCATATTATGACAAGTTATGAATGAAAACATTTAATGTGAATTTGTATCTTCTAGAGCATTTAAGTATTTCAAAGATTGATTAAATAAACAACGCGAATCAAGGCAACCCGATGTCAATAAGAAACGGCACAACGGTTAAGAACTTTTGATAGTATACCCCCATGTCTCAAAGTCAGTTTTATATTATAAAATTAATATTGAAAAGCAAAGTTGATCAGCTAAGTCGGCCTCAGATTGACAGCCCCGATTTTACTAATTGTTTAATTTATTGCCGAAGTCACTTTAAACGATATATTTTTCTAGTCACCTCAAAATTGTGTGTGCCTTCAAATGACACTTTTAATGTTATCTTTCATCGCAAGTCACCTATCGGCATAGCAAATGGTTAATTTTTAATATAATTATTAGCGTTAGTCACTTGGAGCGACAAACGATTCGATTAGTGATGTCGGGATTTAAAAAAGGCAACTCATGACGCTTTTCTAAATCGACTATTTTTGAGCCGAAGAGAACTGAAAATTTAATCGAAATTGATATTTATCAATCATTATTTTGACAAGTTATAAAAACACAGTAAGCCTAGCTAAGGAAATCATTAGCTCGCTGACTGCCAGTTTTAAAAATTTCTCGGATCAGATCATATTGACCACAGGTGCTTTCCACTTTATCAATCGCTAGCTCCCACTAGCAATAAAATGATTTTTTTTGTCACCAAGTGAACTATGAGTAAGAATAGTTAGACGTAGTTAAAGAACAGCTTAAAATGTTTGTCAATATTTGCAGGGAAAATATTTAATGATTAGTTTTAACATAATCTAACAAAATGTATTAGAAAATTACAAAGCTTTAAAACTATTCACTAAAAATTTCTCAAAAATAATTAATTGAATTGACAGATAAATGGTTATGTTTTATTCATGAACATTTTTAGTGTGGAAAACAGCACTGGAACTTGATAGTGGGTGCAGTGATTGTTTAAATGGAATGTACTTAATGACCTTGATGAGTATTTTGAAGAACGAAAAATGTTTATAAGAACTTAAATCGATCCTATTTGGGGTAAAATAATTTTTTTGCATCCCCTGGACAGATACCTCAACTTTATCATTAGAAAATTAAGCTTTGAATGTGGCATATTTTCTTAAATCGCGCCCATACGAATATTTGATACACGCATTTGAAACATAAATTTGCATAACGCCTTAGAAAAAATTCGAACAATATCCTTCTTAGACAATTTCTTTAAATGGCGGCGTAAAATGGATGAAATTCATTTGAAAAACCAATATGAAATTAAAAATTGTACCCAACAGTTTATTAAAGCTGACTTAGATTGAAATGTACTCGATGAACAATGTAATAATTTTGTTCGTGTCCAGCATGTTGTTTTCATGGGATTAATGGATTTCATTATCTTCATAAATAAACAATACTATCTGTGTAACGATGTAGTTACCAACATTATTGACCATGTAGCTTATAGGAAAATAATCCACAAAACAAAAAACCTCACCAATAAAATGCATATGGTGACCTGAATATGAATGATTATGGATTATGCGATGATCATATTACAACGGAATACATTATAATAATCCATTTTCACATACACATATTCTATTTTTCTACAGCATGAATCGGGCAAACCCGAGTACTATTTTATTGGAAAGAATGGTCAAATCAATATTATAGCGAAGATATCTAGATACGAGAAAAAATATTTGAAATCTTCAATTTGTGGTATCAGCAGAAAAATCTATACGAGTACGTACATATTATGTATGAAAAAATCTCTTCTCCAAATCCGTAGAAGACATATGCTTCCATTTACACTTTCGAACATAAATTTGTCATTTTTTTTAAATAATACTGCTCTTAGTATATCCATGAACAAATAAGTCATCAATCATTCGTAATCAATCATACGTATATACAAAACTCGTATCTCTGTATAAAGAATAGTCCAAATTAATCAAAATACTATCAAAATCCTCTTTGTACACAGCATAGCAAGAATTATTTGTTTTAAACTATAATTGAACATAATTTTTTAAATATACAAAAAATAACTACCTATAAAAGATTAATTAAAGGATTAACCTTTGCAAAATATAAAATTAAATTGCATTTGTAGTAACAACTAGAGTACAAAATGCTCACCTATCACGATATATGATAAATACATAATTAAGAATTGATTTTTAGTGGGTTTTTTTTGTATGAATTAGTTGTGCATGCAGGGGCATACTTAAACTCGGCGGCCTTAACCAAAACATTGCTTATAAAATAAACGAATCGCCAAGTCTAAGATAAATTGATTAGTTTGGTAAATTAACATGTTGGAACATATTAAAAACACGCCAATGGTAAAAAAATTGCAAATATATAATATTGAGAACATTCACAAATTGGTATGTAGGGCACTAAACTATTAGGTGTGCAAGTAGAAGTTGGTTGCATTAAAATATACTCGAATGCATCCAAATCGTCCGCCATTTTGGATATATGTAACTTAATCATCGCTGATTTTATGGCATATGAGCAAGTTTCAGTCATTTATATGCTATCGTTCCGTGTGCATCAATTTTATGAATGGATGTCGTCGATGAATTACGTCATTGCATTTTATTCTGTTTTCAAATGAAAAAATGCAAGCGGTTCTCGAAAGTTGAATGTGTGCAAAAATGGCTCGATGCTTCATCATCTACCTGATAAATGGCAAAAAGCCATAGATAGTAAATGGCGAATGTTTCGATAATTAATCTTTGTAACAATTCTATCAATAAAGTAAAATTTGACCAAAAAAAGCAGAGACCTAATAATAAATAATTACAAATCTATAGAGAAAACTATAATTACATATTTTAGAAACTTTGTATCATATTTTGTTCTTAATTTTCATTTACTGGAATTTATCATAGAGATAGAATTATTCATCTTTTCTTTCGTGGTTAATTACAAGAAAAATAAATTTTTAGGACGTTGAAGGATAAATAACATAAAATTGTAATAATTAAATAAATTTGCATAGATATGCATTTTCTTTTAGCATAAAAAAAATGAAAATGATCTGGAGAACGAATTCTAACATTGTTCTAGAATTTATGGATACAGACGAATGATGCACATAGAAAATTTATAAATGATAAAGAATAAAATTTTTGCACTAATTAAATAAATTCAAATCACGTTTTGAATATGAAAACATGAAAATTACTTTACTAATTGCATATTTAAATGCAAAAATCTAATTTTAATTTTCTGCCAGTGTGTACATAGATTGTGGGAAAATTGTTGTGTTGAGATAGTTGCAATACGGAGATATTATAATTACATGAGTATTGTTTATGATGCTGCGGTAAACATGTTCAAAATGTATAGTTCGTGAAATTATTTTCAGTATAAATTTAATTACTTTTACCGTTTAAAGGGAATATATATTTAACGTGCACATTTTTGATCGCAGCATACAGAGAAAATATTTATTCAAACAATTTGACTCTTCGAAATTTGCGTCAAACTCAAATTATGAAAAAAAAACTTCATTGAACAACATTTGATTGTTTATGTTTTATTGAAAAACTTGTTGAGTATTTCAGTCATCTACGATTTAGAGTCCTGATATTAAAAGGCGCATTTTATTTAGAGAAAGAAGGTAAAACAATCAATTTTTGAATTAATGTTTATGAATAAAAATTTAACTGAGTAATTAACAGCCAATTAAAATTACCTAGTAGCAAATAAACCATAAGGATTAGTAGGAATCTAAACAACAATCTCTATAAGAAAATTAAACTGAAAACACGAACTAAAACAAGGGTTTTCAAGAATCTCAAAAAAAATTTACATAATAAACACTTCGATTCTATACTGTTTGTCGTTCCAGTTGACTATAAAAATCTGCTAGTTGTATGAACAATTAGTCAGGCTGCCGGCCAATAATTGGATAAATCGTTTACTATGGTAAAAATCGGATTTAGAACAGATTTTTCAAAATACGGCGTTTGAAAATACATAAAATTGACTACGATAATAAACATATTACATGTTTTGGCAAGGTAGCCGGCTAGTTTTACAGTAAATGAGACACTTGCAACGACAAGAGACACGACTAGCGGAATCGAGGTGAAAATTCGCTACTCGCAGTCGAAGAAAAAAAATATATAACCACAAAATAGTTATTTGATTTATTTACTTAAATTGAAGAATATTTTATGAAAATATTTATTTTTCTGTACAGTAAAACCCTAACAAAGTAGAACTGAAAACACATAAATATTTTCGCGAACGGATTACACAAAAGAAGTTTAAATTACATACAAAATAACGAAAAAACAATTTTTTACAATTTTCTAAAAAAAGGATTTCACTAAAAAACTTGCTAATATACTCGTATATATTACGTATAAAGGAAGATTACAATTATTTTCCCTTTTTCCAGGATATTTATTGTAACGAAGTTAGTTAAGTTATTTACCCACTTTAAACTGATTTGCTTTGTTGTAAATACTTGATCGCTATAGAAACAAGCCACAATAACACAATTATACAATATATCTAGTATAGTAATGACTTTCGGAATCCTTAAAATCACACATCATCAATCAAATTTATTTTATGTTCCTGTTTTCTTTCTTCTACATATAAAGACTATACATAATGAAACCATTTCTTTGTTTCCAACCAAGCATCCATTGTTTTGAACTGATAAAATTGAATGTGATATATAGGACATTGTATAGTTTACCACTATTATTAATAAAATATAACATATTAATATTAATACATTAATAATATTAATACACTTCTATTTATTGCGCCCTATATAGCAACATGTATAATCAGAAGATACATACACGCGACATCCGCATATTATATTTGTATATATATGGTAAAGATAAATGTATCCTTTTATAACAGAAACCAATTTCTCAAACTGTAATAAAATACTGTTTGCAATATAACGAAAAAGCACATAAAAAAGCTCATAAAAAACAAAACAAAACATTCTATACGAAAAACTTTATAATACTGTTAATAAATGAAAATGGTTTCCGATAAAAATACAAAAACAAAAACTTAAAAAAGGAAATATCATTAATTTTTGTCATTATATCCTTAAAACACATCTTCATCATATTTCAAACTGTATTCACTGTAATTAGAAAAGTTTTCGATTTTTTTTTACTTTTTCTTAGTTTAGTATATCGAAATTTATTATTTTAGCTTGTTGTATTTGCGAATAATAGTGATATATAAATCGTTGATAAGAACATTTGAAGTATTAATTGTAAGTTTGTTAAATAATTTATAGGATCAGCAATAAAGGAGAACAAGGATAATGGCATGATTGGGATAAAAAGAACATAGTTTAGGTCATTAGTGTAAGGTTGGTAAAATAACTGACAAACTCGATTTCTCCGAAATTGAGTTTTGTTAATAATTTTGTAAATGGTTACATTTGACGGAACTTGTCCATTTCCTTACAGGTTATCATCAAATTCAATTTTAAAATGGTATCGGAATAGAAATTGTACCGCAAGCTCAGGAATATGACCATTATGACCAGTACGACAAAATTTAGCAATTTATTAACCAGGTATTATAAATCTCATTTAATTTTTCTATATGCATGAATAAGGAAGATTATCTAGGACAAATTATGATACTTCTTAAACGTTTAATTTTTATTTTAATACATCATCCCAAAAAAACTAATTTAATTACAGTCGTAAATTATATTCGAGATCTTCCTTCATAGTTTATTTTAGAGTCAGAAAGCATGCCGTAAAAACCGAGTTAAATAACAAAACGGTTATATTCTCAGTCGAACATATTCCAGAACTATTTCCAAATTTGGAAACTCAATGCCATTGAGAAGATCTTAAATTGATATTTAACAAAATTCGGTTGGTCCATTTAGCGATGTTGAACACATCTTTTCTTAAAATAAAAAAAAATTAAAAAAAAAAAAAATATGGGCTATGCCAGCATTCTGTCCAGGCCAATCATGATTTTACAGTTTTTATAAGGCTTATAAACTCGTTATGTAGCTATAAAACGATTCGAGCGATACGAACGCATTTATCATAAATAATGAGGAAATCACTCTTTTAATGGTCAATAACTGCCTTGTAATAGAAATAAATTTAATGAGTGACCTTCTGTTACAATCACGGCGACTTTAATGTTGATTTCGAGAGATCATCCCGTTTTAATTTTCAAAACTTTTTAATTAGCACAATATTCTAATTACAATAATAACATAAATTTTGAATGTTTCGAACAATCAGTTTCTTATATGTATGTACTTGGAAAACAAAATATATTGCTTTCTCCTCCGTTGCATAATAAAGATCAAAAATAAAACGTATTAAAAACAAAGTCAGAATTGAATTACGTTTAAATCTTAAACATTTATAATGAGTTACAAAATTTGTCTCATGACCATTAACAATTTTATCTTAATCAAGTTTTATATTATCACCTAAAATTTATGGATGATATTCTTCCTACTTGAAGTACGAGGATCACTCGTTTCTTAAAATTCCCAAAATCCCGAAACCTTCACTAACCAATACACTATTTTTTGTTTTCTAAAGGATAATTAACTCTGATCCCTTTGTTTCCTGCCCAAATCCTAATAATAATCCCGGGTTAAATCGCTAATTCATTGTAATCTGGGGCTTCTTATCTAACCGAACTGTTGAAATCACTTCGATAATATTATCAACAGAACAAATTCAATGCTTGATTTTACTAAACGCTGTTTTAAATAAAAGATATCACCCAAATGCGGTTATATTCATTTTCAGAGATAAGGTCAATAATGGGTGGAAAATTACAGTTTGCCTGTTTACCTAAATCAGTTCTAAATCGTCTATAACTTATTCATTTTAAACTGCTCAACAAGCACCAGGTTGTTGCAGACTTTGTGTTTGTTCATCACTTATGTACGCCGCTTAGAAAAATAAATTTGAACCTAACTTCTCATACTAAGAGGATATTACGGGTCATATCCCTGAATACAATAAGAAAACGAATCTACTAGATTCGTATTTGACTTGAATCATATTCGTTTGGTTATTATTTGAATCTAGTATCCTCGTTTTTGTATCGTATGCAGGAATAGGGGAATAAAATAATTTATTATTTGTAAAACATAACTAAGAGTACAAAATTTATTAGAGGCCTACACTTAAGAAATTGATTATGTTAAAAAAATGTAAGAACTATCAACACTAGACACTCCAAACCATTTAAAAAATTGACGGGAAAAGACTTTTATTCACCTGAGAATATTGATTTTCTTAAGAAATAAAATACTAAGAGATTTTGCATATTTATTTTTATATCCAAAACCTGCAAGTAGTATTAAGTGTTTACTTGCAGGATTGTCAACAGTTGACATTAGACCCGTACATTCTAGTCTGAATTATTTTACTGTGGGAATAACAATACTTTACTTACGTAATTTAAGCGGGTATTAAACTACATGCCTAGTTGAAAAAAGAGCGTTTAAAACACTTTCAGCTACCCAATAATTTAAAAAATAAAACCATCGACCGTTAGATTATGACCATTTACTGTTGGTCTCAACATTTTTAAAAACTCAAAAACTTTTATTTTACTAGACAAAGAGCCCTATTATGATGCTACTAAATATTCACGAGTGTGCTTTTGCTGAAATGGTATAGCTTACACTCAAACACCTTGTGACAACTTATTAAAATATTGATTATCGAAGTTCGCGACAGTAATATCAACATCGTTTCCCGCTGCACCAGCCTTAATAATTTAATCTCATTTGAGAAACACGAGTTTTTCAAATCTAGATCAACTTTAACCAACTTGTTGACCTTTACTGAATTTGTTAATAACTCGTTGAACATGTTATAGATGTAATTTATATGTAATGTAATACGGATTTTGCGAAAGCTGTCGATAAAGAGTGCATCACAAAACCCTATTATCTAAATTATCTTCATTCGGAATTGATCCAGACATTGTCCTTTGGTTTAGTTCAAATTTAAGTAACAGATCTCACTACGTTCAAATCAATGATTCAGTGATATGAATGAATCTGATATTTTCATTCCATCGTCTGGAGTACCACAATATCGTTGTGGGCATCAATACTGAGTTATTGTTATTCGCGGATGACATAAAATTAGTTCGTGCTATTTATTCGATTCAAGACTTTGTAACTCTACAATCGGACGTTAATAAAATAGTAAATTGGTGTTGTAAAACTCAAATGAAACTTAATATTAACGAATGCTAAACAGGTTTTCTTATACAATTTAGAATAACCACATGTGATGTGTCCATATGCTAGAGATTTGAGGATTACAATTGACTCAAAGTTCTCATTTAATATTCATATAAATCAAATGATAAACAATATTTACAGGATTCTGGGATTTGTAATCAGAACTGAGTCTAATTTTTGTGTTCCTGAACCTTCATAAACATTTACTACGGTCTTGTTCGCAGCAATTTGGAATGCTTAACACCTATTTGGAATTCATTTTTCTAACATTGAAAGAGTACAGAAGAAATGTACACGTTTACTTTTTTATAAAACTAATAACCCAAGCGGATCTCTAGGTTTAATATGACCTCAGTGGTGTGGATCCTGTTCGGGACGAAAGGCTTAAATGGAAGAGTAATTTTACGATGTCGGTAATTGGTTTGATCACCATCATCTTCCGGGTGAATTGGTCACTTGGGCAAGACACTAATTCTGCAGATATATCAATCAAGGATGCGGAATTTAGTGACATGTAGATTTAAGCATTAGAAGTAATTGTTTGGTAGTTTAGTTTTATAATAGATCATAGAGTTTAGTCTAGAACAGAACCGTTGCGATTATTTGCGGACAATCTGGAATATTCACCGCGGTTTAAAAATACGATACAATCTTGCAATAGTATAAAAGCGAAAATGAGTAGCGGGAAAATTATAAGTGGTGTACAAAAATGGAATTAGTTGTGCGATTAAAAATAATTGTAAATAAAGTAAAGCAAATATTTGTCGTCGGTGACATGTGGTCTTGGAGAAAGAAAACATACGATTTTTCCAACGTCAAAAAAATAAAAAACTTGTCTTGCGTAACAAACCGACGACTTGGCTTTATGGAAAGCCCGTATTGATTGTAATTAAAAGAAATGCGACATACTGTGGTGGTATATAAAAAAAAGTTTTATATAAAATTCCATTTTATTTAACTGATCGATTCAACGCGATATTATCTTGATTTAATGATTTGTTATCGACATATGTATATAATGATTATAATGTGCATAAAATCTAAATTAAAATTAAATATTATTTTAAATAGGTTTGTACGAGTAAATTTGATAGTTCAACTTTTAAGAAATTTTTTCCGGAAGTTTTTTTTAGTGCGTTTTAACGTATGTATATTTTCATTAGTTTGTAATCAAATATTTTATTCATTTAAATGTAATATTTCTACTTTAATTATTAAACTTTTTAATATTTAATGGCCACGTTTTTTTAATTCTTATTGAAATTATGCTGTTATAAATAAATTATAAAAATAATACAAAAATGAGTTTCTCATTTCTCATATAAGCATTTCTGTCAAAATTTCATAATTTGGACGTCCTGTCCCAAGACCACAAGACAAGTTATTACCGACGACGCTCACAAGACATGTTTTGTAAAACGAGTTCCAAAACATATAAGCCGGTCTTGAGCTTTTCCTCGGCTAGGTTGTCGTGCATGTCTCCTGCACGACACAACTACTGGAAAGTGGATTAATAAATAATAGTGGAAATTATTTGTTGTTGTGTTTTAGTGTTTGTGGATAATACCAGAAAAATTGTTGTGGGAATATTTATGGTATATTCGGGATTATGTGTTCAGTAAATATTAGGAAATTATTCAAAGATCGTTTTCTATATAAAAGGAAATATTCCGGATGTGGTCTAAATTACGATAATTGTTTTTATAATCGTCAAATCGTGACATTCAAAATCCAGCGATACGCACCGGATTTGACAGGGAAAATATGCCTTACAACAATAATATCTATGGACTAGTAATCAAAACAACCTCAAAATTAATTGATGCCCGAGAGACAGAAAAAATACACCACTACCAGTCCATAGTAAATAATAGTCTAAAAGTTAAAGCTATGGCGCGGGGATCAGTAGTTACCGAGTTCGAATCGCGATAAGGAGCAGGATGAAAAAGGTATTAATCATCATTTAATAATGATCAGTGATGAAAAATGAACACGACTTCGAATATCGTTTTTGAGAACCCACGGGCCAACCCATCTTCCGCGAAATATTTGAAAGTGCTTTGGCCCCAGAACAGATTGCAAATATTAACCAAACAAACAAATTAGGTTCCGTAATCTCAGTGCTGCTGCATAGCTGTGAAACTTTGGAAATGCATGCAGATTCAAGCACAAGAACACTCCAGGTATTTGTAAACAAATACTTTAGACGGTTGATAAGAATTTTCGGACCAGACAAGGCAATAAACAAAGAACTTCTGCGGCAAACAACTTAGATTGAATTGAGCGTAACATTAAATAACAAAAATGGAGATGGATAGGCCAAACATTGAGAGAAGGGTCTAATGACATAACAAGAATGTCTTTAGAATAGAATCTACAGGGGAAGAGAAAAAAATGAAAGGAAAAAAGAAGGAAAACTAGCAATGATTTAGAATAGAACGATGCTAGCTGAAGTGATGAAACTTGGTAAATGGTCAATCTGGTAGACGCCCTATGATTTTAAATCGAAGATAAAGAAAAAAATCTCAATGTTAATGACGTAAAATAAAAACACTAGATCGAGTTGTCCTTCCAAAATATGTTGGATATTAGGGGTCCGGAACACATCGGAATTAAAGATATTATCAGTAAAGAATTTTTTTTTGAATACTTATCTTGCCAAACAATGATAATTGCACGCCTAGTTTTGATATAGGATGAATTTTACGTAGGCATGAAATAGATTCATACAAATACTATTTTGGAGACTGGCCAAGAAATATTTAAGTTCCTATTGCGAATCTGATCCCAGATCTTGTTTTTTACGTAAATATTATAACCAATGCATTTACTACATTCTTCTGAATAATCCAAGATATTATTTTGAAATATTTGTTTTGTTTCTTCCTATTTTACCATTTACTCATTAATTTGGTCGGTCTTTACATTTATAGCATACTATAACTTGTAATTGAGGTTAGGCATCGATAGATAGGCATCGTCTATTTCCCGTTAATTTCTTCTCTCGAAAAGAATATATGTTCTAGAATATAATTCTTAGAACTGCTGGAAATCATCAATAAGCAAGACCATGGAAATAAACTAGGCTTCGGTTGCAAAGCGAGCAATAAATTAACGTTATTATCATAACAACCGAGAGGTTCTTGTAATCTGTATAAAAATAAAATATATTTCGGCAACTCAAAGTTTCAGTTAATGATGCCAAAAAAAAAAATTAGACCGTCTTTGGGATCGGCTTCTATCCTGCTGTATCTCATACTATAAAAGTAATAAGTTTATATGGAAAAATACCCGTGAAAATTTACCTTTTCTAAAAGTAAATCAAATTTAAATTTATTCCAACAAAATTCTAATTTCATCTCAAGTGTCTATAAGACACTTATCCAGCCTAATTTAATATTTCTTTTTCAATTTTTACTTTTTTATTATGATATTGGAGGGTGTCTTTTGAACTTCCTGAAAATTTTCTGTTTTCATCTTAAATCAAAATTTTAATCAAAATAAAATTTAGATTTTCAATATAATATATTTACAAACGTATTTACACAAAATATAATAAAATTGTATGTTTTATTCATAGAACAGTATAAATTTTATAAGTTAAGGGTGACAGACGAAAACTTTACAAAAATGTTCACAATAATAAAATAAGTTTAAAGTTCATTTTGATTTTACAAAATTGTGAAATGTAATTAGTTTTCATTCAGCATGTGTATTATACATTCTTTGATCTTTTTTTATGAACGAGTGATGCATAATGTTTTGAAAACGTTTAGAAATGTGTCTACATATTTATACGGTAAAAACGCTATCATTAAAATGATTTTAGACGAAATTTCTACAACCCATTAAAATATTTACATCTTCAAGAAGATTTTCCTTATTAAAGGGATAATGAAAAAAAATGTTCACTTGAATTTTAAATACATGTATGTAGTTGAATGTACCACAAAGTTTCTAAATAACCTGTAATAGTACGAACGCAAGAGAGTGGAGATGAACTAAAAATAAATAAAAAATTATCTACTTAAATAATAATGACTGTAATTTGCAATTTAATTAGCTGTAAAATGCAAATTCCAATTTATCTTAAAGTAACTTTACCTTATCCTCGTTAAACTATGGTTGTGTATGTATTGGGATGAATATTAACATTCAGCTTAAAGAAAAATACAAAAAATAATTTCTCTTCGAGTTGAAAGATTCGAGAAAAGATGAAAAGGTTTTTCCGCTACATAAAAAAACCAATTTACGTCGGAACTTTGGGAACAAATTTTTTTTAAAGAAATTAAACTTGAATGCAGTAAGTCATAAACTATATGTCAGTTTTATAAAGCATGGTTGTGACAATTTTTTTAAATATAATCGACTAGATAAGACAGGTCTAAAGAAGACTTTTTATGGAATTAGCAATAAATAATCCACAGCAAATCCGTACATATTAGTTATTTCTTTGATATGTCTGCGAAATTGTCTGTCGCGACAGATTAGTATATAGTAGTATACTAAAATTTATAGACCAAGTCTCATCGCCAAATAGGCGATTGCTAGAAGGTTATTAACCCTTCGTTACTGAGCTTTAAATTTATTTTCTCTTATATCCTATGTTTGAATCGGTTCGCCCCTTGGTGAAGAGAATTAGTATTTACGTTTTGATTTAGTATATTATATAGATTCGTATTGATTAAAAACTACTAAAATTCCATAAAATTATAATATCGTAATGCTAAAGATAAAAGCGAATTTTGGTAACTTTTACATTCAACCTCGACATTTGAAATGAATGCCGGTTCGATGCCGTTAAACGATGGCAGACCTTCTTTTTAGGAATGACTTCATTATGGTAAAAGCTAAGAACATAAAGGTTAAATTTTTTAAGATGGAATGAAGATATTATTTACTGGTGTAGTTAGAGGCAGATCTTTTTGGGGTGTGTCATATTTTAAAATATTTAAGCGACCATCTAGCTAGGTATTGTAAACCTCGGAAATCTCCTGGACAGGCCGAAACTTAGCTAGCTTGGTGGCATATTTATTTATTTATTTATTACTGACGTAGTTCAATTACATAAAAATTGAAAAATTTTGTGAACTACGCATCGCATTGTTAGCACGAGCGCTCATTTGTAATTTGACGCATAGTTCAAATTTCTCCAAATACTCGTATAGTCTTCTTTGTAAAAATGATGACTTTTGAAAATTGTGTTCTTTCGTAAAACAGGGATGCTTCTTGGTAATTTTTAATCATTATTGATTGCTAAATTATTACTCCAGCTTGCGCCAAAATTAAAGCTTTTCCATGTCCATTTATTGTCCCAAAATATTTATTTAAAAATAATTTGAAAAATATTTTTCGGAAAAAACAATAAAATTACAAACACGTCTGTTCGACGTAAAAGTCAAAGGCCGAGACCATATTGGTCGTTTTTACTGTTAAAAAGGAGCGGCTGAAAGTTTTTTTGAGTTAAATTTAAGAAATGAAATAAAATCAATCTCAAGTCGAGCATTCTTCGTTATCGTAAGGAACGTGGTTTCATGACGAATACAAATAATTTAATGAAAATTGAGCTATCGTACCATATGACTAAACCGTTTCGAGATCTGAGACAATAGATTAGACAAGAAATTTCTAAACCCATTAGAGCAGTACAATCGAGAAAATTGTTATCAACTTGCAAGGTAATCCACAATTGAACGTCTTAAAAAATCGAATTGGTTCGTAACAATGATGAATTGGTTCTGAAAAACAATTATTACAGGTATTTATGAGCGCTCGGAATCCGAAATATATGAACTCGGACAATTGGGCAGACACGTAAATAAATATACTGGGTGAAGTGTATATCGTAGTGAAGACCCCCAATAAAATTTACTCGACATTTGTATGTCAACACGGCATACCTTACAAAGCCCTCCTAACTAGATTGTACTAGTTGTTTGGCATTCAACTGGTAGCGACTCGCTAAATGGATATATTCAAAATAGGATTGGATTGAACATCTGTTCACACTACACACTACAGCGGTCATCAGCAACTACCAGATAATATCAATATAGTAACAAATCAACGAGTTACGTCCTTCTGCTAAATTTCGCACAAAAAATTTCAAAATCACGATTATTAATGTCCTTGCCGCAACCGATGAGTAATCAGATGATGTGAGTGTTACATTTTTGTTCTGAATTATGTTAGAAGGCATCGTGAGTATTTTTCAGCAACTAGAGCAATCAGATATTGGTCCTTACAGCTTGCCTCACGCCAGTAACAACAACAATCGAAGCATCACAGAACTGACATTAACGTAGTCGGTAGCAAGTACGTTCATCATATTTTGATCTCGAAGAAATATCCCACCAGAATAACTAACATAAAACGACACAATAAAATTTAAGAAGCTGGACCAAGACCGAAATAAGTGAGATCTCGTAATAATTGATTCGACGATTAATGACGTTAACTCGTCAAAAATAAACAAAATTAACAAGAAAAAATTGACTCGCAACAAGTTAATCACACAAAAAACTTCCCGCCAGGAGTGACAAGCTATTTGGACTGATTACTAATAAAAACAAAACATGATACGTACAGAAAAAGAGGCGCACTTCACACACGAAAAGAAGTTCGAAGAATGATTTTATAAAATCTGGAAGATGAAAATGTTCACTCTACGGGCATTTAATTAGTAAAAGAAATTGAAACGAATTACTAGTAAGGATAAAAGATATATAATTTCCACATAATTTCGAATAATTTGTCTATTTGTAAATTTTGCCAATCCAATTTTATAAGAATATTAAGAGGCAAAGGAAACAATTACCACACGCGCGTTTCTGAATAAATATAAACCAAATTACTTTAAAGACGAAATAAAATTACAACAACGTACCCATTTACCTCCAACCACTTTAAGGTTATGGCAACATTCTAAAAAGGTTATGTACATTTGCAAATACGCAAATAGATGAAAAACTCATTTCCATTGAATCGTACACTGCAAAAAGATATGATGTTTTCGCCTATTGTTTTCCTTTAAATAAATATCTCAGCCTAAAATAATATTATTTTTCCAAATTTTCATCTCATTTACCATTAAAATAAAAACAGTTTCCCTCCTAATGCAAATTTTGGTTTTCCTACCAATTTTATATTTCATTTCTCATTTCAGATTTTACCATTTGAAATACGATAAAAAAAATACTGCAACAGACTTAAATTTATGAATATGCGGTCTATAGATAATTTAGTAAGTGGAAATTACATTATCCAACTTTTTGGTTAATAGCCTGCGGGTTCTCTTATAAATAATAAAATATGTAATAACGATTCGCTTACCGTGTTGCTGTTCCTGCGGTATAAAATGTTCATGCGTTTGGTCACCATTTTTTTCTATTTTCAGTTGATGATCTAATCGATGAAACGAAGTTGCATGCAATGATTGACCACGAGGCGGTACCTCAGGTGGCGCTGGCTCGGGAGGTGGTTCATCGTTCGCTATTTAAATAATACGCATAATTTACTTATCTAGGTTTAATTGGAGAACTGTGATAAACTTACGTTTTTCCAAATTTAATCGCAGCGTGTCCCGTAAATCTAATTTTGTATCATCACTATTAAATTCTTTGATTCGTTGATTCGACCGACTTTCTAAATCTCGGCAACTATTATCACGTTCACGATCCGTTATATTATTATTACTATTCGATGACGTAGCACTACTCGATGATGTCATACCACTACTACGATTATGACGATTACTTACAGATCTATTTGTACGTAGAAGTGAATTATTTGGCATTATATGTGATTTCGAACCATTCAAATCGGATAGCCCGCTTCGTGAAGAAAACATTGAGTCACCTAGTTAAAAATTAATGAAAATAATTTATAAATCAAACAAATATGTTAAGCTAAATCGATTTGTACGTGCAGGTATTTCCAAATCGTATTCCCCAAATAAAGCCCAAACATATAATATACGAGTATAACAAAGTTTCACATGTAATAAAAATTTAAATAAATCACAACAATATTGAATTTTCCTTGTTCAAGAAATAAAAAAGTTTTCCCCGAATTTTGTTTTGAGAAAATCAAATAAAAAAATAAAAATCAAATTTTAATAATTTGATTTTTTAGTTTAACTTGAAAACTAACCCCAAGAAAAGTTTGAAGACTAATTGAATTCGAAAGGTACATGAGTATGTATAATACACGCCCATGCACTGACATATTACATTGGATAATGCTTACCATTAATATTCGAATTACTTCGCATTCTTTCTTGCGTGTTAAAATGCAGCCTACGATTGCCGCTGTCCATGGGAAATGGCGATCCCTGTCGCAGTTGCAGTGGTGATACATTCGTTTGAATTGTATTCGATGAACCATTATGTGCGTTGGTCGTTTGTTCTAATATTGGAAATGGATTAGTTGCTGATGGTGGAATTTCACGTGCGCCTAATTCATTTATATCACAGTCAGATCGATATGCAACTTCATTCGCTGGAAATATAAGAAAAAATTTGAAATTTAAAATTATGAATACAAATTATAAACACGTTTTTACGAATATTTAAAAGTCGGAAAATTTTCATCAGTAAAAAATTTAAAAAGAATTCTACTGTCAAGAAACCTTCCAACATTCGAAATTTGAGATGATTAAGACGTGTAGTATTTTTTCAGTTCTAGAGGGGAAAACAATCACGAACGAAAAGAATTCTATCCGAAATCGTAATTTAAATTACGAAAGAAATTAGATCGTACTTAGAAGCCATTAAAACCTTAATTTCTGGTAAGTTGAAATAATTATCATTTCGGCTTCGGCTACATCCAGAACTATATAACTGAGGTACGGCCCAGAGTGGAGTCATATTCACTAATTATTGATATTTTTAATAACCTTAACATCATACAAGTTTTGAAAAGCATTCGGGTCATTTCGAGTTATGCTGAAATGTGAATGATTTTCGAGCAAGATGTTTAGAAGCCTAGTCTTGCTTCTGAAATGTTGTTTGGCTGAAACTAACGAATTGCAACAGAAGCCTAAACGAGAATGAACGCTAATGGTATTTAGATCATAAAGAAGTAACTTAACCGGGTCATCGATAAATTTATCAACAATTGTAGCATAGAGACATGATCGATAAACGTTATCCCAGAATAGAAAATTGTGTAAAACATTTAAAAATTAATGCTATTAAAGTTGACATCTAAAAATGTGTACATCGATTTACTTTTAAGGGTAGTTATCGATCGAAGATAGGAGGAACACACACAAACTACCTTAGTTAGAAAACAATTCTCAAAGTGGTTACGACAGCCATCAGTATTATGCACAAGAATTAAACCACACTGCGATTTGCTACACGGAAGGGATATAATCTTCGGTATGCTTAAAAATATAGAAACCTTTCCTAATAAAAAATATTTGCAGAAGCTTAAATCTCGCCCGAAACGAATACTAAAAATAAAATTGGACCCTAAACAGATATCTGCGGAATATTGAACTCTTATATTTGGCGATTGCCATTGGAAGACAGACTTTTGACAATTCGAGTACGAATGACATCAAAAAAAAGGTTAAAGGGGCATGCGATGGTTCACGCTCATGGTGGAAAAGATGAAAAGCCTTCGTGACGTCCATAAACAGCCCCGCAACCTCCTTTTTCTGTTTAAGCTGGCTTTTTTGGTCTAATGCGTGTGACACTCAAAAATCCTAGTAGCTCAAAAGCCGTTCTGGACTCAAACAATTTGCAAACGGGCAAGAGGATGCAAAGATTAAACACATATTGCAGTATGACAAGTGCAATCAATGTAGACGTTTTACTGAAATGTTATTCCAGCCAGAAGAACCCTAATGTTTCAGTTCGTCAAATACAAATGGCTAGGTAGTATTTCACCGGTACAAAATTAATAATCAGCGCCCATTGCTTTTTGCCATTATTCATGAATTACTCCTAATTGTTCCCATAAAACTAAGCTTTTGCATTTTTTATATAACTAACGATTTTCTTTTGTGGGCCTTTAAAAGATAATTGTTTAGGCCAATAAGACGTTTTACCTTAAAGAGTGTAATGTAAGATTTTAATGTGCTCTTCCACATCTTGGATGTGCGACCGAAGAAGTAACTTCGATGCGATTGTTTAAAATAATATGGACAACTTATCGTTCTCCCAAATTGTTATTATCAGTGCGGTGTTTAGAGTCTCAAAGTCTATATTATGCGTTAATGGAGCTTCGCAGTTGGAACCGTAATTGACACCCTCATTATACACCCCGCACCAAACTCACTCGAACACCTCCAGTTCTTCCTAGCAATCTAATGCAAACCTCATCAATCCATACCATCCAATTTTCCCAGTGATCGTAACTCATGCAGATACACATTAAAACATTGCATTGCACCTAGAGTAGATTAATATTCGAGGCGCACCGATAATAGGGAATCATAACGAACAAATGATTTAAATTAAAACAAACCCAAAATTCAACAATTTCCACATTAGAAATTGCAAAAGGTTACTGTCACTTGCCCGTTGACATTTTTTTTTTTATTCGGCAGTTTTTTTTGGCAAACAGGATAAAAACCGAATTCAAGATTACAAATTCTGGTTTATTACGTTGGTTTTTTCGGTTCAAAATATTTTTAATCCGTTGAAATTTTAGATCGCATCCATCATAACAATAACAAATATCATCAAGAAATGTAATCAAACAGACACTTCTCTGATTTTATATGTTTGCACAAAATTTCCACAATACCTACTATTAACTCGAACAGTATGCATAGTAACCACAATGCATCACCGCATACGCCATTACACCAACCGCAAAATGAAATTTAATGATTTCACGTAATTTTGACGGTCCACCATTTTGGGGTTTTGACATTTTGTGTACATCACCCAACTAACTGTTTTTAGTACACAAGTTTCCATTTTGGAAGACAAAACGATTAAACGATTTTAGTACACAAATTTCGTTTTCGGATTTTTTATAAATACACTCCACTTAAAATATTTGCACAATTTTAACTTTATTACGACAACAAATAAGTCCAATTCAATAGCTCGGAATGGTCGACAATAATTAAAAACACAGTTTACACACATTCATTATTGTTTGTAGTCTCACAGCAAGTTTCACTTAACACTTGACACGTTACCCAACTGACCACATCATAAAACTAAAAATCTTAAAGTGCGACCTACACTACGCAAAATCATTGAAATTTTATGATATGAAATTAAATACCTCAACCAGCTTTTCCACACGTTGATTCTTTCGCGGTGATTCTTTCCTCGTTCCTCTAACAAACAAAGCTGACGGCGGGAAAGTTTGTAATTCTTTTTCGGCATTTTTTTTATTCGACTGATTCTCACTAGACAGATGAAATATTTCAAGAGCAATTTTTATTTTTTATTTATATCGCTTTTCAATTTTAGGGTATTTCTCGAATTATTTATTTATTGAAAAAAAATATTTGACATAATATATGTAATGAAAAAATAAGTAAAAACAAAAATGTTTATAAATAATTTAAACAATTAATGTTTAATAATTTAAACACATAAACGACGAAGCGCACAAAGAAGATTCTAGAATCAAAGTGTGGAGAGGCCATGTGAATCTTCAGTAAATTATCAGGACTAGGGTGTTGTACCATCACTTTTTCGACTATCGACTTATTTTATGTCTCAATTTTCAGGAATCAATTAACATTCTACTTCGCGTAAACAATTATGTGTTTTATATCGCGATTTCAACCTCTCGATATAATTTGCAGTTTTCTGTATTTCCTATATTTCGATAAACGTATCACGAAAATATTATTTGGTGAAAAATAGAGTCTATGAATCTAGTAGTCTTAAAAATTGTAAAAAAGAAATACTGTGATGTTTTACTCGAGCAAGTTGAGAACACATTATAAAACGCGCAATTTTGGAAGTGAAATAGGCTGCCACTCGTAAAAAATGAGCCATAAACTAAGTCGAAAGTCGAAAATAGTGATGGTACAACATTCCAGCCCAGAAATCATTCATATGTGATTCGAGGAGTTTAGTTTGCTTATTTAATACGCGAGATGAAACACAACTAAAGTAGAAGTCTCTCCAGTGAGAGTTGCGGTTGAAATATCAAAATATAACAGGGGTTTACATCGAAATTGTAGGTTGGAATAAATCTTAATTGAAATTTTATTAATTGCAATTTATGTTTTTTAATTTTTTAAATCATTCTTTAATAACTAATAAATATAAATTGTTTACATTTTGACCAATTTTCTATGTTTACGAATTTTTAATTAACTCAATTTTAAATTAAACATTCAACCGACTTGTAAATTTAACTGTGTTGACATCTCAATACCGCAACAACCAACAGTAATATCGCTTACTAAAGCTATATTTTGTTATTAGGAATTTATTACATTTTGATTTTTACATTAATATTATATATTTAAAATAACACGTTTTATAGGCTTTAAATTGAATTTTTTAGACTAAAATGAGAATAAAATGCGTTGTACATATTAAAAAAAACATACATATTCATACAATTTCATGACACAATTTTAATAAATAATTTATTGAAGTTGTTGACTCAAAATAAATATTTTCTATAAATAACATCTTGTACATCTTGTTACATATTTTAATTTATTAATAAAAAAAAGTGAATTTGAAAGTGATATCAATAAAAGTATGTTGCGGACCAGGTCGATTCGAAAACATATCTCAAAATTTATGTTGTGTTAAGACTATTTATGTTGTGTTTTAACACATAAAGAGACATCACAAAAAAGTTTAATTATCATGGGACGATGGAACCGTAAACATATTGTTTTCGAAACAAGTTGTTTAAAGGGTAAGTAACATTTTGGTCACAATTGTCATTTCTTTGACGTTTGAAGAAATTTTGATGAATGTAATTTCCAAGCAATTAATAACTCTTTATTTTGTGGCATTTCAATTTTTCCTCATTTTTCTATAACTACTAAGTATCCCATATAGCCACACTTACAATACGACAAATAAACGACAAATTTATGTGAATAGTTGAAAAGTTTGTTTACAAATTTGATACATTGTTTTATATCAACAAATTTGGACAAACAATGCTCAATAATTCATAAAACTGCCAGACTTTTACCGGCCATTTGGTGGAATGTAATTTTTAAATAAAATAAGCCAAAATTGACAACGTTCTTAATTCTGAAACTATTTCCGGGGCCCAATTCAAAAAAATAAAAAATAAACTTGTTAGACCTTATTACCATCAATTATATATAGTCAGACAATGAACCACACTCTGAAATTTGTGTTATTTCATCTTGTATAAAACTATTATTTTTTGTTTGTTTTGGTCGGTTGTATATTAATATGATTTATATTCCAAAATAAATAGATGAAATTTTAAATATTAATACAGTGTCAGTCACTGCAAACCTGCATGCAGGTTTTCGTTTAAAGGAAATTGGAGGGCACAACAAAATCGAAGCAGAAAAGAGTTATTTTAATCCAAAAGCTGCGCGAAAAATATCAACAGAAAATCGAGTTTCTATATGAGTGTCATTACACAACCAGCCTGAAAAACATTAAAACCATCGTTATGCTTAAGTTTAGAGAGAAACCAAATACATGTAATATATGCAATATTCCTCAGTTATAGACAAAGCTAGATAATATCGATCAAGTTTGGGAAGCCGTTTATTTAATAAAGTATGAATTAGGTCATTTATTTGACGCACTATTAAAATCAATCAATTAATTTTAAAATACTTCCATTTAAAGTTTTGATTTTATTAGAGGAAATGACGTATGTTCTCGAATTTTCTTGTACAAATTCAAAATTAATAAAATTAAAATCGAAAGCAGTCTTTCAATGCTATGTTACTGGGATAAACTAACAGATGGGATGTCTACTCCATTTAAATCACAAAATAATTTATTTTCGACATTTGAACGAACTCAATAAAGTGATATTGTTCAAATGTATTTTAACGGGTTGAGGTAGCAATTGAAAAGAAATAATTATAATTAATCTACCAAACGGACGTTAATTCATTCTAAAAAATGAATCTTCTCATTCTAAGAAAACGAAACATATTAAGGGTCTAAGGTTTGTAGAGAGAGAACAATTGGTCGTAATCAGGATAAACATTTTCCAATCTAGTAAGAGCAGTGGACTACATTACAATTGGTCTGCAAATCTTTTCTACATAACATGTAAATATTGATAGGCACAAGCAAAAAAAAATTAATGGCGAGGAGCTATTTCATAGCGTATTAAAGTTTACCAGACCAAAAATAATAACATTTTCCAAAATGTATTTATTAACTAATAGCCTTCCTTCTTTAGACACTCCTGTTCGCAAGAGATTTCATTCATAGCTCAATTTACGTTTTAAATTCGCATGTAAACAAAGACTATATCTGGTATTTTCCATAAAATATTAAATTGATTAGAAGAAAACATTTCAAGTGAAAATTGGAATGTAAAATAAAAATCCTAAAAGAACAAAAATTTATCCTTTTGCATTTTTGTTGTATTGCTATTTCTACGAGTAGGTATGTCGAGATAATATTAGAAAGATGAAAATAATATTTGTATAATTTACGCCTGGGGTCCCATTCTTGACAACAATTGAATAAATAAATTTTATATATTCGAGTATTATGGATGTTTAAAGGAAACAGCATTTGATCTATATGTTCTCCATAGCACAATATAACCTTTTCGTTAAAGAATCTAGATACGACTTCAACATCAAATATATATGTACATGTAAGTATCTAGTTATATAGGTAGAATGTATTTGTATAACAACCATCTTCTTATTTATATGAATTTCTTCGATTTTTATCTTAAAATCATATCAACATTCATCACATATAATAAGAAAGACGAATTCTTTTTTTTCTGTGGGGGTTTTCTAAACAAAAAAAACCAATACAGTGAACGTGAGGTGAATGCTTACAATTTACACATTACAAATAGCAATTTCTGTTTTTCGAAACACACAACTAGAAAAAGCAAAATTGTTGAATAAAAAAGGATGATATAGCTAGAAAAAAATATCGAGCGACTTACATTTCGTTTTAAAAAACAATAATTTATTATTCCTTTAAATCAAAGATAATGTTTTAGTATCAAACGTATTTATCTGTGTGTGTTCAAGTTCAATGAATTTAATTTAAAATATGATTTTTATTGCTAACAAACGACCTTGAATCGAAGTCAATTAAATATACACAGTACAACACATTATATTATGATAAGTTTCACTTTGCATAACCCACCCTTAAAAGGATTGAGTCCTTGCCTTATAGTAGAGCAAATAAACCATAAAAATCCAGTATCCGGTAAATGTTTTGCTGTCGTTTTATCGCTGTACCATAACTAGTTACAAGAACAACGACTATAAAATAAAAGCAATCTCTTACGGCTCTTTTCCAATTACTAATTTATTGACCTATTTGTCGCCATTTTAAATAAGTAAGTAAGTTTTTAAGTATTGATATTTCAGTATCGCAACAGCGCCACCCATTTAGTACATTTTTTAATTTCGCATATTCAAACCCAAAAACCGTTTATGAAAACGACAAAATGGAAAAAATGATTATTTGTCTATTAAAACTATACGCGTTATTAAAAAAAATACTAAGCGTAACGCTGTTGGTGTTGTGGTATTGAAATGTCAACACAGTTAAATTTATATGGCGAGTGATCGTTTAATTTATAAATAGTTTAATTAAAAATTTTTAAACGTCGGAAATTCATCAAGAAGTAAGAAAAGTAATTTTTATTTGTTAAATATTAATGAATGTTCTAAAATTATAAAACTTTTATTATCAATATTAATCTTTAAAATATTAGATAAATCAAATTACAAAATGTTGGCGTTCAAAATAGAAAATAGTATTACGGGAATGGTACTACATTTTTGATAAAAATTCAGATTTTCCATATATAAAAAAAAATTTAATCGATTTAAATGATTAAAAGTAAAGTTTGTCCGATTTAAATTATTACCGACAATTTAATAATCAGAGGCCCATAACTGCAGGCCCATAAAACGCAAACACGAAAACAAATTTCAAATGCTATGGAAATTATTTTCAGTTAATTTTTTTTGATTTTATTTATTTATATCTCGTACACGAGATATAAAAATAAATTTTCATTCTCCTTTCACGCTCAGGATGTATATTAATCTTTAACTTTAGTGAATTGTTTTTCATTTTTAAGTTGGTTTTCATTCCGAATTTCACCAGTTTCTGTTGTAATGTCTTTGTGCGTATGCGTGAAGAGTTGAAGACATAGAAAAACATAACATAATGAACACATACACACAAACTTTGCTTTATAAATTTTATATGACCATCATCAAATTAAAGACATCACAGCATTTTAGAAAATGGTAAAATTCCGAATGAAAATCAACTTAAAAATAAAAAACAATTTATTACAATTAAATAAAAAGAAACAATCAGGAGAATGAACATTCATTTTTTTCCACGGTTATGAGATATAAATAAATAAAATCGAAAAAAACTTAAAAAAAAGAATTTTCATAGCATTTATATGAAAGATTTTTTCGTGTTTACGTTTTTTGGGCCTGCACACGTACAAAGTCAATATACTATGACATGGCCGTATGCATACATAGGCACTGGTTACTTAAAAAAAATCAAAAAGAAGTACTAAAACAAAACCCAGTAAACAAATCGAATTTATTTTTGGTAAGAAGCAACGTATAACAGAAAACGAAGCGAAATTTTTGATTTATAACGTTATGTAATCGGTTTGTGCCGAAAAAAAGTTGTAATGTTATGAAGCCATACTATTAAGCCAAAACTAAATAACCAAAAATTTCGTTTTGAATACAATCGGAAACATTCTGCTATCACAAATAATGGGCGAATTAAAAACCGAAACTCTGGATAAAATCGAAACGAAGCAGTAGACTGAATATCACGTCGCCGTTTCGCCGTATATATCGCATGAATTTTAAAGAATCACCTGCAAAGCAGATGATTACCAGTGCACCGAAAAGGGACACACACTAAGCGCGATCCAAAGCCGTTTTGTTCTGTGGCCGAAATTAATATCCATATTACAATGGCAAGAGACTGTACTATTACCATTTTTGGTTCTCAGTTGTAATGGAGAAGCGCCTTATGAGAACAGACGGCATTTTTGCTTTGCAAAAATCTACTTTTCAAGAACATGAATAGTATGAATATACGAGTAACATTACAACTTTCCAATGAAAAGAAACCATAGACACCTAAATGACAGAATATAATAACTAACCTCCTTTTTGTTTTCTTTCATTGGCCGCTTTCAGGTCTCCTATCATGATTAGTGAATTTATAGCCAATTTGATTTGAAAATTTCATATTACTAAACATTTTCATAACGTTGGCCGCGATTTTACTCAACATGTTCCCAACTGTTACGTGTCCTGAAGGCGCCCATTGTTATGATGACAGTCAAAGTGACAATTAAAATTGAGAGAGTCAATTGAGAGAAAATTTTAGTCGCACACTGCGAGGATTTCATAATCGATTTGAAATTTTAGCCGTTACCTCCCTAATTTTTAAAGTGAAAAATAGAATTATGTCTCTTATTTTATATTTTCTGTGACTATATTCTCTTCCTTTCCATACAAATCAAGGATAAAAAGACGGTCGAATGTTTTCTATACAAAAATCGAGTAATGTACCAGATATGTTCATTGCCATCCGAAAAATGATAGGAATATGCAATCAGAAGTGCCAACTTCATTGGTTTCTAGAACACTTTTTATCAGAAAATTGTTCATTCAACGGTTGTCGTTGTTCAATGGAATTGGGCCAATTCTGGATTAGCAGAAATTCAGCCACTATATTTTTGGGATGGCAATGAACTTACATGACAGGAATATACTATCTGAATTACTTATGCCTTGGATTTTAGAACATTTTATTTCTATTGTTTTATTTGTTGTTCAACACAAATATTATTGAACGAAATATCCCCGTGTTCTTTAATATAGTATCTTTCAGGGGCTGGTTTGGTTTTCCTCTATTTATGAATGAAAATTTATGAAAATTATATTTCTATGATAAGCACAAATTTCATCAGTTTAGCGGCCTCTAGAAAGTTTTAAAATTAAGCTTAAATTATTTCTGGGTTTTTCTAGAAATCGGATTTTATTTATTCCGTCTTTTAGGCGAAATTTGAAATTTTCTTTTCCCGTTTTTTCGGCTCCTGGACTAGCACTAATTTTTTCCCGTGAGCACTAATTAGCACAAATTGGGCTTAATCAGTATGCAAATTTTCATTTTGAAATTCGAAAGTTTCCCTGCTGCAGTTACCCACGAACATCAAACTCTTTATCCGTGAAAAATACTCGCACTTTCTGGGTGCGTACTACCAACGACTCATTATTAATCTTAATCAATTTTAAAGGGAAAAAATGTAGTTTATAATAGTTTATAATTAAACCGTTGTAACATTTCCATCCCTAGCCGCATTATTTCGTTCACTTAAGATAGTAATCTGTTGCCGGAACAGCATAGTACCGCCGGAAGAACTTCGCTTAGTAATAAAGACAGTGGTAATTAATTTTAGTCCGAATGACCCAGCCAGTTTTGTTTTACTCGTAGTGACACAACTGTAACCTCGTTACATTGGAGAAGTAGTTGCTTAACGTCTTCTACTTCAGATCTGCATATACATTAACATTGACCCGTTATTTTGAATATCTGCAGGTAGGCTTTAAACTTATTCAACGAGCTCGTTAGAGGTATTTTTAGCTTGATTGCTTGTTTGAGGTCAGAATTGAAGTCAAATTGATGCATACCAATAATCGATTCATTCCACCTACTTTGCCATAGGCCAATCGCCATTGCATCTATTTCTGATTTGTTTCTATATTGGTTATGTGCACTATCTTCAATATGTACAGAGTCACCCAATTTCGCTTAGATCACTTTCATCACCACTTATAGGTGGTACAAATGCGCTTTCTTTTTTGATTAGAATACCCACTGGGTGCACGCCGGCCAGAACCACAACAAAATCTTTAGACATTGTTCGGTAAGACTATAGTCATATATGTTACTCGTAATATGATATTCCTCTGAGCACTTCCTAATGATCCGATATAGTATCAGTTTAGTCTGTCTAATCCGCCACATCTTTGTAAACTATTACTAGTGTTTTGTGATTCAGTTTCCATCCCTCTCTCGACACTCTCACCAGGGAGTGGAATAGTTTCTTTGCGTTTTCACAGAAACTTAGAATGAGAGAAGTTACTCCCATACGTTCATCAAATTCAACTCCTAGATATCTCATTGTTTTGACCTTTTGCAAGTTTCGACCATTTAAAGATATTGTTGATGATCGGCAATAGTCAAATATGGGTTTCAGCTGCAGCGCATCATTGTTTTTTCTGCAGATAGTGACATTTCATTTGCTTCGCAATTTCATCAAGGTTATTAATCATGAAAACATTCATAATGTTTTTACGGAGATTATAGACCGGTAAACGTGCGATGATGCTAGGCCACGCAAGATTTTGACAGTACCTAAATAAGGCCGACTATCGCATCTTCAGTAGACATGATACATTTGAAACCGAATTATTTGTCCGAGAACAGACCGCTCTGTTCAATCCGGGTGTAATGCAAATGGCTAGTAACCTTTATAGGAGTCTCCTCATTAGAGATAGCAACATTATAGGTCTGTAACATTTTGAAAACGCGGATATCGATAGCCACGTTTCCTGATTATAATCTTTTCACCCAATGCACCATAGGAAAGTAGCCAAATTTCAAGTAGCTGTTTCGTAATTTTTTTATATGGTGGGTTCTATGGTAGACCATGCGAGTTGAATTATTTCAGCAACAAGTCTTGGTGCCTTGTTTCGTCTAAAGCATTTTAGAGCACTGATGACTTCTTCCCACGTGAATGTGAAGACTCTATAGTAACTGTGGATGTCGAACTACATGTGACTCATTTTTAACTGGTGTTTCGTTCGGTAGAAGTAAGTTGAGTAACTCCAAGCGTATGTCAAGCCACGTATCTGTGACGACTACATTTGTCTTCCTAATGGCGTTTAAAAGTTCAGGAGGTCTTGATTTGCCTGGGGCAAATTTGTTCAACATTCCATGGCTCTTTATTACCATGTTCGATCGCAGGAGTCAACCAAGTGTGTGAAAAGGACTCCAGTCAGCTATCATAAAGACAAATTTCGAAGTTTTGGTACTTGCGAGCGGACTATTCAGTGGCTAGTTTAATAACTTTAACGTGATGACTCTGTGGTCACTAGATGTCCAACTTTCTCTCACATACCACCCAACTATCGAGCCAAACAGCTCCATTCTCTATTGTTAGATCAATACTGGAGTTCCCATTACACGAAAACTTCGTTGGCTTTCCCTACTTGTCTATTATGAAGAAGTCATTCCTAGATACGAAGTCCTCTACTTTTCTTCCGCTATTATCAGAGAGGCAGTCATGCCACATTTTTAAGTGTCCAGTGATCATTACCTTTTTTTAAACCACTTATGTTGCTCACATAAAGAGACTAGGATCGTTTCGATTTAGCACAAGAAAGAGCTAATTTCCGATTGAATTTCATATACTATGAATACTAATTGAATATCTAATGAATACTAATTGTAGTCTTGGGATTCTCACGAGCAGCCTGTGGCTACTCTTGCTGTAACAGGTAAGCCGTTGATTTGACCATTGCCCGAGTGAGTTTCTTGCATACATAGAATATTTATGTCGTGGTTGGAGATGCGCTGACATATGTCTGATCCGACTATTTTAGCGCCCTGTATGTTGAGGACGTTGTACAACACTTGTGTACGCGTTACAGGTAGCGAAACCGGACAAATGGTCCAGTGGTTAAAGCTTCGGCACTTGGACCGGGAGGTGCTGGGTTCGAATCCCATCAGAGGCTAGATGCAAATCGAAATTTCATCATCGATTACGATCGGTGATGCTAATAAATACAACTAAGACCCTCTGATGGAGTGCAGAATTCCGTGTCACGCGCCGACCCACCTTCCATGTCAATGTACAGGTTGACATGGAGCTTGCAATGTGCAGGTGGTATACTGTAGTTGTGTGAGTAGGTGAAGTAGGTGGGTTAATGATGTGGAGTGAATGTTTCTTCTAGTTTTTACCGACCGTACGCTAGTTTCCATCATTGATTTCGGTTGGTTTAGTTGTCACTCTATCTGCGTTATCTGAATTTGCACTAGGAAGTGGATCCCGCGCAGCCATCTTTGGTGTCTTTTCCACAGTTGCGAAAGTTATTGGCTTCTGGCTGCAAGTGCACCTATGGTTGTGTGCCTCCTCCAGTTTACCAATAATTTGATTAGTTTACGCTACCACCTCGAAAATTTTTATCTTTATATTTTTAATATTGTTTGGTAATTCGCGAACCTTAGGTTCAGTGAGTTTCGTAATTTTCATTTGCTCTAGCATTGTTTCAAGAGAAACGATTTCCATCATTAGGTTTTGATGAGGTTTCATTTGTGCATTTGTAACCAATCTTGCTTGGCGAAGTAATAGCAACTTCAGCCGTGTCGTCATCATCGCTGGCAAGCTCGGCATCATAGTTTGAACCGTTTAGATTCTTGCCATATTTAATTTTTTTGGGTGCACGTTGACCGTCAGCTTCTTCCCAAGTCTGACCTGGATCGCGTATTGATCCCTTGTATATATTCCCACCCTACCTACGTACATTCCTGTACTACGTATAGCCGTGCAGTGGATTTTTATTGCACCTTATGGTTGAAACTACTACTTCGTTGCCTCCCCAAGTCATCGTAAAGATACACAGTTTAGGATACAGAGGCAATTCCTGTATTGTAGTTGGATAGTCGTATCAACTCGTTATAAGAATTTGCTTTTTAGTTGATTCGGTAGCTTAAAAAGTTTTAGACGACACGAATAACTTATCCATGAGGGGACTAGTCTGGGGCTGGGCAAACCCTGGCATTCATCGTAGGCTACAGGGTGAATATAACTCCGTATAATTTCAAAAATTGCATCATAGTTTGTAGACGGCGCCTCGTTGAATGGTAAAACACAGGTAAAATAAATTGAATTCCGGTTAGAAAAACGCTTCAAAGAATAAAAGCGGTTAACGAAAAGTGAGAAGTAAAGTTGCAGTGTTTTTGAACTAGAGGAATATTCGGGTCCAGGTAGATATCAAAACATTGGTTCAAAGCTTTTTGGTTTAATGTATCTGTTTTATACAACGACGGCACAAATTTTACGATGGCGTTCTAAGAAGGTCAATCGACTCGAATGTTCGGTACTTTTGAAGCAAGTATGAAGTCCAATATTAGAAAGGGTTCTTCATTTGCAACAAATGTGCGAACATTGATTGAACGAACGATTAATAGAACCGTTTGATGAAGGTTCATCGTCTTAAAGCCACAATCGCAACGAAAGGAAGAATATTATTTTGGTTCACGATGTTTATTGTATTTGAAATTCTTTGTTAGGTAATTTTATATTAATATAACTACGAGTACATAATACTACCAATATTGTATCTTCATTAAAGTATAATAGCTGGTCATATCATAGAACCTTTGGGACTGACCTTCGGAAAGCGTGAATTTAGACATAGAAATAGGTCATATAGAAAGTTTCCGCGTTTATTGCTAGGTGGTGTTGAGTTGATGCTTATATAAATTGGGCAAAACTCATCCGATGATTTCAAATGTACATGTACTTAAAAGGTGGCACTTCAGCTTACATTTCTTGTGAAGATAGTTTTCTAATTCGTTGCTTGTATAAAAAGTTATATTGATTTGAAAATGAGTAAAATATCTGAAGAAATGCGCTGCTTATTTACTATAAAAAGGTAAAAACGCTGAAAAAGCATGCCGAAAAATTTGTGAAGTGTACGGTGAGAATGCTGTGAGTGAACGAAGGGCCCAGGAATGGTTTGCTCGATTCCGTTCCGGAAATTTGGATGTCAAAGATGCACCTCGCTCTGGTCGGCCAGTCACTGAAAACGTCGATTAAATTTTGCAGCTGGTGGTGCAAGACACATCACGTAGATGCACTACACATCAACCACATGACAGTTTGGAATAATTTGAAAAGAACAGGCTACAAGAAGAAGCTCGATGTTTGGGTGCCACATGAATTAACGCAAAGAAATTTGATTCACCGAATTACCATCAGTAAAATGCTGCTGAAACGCAACGAAATCGAACCATTTTTGAAGCGAATCATGAAAAATGGGTGAAATACGAGAATATCGTAGCCTGGATTGACGGCAAACAAGGTTATGTTGAGTGTTTGGTGGGATTGGAAGAGAGTTGTACATTATGAGCTGCTGCAACGTGGCGAAACCATTAATTCGGTTCTGTACTGTGCACAACTCGACCGTTTGAATGAAGCAATCCAGAAAGAGCGACCATAATTGGCCATCAAAAAGGAAGTTGTGTTCCATCATGACAATGCGCGCCCACATACATCTTTGATAACTCGGAACAAACTGATGGAACTTGGTTGGGGAGTTTCGATGCATCCATCGTATAGCCCGGACCTTGCACCGTCTGACTACCATTTGATCGATCTCTGCAAAACTCTCGTGATGATAAACAATTAGTCGACCGAAGCGCCGCTGAAAATCATTTGGCCAAGTTTTTCTACGATAAACTACAGAAATTCTACACCGATGGAATTATGAAACTACCCGAAAAATGGCAAAAGGTCTTGTAAAAATGTACCAAAAAACCGCGGAGACTTTTTATTTGACCCTATATTTAGACTATCTATGTATGTCTTGCTAACGTTGCACGCATGTTATCATTTTGAGGTATGCTAGACACATTTGATAGTTTCAACATTGTTACAACGGTGGTCTAAAGATCACGTTAACGAGCTACAGACACTCATTGCCTGCCCTATTGAAACCCAAGTCAAAACCTAAAAGAGAAATTAAAAAAATTGTAAGGTATAAGTTAACACACGAATCATGGCCTAGATCACATTGCAGCATAAAACAACACCCAAAGCACGAGGCAATACCAAACGTGCGAACTTCCGCTGCACTAAATAAATTATTGATGATAAAGCAATTGTTCTGAGTAAATGTAGAATTATGTAGAATAAGAATTACTGTTAAAATAAGTTTTTAGTTGTAATTCAAGTGTAAAACAAATAAGTTCCAAAATAAATATTTTTTTTATAAATTAAATTAATAAATATTTTTAACTGGCGCCGAATCAGGGACCCTGTATCAAAAGTCATACCCGAAAAGAAAAATTTAGTGTAACCATAACTAATAAGAATCCATTAAAATTGATTTGTCAAACCAAAACTAACCCATCACTTATAATCACTGTGTGACAATAGTGTGAGACTCATTTCGAACTAACCATTATTCGAATAGATAAATCGTGCTAAAATAGTGACATTAATAGTGTAACGACAACCTCACGTAGAATTAATCATCATTCGCGCGAGTGACGATAAATTATAGTGAAGAAAAAAAGAGAAACCAAAATACGAACGAGTTGGCAAAAGAAGCCCCGAAGTATCCGACATAAAGGAAAAACGGAGTTGGAGTTATTCAACAGCGGCCAACCAAGCATCAAGCATCAATATTTTGGAGGGAATAATCGACTTTGGGTACACAGGTCTCACCAAGAGAAGAATTACAACTCAAGATGTTAATCATACGTCTGATGATCCATTCCTAACGTAAGCTAAATAAAGTTTTATTATTTTTTTTATTATTTTCACGACATTTTTGAAGGAAAAGAAAAACTAGAATTAGAATTACATTTTTACATTTACGTTATTACATTTTTTAAATCATCACTAAGTTATCATTTTATTAAATCTTAATTACTAAGCAGAAAAGAGAAAAAAATAAATTTCTCGATAACCAATAAATTACGGATAAACGAAAAATTTTAAATATTAAAATTAAAGAAATTGAATAAAGTTAATAAAAAAATTGAAAATCTTGTCAAACTAAAATTAAGAAAAAATCTAAAGTTAAATAATTGATATAGGAAGAGAATTTTTATAAAGAAAACATAAATTGGAACTAAACTTTTTGAGTTTTTAAATAGTTTGTAACCTAATTGTGTAAGGCGTTGGTAATACGGTAAGCAGCCAATCATTCGCGAAATCTAAGCAAACAGTTATATGAAAGTTATTTAGTATAAAATTCGTCTTTTACCTACACTATCCATTTCCATACATAATAAATAATTCTTTACAAGTACCCAACTCTTAGTAGGGGTAAACAATTTACTTAATCGAACTAAAGAACTATACAAGATCAAAGTTAGCTTTATAAAATCGTATTCGGGAGAATTCTCATCCTGGAAAAAAGTGTAGATCGGATTCTTCAGATATACGAAGATTTAAAGGGAACACCGAAGTATTACGGAATACTCAGTGTAACACGAAATAAAATAACCGGTAATGCAGGCGTAGCCCTTGAATCCTATAATACCCTCTCAATTGGGATATGATTTCGAAGTGCTTGACACTTCACTATGCTGATAAGAGAGATTCAAAAAGGTAGCTTTATATTACCATTTATCTCTGATATTAAATAAATTGGCATCGATGGACATGAGCCAAGAGGCCATGAACGTGATGACCCAATCGAATAGGGATAAAGCGCTTGATACCTTTGTGAGAGGCCTCAAGGGAGACCTACCTCGGTTATTGAGTATGAGAGGAGCAATGGATCTGCCAGAAGCCCTTTCTCTATGCTTAAAACTAGAGAATGCACAATATCGAGTACATCACAGTCATGCAGGTTAACTTTCTCGTACTATATTCCCACAACAACAGCATTCTCCTACACAGGTACGGGACTTTTATCCCTCAATGTTGCACAACCCCCAAGTAGTCCAAAGTTTTTCAAAACCATTCCAGAATAATTACCAATAACCTTCTACATCCAAATATCTAATCCCTCAACCATACAATCAACAACCACCATGGATAAATAGGAATCAATTCCCGAAACCACCACAACCCATGGAAATCGACCATTCCATGCGGTCTCGACAAGTTAATCATCAAAATAGACCTCGAATGAACCAGTTGGAAAATAAAAGACCCAACTCGAATCAAATGCATCAACTTCTTAAATATCAGAGAGTACACAACTACGAATCATAACCCCAGCCTTGAAAGTTATCAAGAACAAATGACTGAACAGGATTCACAATATGACCAAACACTTTTGGAATACACTCAAGCTCAAGAAGACTCCGGTCAGAATAACCAAATTGACAGTACCGACTACGAAGAATCATCAACGGTCATAGAACAGTTACATGATATACATTTTTTAGATTAAGGAGCTCTTCGCTTCCTTATCTCGAACATCGAACGAAGAGCGGGAAAATTTTTAAATTTTTAATCAACACAGGATCGAATAAGAATTATATCCAAGCGCGATATATAAGAAACCCCATTCAGAACCAAAACCCCTTTATTGCCAACTCAGTCGCGGGGAGCGTAAAAGTTATGCACCACGCCCTCATAGATATTTTCGGACCCGAACGGAAGTTAAAATTCTTTATACTACCCCAATTAGCATCGTTTGATGGAATAATCGGTAACGATAGCCTAAAAGAACTCCAAGCCACTATTCACGTAAATGAAGGTTTCATGATGATTCATCCGAATATAAAAATAGCTCTCAAACAACACATATCCAACCACGTGAATAATATAACCCTCAGAACATCCCATCTTAATCCAGAACAAAAAAACATATTAGAGACAATACTTGTCAAGTATCCCAACCTATTTTCTGACCCCGAGGAGAAACTAACCTATACAACGACCGTTAGAGGTGAGATACGTACTTTTAACTCGGATCCAGTCTACTCTCGACCGTATCCATACCCTATATGTCTAAAGGAGGAAGTCGAGAAGCAGATCAAAAAGCTCCTCGATGACGGAAATATTAGACCGTCCAAATCACCTTACAATTCCCCCGTTTGGGTTGTCCCGAAGAAAGAAGATGCTTCTGGAGAAAAAAAGTACAGATTAGTAATCGATTATCGAAAATTGAACACACACAATAGCGGACAGATATCCGATACCTGAAATCAATGATATTCTTATAAATCTGGGAAAAAACAAATTTTTCACCATAATCGATCTAAAAAGTGGTTTTCACCAGATACCACTAAGGGAATCAGACATAGAAAAGACAGCGTTCTCCGTAAATTACGGAAAATACGAGTTCACACGACTCCCATTTGGATTAAGAAACGCTCCAGCCATCTTTCAACGTACTCTAGATGATATTTTGCGAAATCACATAGGAAAGAGATGCTATGTGTATATCGATGATATAATCATATTCGGTAGAACCCAAGAGGAACATTTCAATAATATGAACACAGTGTTCCAAACTCTAGAAGACGCCAATATGAAAATACAACTCGATAAATGCGAGTTCTTACAAAATGAAGTCGAATTCCTAGGCTTTGTAATTTCTAAAGAAGGCATTAAAGCTAATAAAAAAAGGTACAAGCAATAACCAACTTCCCTATTCCGAACAACGTAAGACAACTCAGGTCATTTCTTGGGATGGCCGGATTTTACAGACGTTTCGTTAAGGATTATGCTAAATAAAAGCAAAGCCCTTAACTTTGCTCTTGAGGGGGGAAGATGGACACGTGTCCAAAAACCTCTCCAAAACCAAAAGAGTAATTCTCAAAGAGGAAGAAATAACAGCATTTAACAAAATAAAAAACTCGCTGGTCTCAAAAGAGGTTCTCTTAATATATCCAGACTTTCAGAAACCATTTGAGCTCACGACAGACGCTTCTAACTTCGCACTTGGAGCGGTACTCTCACAAGAAGGAAAACCAATAACTTTTCTTTCGAGAACGCTCGACAAGACCGAAGAAGTTATGCGGCAAATGAAAAGGAAATGCTCGCAATAATTTGGGCTCTAACCTCACTTCGAAATTTCCATTACGGATCAAGGAAGGTACTGATCTATACCGAACACCAACCCTTAACATATGCTCTGAGCAACAAAAATAACTATACAAAAATGAAAAGATGGAAAGCCATCTTAGAAGAATATAACTATGAAATCAAATACAAACCAGGAAGAACAAATGTAGTGGCGGATGCTTTAACTAGAGCACCCGTAACATCCAACATAAATGCAATGACATCAACACAGCATAGTGACGATAGTTCATCACACGATCTGGTACCAACTATCGAATCGCCTATTAACGTGTACAGAAATCAATTAATTCTAAAATTAGGTGAGGAAACTTCATATCAAATAGTAAACCCCTTCCCGAAATACTCTAGGCATATTATCACATAACCCGACTTCTCAAATAGCGACATCATAAATCTCTTCAAAAGGTATCTAAATCCAAATACGATCAATGGATTGAAAACCACCGAAAATATAATGGGAAGAATTTAAACAGTATTTCCACTGCATTTCAGAAATTACAAAATTAGGTTTACTCAGCAATTGGTGCAGGATATTATGGATGAAACCCAACAAGACGAAAAGATCCTAACCATTCATATACGCGCACATAGGAATGCACCACCAAATAGAGAATAGAGACAAAATCATTGAGAACTATTATTTCCCTAGAATGAGTAGAAAAATCAAACTCTTGGTGAAACGATGTACAGTATGTCAAGAGCATAAATACGATAGACATCCTAACAACCAAATTTTGACACCTACACCTCTCCCTAATTATCCAGGGCATACGCTTCACATTGACATCTATTCAACCCAAAGTAAACTGATCCTAACTGCTATAGATAAATTAACAAAACTCGCTTTTTGTAAAATAATAAAATCGAAAGCAATAGAAGGCATTAAACAATCACTGAGAGATATAATCTTCTTCTTCAGTGTCCCAGAGGTTGTTGTAATTGATAACGAAACGAGCCTAAACATTAAAGTTTTCAGAACACTCCCATACAAAAGCGAAGTGAATGGGCAAATCGAGAGATTCCATTCAACCCTTACTAAAATAATGCGGTGTCTAGAAACTGAAGAAGTTGAGAAAACGTTCGAGGGATTACTGGAAAGAGCTGTAAATGAGTACAATCATTCCATACATTCCACTACTGGGAAAAAGCCTGTGGAACTATACTACGGTAGAATTCCCAACGCAGACCCGGAACAGCTCGAACAATTACGCCTCAATAACATCGAGAAACTAAGGGCAAAACAGAACAAAGACATACTACATCATAACAAGAAACGCAAATCTATTCGGACCTACCAACCAGGTCAAATAATCTATGTGAAACAAAATAAAAGACTAGGTTCGAAACTAACAGCTAGATACAAAGCAGAAATAGTGAAAGAGAACAGAAACGCCACGGTTCTAACAGAATCAGACAGGATTGTACATTGAATGTTGATTGACAGGATTGTACATTGAATGTATACGTTGATTGTATATTGAATATTCAATACAAACTAAAGCTAGTGAAAGAAGAAATAATAAATATCAATTACGCAATTCATTGGGCCAAAGTAGGCGTTATACTTTCTAACTCTGAAATTAAATTAGCCATAAATACCATAGAGAATGAAAAGTTACCTTTTAGTACCCCAGAAGAAGCCCTAAATTTCGCAAACATTAAAATTATTAGTAACAAATCATGCCTACTTTACATTGTTTATATTCCATTAACAACTATAGAACTTTTTGAGGAACTGCTAATTAAACCGGTCAAAAAGAATGATAAAATTACTGAAATAAAATATGAAAACATTATAAAGAATCGAGAAAAGGTCTATGGTATTATTAATGACTGCAAAACATCCAATTTATTGTCAATCTATAATCAAAATGATATTGTAGATATAAGTAATTCTTCCCGTGTATACCCAATCTACTTAAAAGTCGTTCCTCAAGATGCAACCAAACCAACAGCCAACACATCCCAATAGTCGAAATAGCGAAATAGTAGAGGGTTTACTGTTACTCAACTAGTTCAACGGCGACATCGAAATTGGAAATGAAACTCAAAGGCTTAACGGAACCTATCTTATAAAATTTAGTAATTCAACCATAACAGGTTAATAATAATATTTTTATTTCAAGAGATGAAGCAACCATGCAGGTACTACCAGCTATTCTGCAACCAACCCCGCAAGAAAACGAATTTAGGGAAATTCTATCGTTACCCATGATGAAAGGCATCCTCATCAATAATACAAATTACATAGAGACTCTACAAACCGAAAAAACTGTGCAACAATACACCAGTTGGGGCCTAATCACACTGCTCTTCATAATGGTCGCAACACTGATCATAATCAAACATAGAAAGAACAAGGAAATACATATTATTAAGACAACAAATAGAGATAAACCGCATGACCTGGAATCTCGGACTGTGGCTGACAACAGCATCCCCGAAACTGACGATCAGAGAACGACGGAAACACCCAATACATCTCATACGCTAGTGTTAGAAAATTCTTCAAGACAAAAAAAGAAATTCTACGAATTCTGATAAGTTCAAACGAGGACGTTTGAAAATTCAGAAGGGAAGAGTTAACACACGAATCATGGCCTAGATCATATTGCAGCATAAAACAACACCCAAAGCATGAGGCAATACCACACGTGCGAACTTCCGCTGAACTAAATAAATTATTGATGATAAAGCAATTGTTCTGAGTAAAATTATGTAGACTAAGAATTTCTGTTATAATAAGTTTTTAGTTGTAATTCAAGTGTAAAACAAATAAGTTCCAAAATAAATATTTTTTTTATAATTTAAATTAATAAATATTTTTAACTTATATATGTCGAGACCAAGATTTGACTTTCTTTCACCGCGATTGTACGAAGATTACGAATGTTCCACACTCAATTCGTAACGAAAAAACAAAAAATGAATATTTTTGGTAAAAACCCGGATTTTTATCTAACAGGGACCAATCACTTGGACCTCCAAATGTATGAAAAAAAATCTAAAGATATAGAACCTTTTTAAAACCACTTGTTCGAACTTAAGTGATAAGAAAAACGCAAATCTTCAAATGTTTCGAGGCCAAATATTTCTTGATTATTGTCTTCTAATTTACTTTGTACAAAAAAAGAAATAGCCTTCCATGGATAGGTGAAATCTGTAAGAGAAAATAAATGGTGAGATGTGGGGATTCGAGGAGAACTAAAAGCAACTGTCCCGAATACTTTACACACTTTGTGTTCCTAACTCGATGATAACAAAAACATTAAAATAGTTATAAATAAAACCATTTAGAGTCAACCAAATGAGGACATTTTCATATTTTTAAAATAAAAGTTTATTATTTTTATTTTAGTTTATAATTTTGTGAACCGTTGCAGTCTCGTGGAAAAGATAAACCGAACAAACAAAATAATGGAATTTTGTAATACATTTTGCTATTTATGCTGGACTATTTTATGATTTTATTAAAAATTTGTATAAAATCTGCAGCAGTAAATATGTATACGACCAGTTTAAAACGATCGTTCACCCCCTCTCCTAAAAGCTTTTGTTTTGGTTAACCGATATATACGATTATGCGGTCGATTTATTTCGATGTCGATGGTGTATACATCTTCACTTTTATGATAGACAAGAATTTTTCCGATTCGATACATAAAAATAATTTATATGCGATGCCATTAGAAAAGTCGATAAACTTGATTTTTGTTGGTCTATAAAGCTGCAACAGCCGATAATATACAGAGTAATGTATTACATAGGTAGCGAATTTTAAATTTGGAAAAAAAACAAAATGTGAGGCCAAACAATTTTAATATACGAATAATTTCGTTTTCCATTTTATCTACGTTTCGATAAAAAATATAATTTTTTTCATCTAAATTCTTCAACAGATTTTTTTGGCTTTTATGTACTGCTCCACACATATGTATATTGTTCAATCTCAAGTACAGAAGAATTTTCTGAAAATCAAATGAAAAACTAAACCTAAAACTTCAATACTTGCTCTGCTATTTTTTGATTTTTTTTCCTTTTTACATCGTCGTTGTTGTTGTATTGAAAATACAATTAAGGATACAAGATATTTCCGTAGTTATGTAATTTTTGTTTTTTTATTCAAAGGTCTGGAGGGTATACAAGTCAAGATTGAATATGAAAATTTAATCAGGTAATTTTCATAAGGGTAAACAAGAGTAGATTTGGTATGGATTTTGTGTGTTGAGTCAATACAGAGTGAATTCAAGATACGAGAGTAAATAAAAATTCTGGGGTTTTATACGATTATTGTATATTGTATCAGGTTTTACGTAACATCCTATATATGGGTTAGTTGCTAGGCAAGTTAATTTAATATTATGCAACTAAATAATTTAAGATAAAACAGTTCAAGAGTTTAATAGGGAGGCTGAGTTATTAGATTTAAAAACGAAACACGCAAACTTATAATTTGTTTAGTTTCAACATTTATCTTGATCGGCTCATTGTATAGAATCGAATTTACTAAAACAGTAATGTGATAAAAATCTGAGTTCTCTAAATTTACAGCATTAGAAACATCACAAAGTAGAACAGTGTACCTTCTTGCAGGTAAGTCAACATTTATATATATTTTTTATTTCAATCTTTATCATCTCACGCAACCATTTCAAGACAATTAACAAATAAAATATAGGTGAATATATTGTGGCCAACAATCGACTTTCTTTTTCCTTCGTGTAAACGAAAAGTCGAGATTAAAGATAATTCCATTCCGTTCCATTCTATCCCGTCGAATCGGAATCAATGTACATTACACCGGTATCGTTAAACTAGGATTTTTTTAAAATAACTAGGTCTGTTTTGTCTCTGGACCTCAATCGACTTTTGGTAAAGCTGTCTTGTATAATCAAAAAATATTATCCCTGCGTAAATTTCTGAAAACCAACAAGGACAGCTTAATCTTTAAATTTATTTAAATATTTTAATTATTTGTCGTTTTTTGTAAATGTTAAACTTTCCAAGGAAGCTGCCACTTCCGATACATAGATTTTCCTTTCTTCTTCTTCTAGTTTATAATAGGGTTCGATGGAACCTAGAGTATACAGATTAAGAATCTTTTGCTATTTACTACATGCCTCTCTTACACATATTGTTTTGCTACTGTGTGTTGCGGTTTACGATTGGTAATTTAACACAAATACCACTAATCTCCCGCAACTGCGACTTACTAGACTTTATGGTTATTCGTTTTGTTAAATGGCAATAAAATTATGTTTCTAACGCTCTAAGAATTATAGCTCACCCGACCTTTTTTGACAACTCTATTGAGAAAACAAACACCGAGTAGCTTTTTAAAAATATTTTCAAACAGAAACTGGCAATCATTTATTTTATGTAATTGTATTCACTTGACCATAAAAAATGAAATGTTTAGTCGTGTGCTAACCGTCAGTTGTTGCTGTTATCAACAAAATGAAGTCGCGAGGAAGAATAATGGTTGAGCTGGCCCAAAAATTGTACGTACATTTGTGAGAAAATACTATGTGAAAAAACTTTTAAGAATTTTGAGGTTATGTATGTAATATGGTATTTAGTGTTTTAATTTTATAAACAAAAAATTTAAAGGTCCAAATCTGGTTGCTCGTTAAACTCAATTTTATTGTATCAAAAAAAAAAAAACCATTAAAATTTAATAATTCGGGAAATACTGTAATCCGTTTGTTTGACCCACTCTGCGTTCGGAATTTTATTCGTATTAAAATGTTTTTGGGCTTCATCTGACTACTTTATGGCAGAAAGTACGTATTGCCCCAACGAAGATTCCATGGATGATGCCACAAATACAAAATTGACAGATTATAATCTGGACATCATGAATCACGGCCTGTGGAATACAACATTAAAACACCAAGCAACAATCAAATACTATCACTACTTCCGATCTACAAAGGTAAAAAAACTCAGCTGCTGCAATAAAACTATTAAATCAATGTAGTTGCAAAAAAATTGCGTCATATGCGTCATTTGTGGGAAGCTTACTAAAAATGAAGAAACAGCAGAGCACAAATACATATAAAAAACATTACCAATTAACTTTGTATTTTTCTGCGTTGTGATATTTCGAGCAGAAACAACACTTAACGTCCTTGAATATAGTTAGACACCATACAACGCAGATGGAACAACTAACGCGAAACTGACGCAACGAGTTTTACCTTCAACAGCTGTTTTCTCGATAACTTGTTTTCGTAAGTCCCCTTTTCTTGACAAGGTCACATATATAGGGTTTTCCAATAAGAGGTTTCAATCTGAGTAGCCTGCTTTTTGGGCAGCTGTCAATTTTGAAGCTGTCATCTTTTGACATTTGACAAGTAAAAACTACGCTATTACTAAAAATGGTACGATACACGCTTCAACAACGCATTGAAATTGTTAAAATTCACTACAAAAATGGCAAAACTTTTGCAGTCGCAGTTCGCAAAACTAAAGTACTTTTGGATCGTCGTGAAGCACCTTCTCGGCCGGCAATAGTGAAACTGGTAGACAAAATTGAGCTGTTGGGACAAGTTAGTGATGTGAAGAATCGAAACCGTGTGCATCGCTCAAGAACAACTGAGAATATTGCTGCTGATTCCTCGTCGATGAAAATTAGACATTCCACAAACGACATTACACCGTATTTGCATAAAGACTTAGGTCTTAAGGCTTTTAATGTTCAGTTAACACAAGAACTCAAGCCGGCCGATATCACCATATACGTCGTATCTTCTCTGATTAAGTCCTTCAAATGCATCAAAATGATCCGGATTTTCATCGAAAATCATCTTCAGTGATGAGGCCCATTTTCACCTCGGAGGCTACGTTAATAAGCAGAATTGTCGCATTTGGGGCTCAGAAATCCAAGAATGATTGTTGAAAAGCCTCTCTATTCTCAACGTGTCACTGTTTGGTGTGGTTTTGGGGCTGGCGGTGTGAATGGATGGTGAATGGATTGCGCTACCGAGCTATGATTAATGGTTTTTTATGGCCGGAATTGGAAAATTTGATGTGAACGACGTTTATTTTCTGCAAGACGGCGCTACATGCCACACAAGCAACGAAACAATCGCAATTTTGCAAGAAAAGTTTCCTGACCGTGTTATTTCTCGAAGAGTGTGATTCAAATGTTAATGGCATACCCTTCCCTTTACAATGAAATAAACATTCATTGATTTCTTTTAAAAAATACTCGTTTTTTTAAATATCAAAATGAAACCTCTTATTGGAAAACCCTTTATTAACAATCAAAAAGTTTTTTGTTGTAATAATTATTTCCTACTTTTATCTATTTTTCCGTTTGTTAACTCTTGCAATCGAAATTTTATCTAAGTAAAACAGGAGTATTTTCTTGACAGTTAAATTCATTCTCATCTGCTTATTCCATAAATTATTCACTCATTTAAGGGTGCGGCAACTTTTAGTTCGTTTAGTTCTCTGTGTGCAGTAATGCCGTCCTGTTGAAACCAAGTTTCGGCCAAATCTTCCTCTTGAATCATAGTGAATAAAAATTCAGTTACCATGGCACGGTAATGGTCGCCAGCGACTGTTAGAGCGGCTCCTTACTCAAATAATCACTCGTTTTGGGTGCAGTGGCTTTTCAATTGTCACGAGTGGATTTTAGGTGCCCCAAATACGGCAATTTCGTTTGTTCACATAACCACTAAGATTTTTAAAAATGCTCAACTTCTTCCAACCGACAATTGGCCGATTCAACGAAGTGAAAACGCAACGGATGATCAACTGCATTTAATTCTTGAGCCAAACGAACTTTGGAGACCTTCATACCCAGGTGTTTATGTAAAATTCATCGCAAAGTCTTATCGCTGATGTTCTTGTGAACGATGGCGGGTTAAGGTGTACGGATGTTGACGCGTGTGTATTGTCTATTAACATGCCAGTCGAACTGGCGCTTCATTTGTACCGAATTTTGTACGCAATTTTCGGCAATTGACTTATTACATTGGAAATAAGTTTTGAAAATTTCCCAACGTTGGTGAATCGTATATTGACTAATTTTGTTCACCAGGAATACAATGCTGAATTTCTGTCACTTGACAGAAGACGTTAGAGATATGAGCTTTTGAGCGTGAGAGGCTAGCTGCAGTGTTAGCTGCTTATATGACGCGTCCTGCTCCCAATACTTTAGGTCCTGTGCAGACCCAACACAGATTTACATCAGCATTCTTCTCTCGATATTTTCATGGTTGTAGTTCGCAGAGAATTGCACATATATTGGGCTAATTTTATGAACGCACCCTCTTTCCCAAAATCGATGCTCAGTGTGGGAATATCATCCCATTACGCTTATAAATTAACCTAATCCGATACTATCCGCGAACAGACAAACAAACACGAGGTAAGAAACTAAGAAATTTAATGAAAATGGTTACTAAAACTAATTGTGGACACTGAGCTCTCTTGTTAAGTTTGAGTGTATTAGCTAATCGGAAAGTGGTCGTAATTTCGAACGCAAAATTCCACCGTGATAGTCACACAGCCACGGAAGCAACTCAATAAAACCGTGGAAAACCACGGTTGGCTATACAAAACTGTAGCACGTTAGAAAAAGTCAGACGAATCGAAATTTGAGAAATTTGATAATCGGTTTTCTGAATTCGCTGGTAAGACGATTGGTACATTCCTCAAAATCTTGTGGTAAACAATTTTTTTAATTGCTAAACTTTTTCCTACTCTTTCGTATAGACCAGGTCACATATATAAAAATCAATTGCCGTGCGTTACTCTCGCAAAAACCCGAGAACAGTCGACTCCAAATCGGTCGTTTGGATGATTCTATTTTTGTTTTGTTCGTCCACCCCCAGTAATGGGGTGCAAAAAAGAAACAAATTCGGGAAAAACCAAAGGAAAAGCCGCAAAATTGAAAAAAATCGGAAAATCGAAATTTGCGTTTTGTATCGGAATTGTGTACGGGATCGCACTTAATACCACCAATGAGAATTATATTCCGATAATGAGCTTTCATTTATATAGTCACTTCTGATTACTTTCAATAGATGGCGTTGGTGGCAGACCTGTGGTTTGATAGTTGAGCCATGTATTACATATTTCTGATTCGATAACTCACACCGTGCGATTCTAATAGATTTACAATTATGTTATTGTAAAAAAGGTAGTGGATTTTGAGAACAGATTCGGTTAAAGCGAATTTAATTACATTTTTCGAACAATCATTTTCCTCAGCTATTCTTCTATAACCACAAATTCATTCAAATGTTTTTTAGCGAGGCTCGATTAGTTTTGATACACGTGGATTTCAATACTGTAAAGCTCTCAATGAAGAATAACAAGGTAATTTCGACAGATTCGGTTCGTGTACAAGTGATTGTGAAAATAATTCCGTGTCGTTTTACAGTGTCCATTACAATACAAAGCCTAAAGCTAACATAGGTCGTCGCGGTCAGTCAAATGTGTGGCGACCTACTTCACGTGCGAAATGCACAAACGCAAAATAGCCGTATTCGCACGTCCCAATTACGTTCGAGAGCAACTAAAGACGAACGACGAGAGAATAGATTCAAAATGCAACAAGTTTGTACATCAATTAGAAAATCGACTACGTTGCGGGCATATCAGTAACGATTGGAGAAATGTCAGTCGTTTGTCCACATTGTAAGGCGTCCGTCCAACATTGTAAATACAGCGGTGAAACTCCTGGATTATGTTGCGCAGGTGGAAAAGTGAAATTGGCATTATTGGTCCCGCCATCAGAGCCATTACGCTCATTTGTTTCTATGGAACAGGAAGTGATTCTATAGAATATCCATTGCCTGTTGTCACCATCGGATCCGGACCATCAATTTATACAAATTGATTACATGGAAAATTCGGATGCTGAAGTTAGTCAGCGTTGTGCTCACAATGAAACGAGCCATTGTCGGAGAATTGGAAACATTTTTCAGAACAACGAATTGATTAAAATTGCGTTTGGTCAGATGCCATCCGACAGCCATAATATCGTCATCAGGGCTGATAAAACACAGGCGGCCGACAACAATGAATTGAAACGCATGTCCGAAACGCACAGGACTTACGATGCACTAATCTTTTAACAGGTAAATTTAACAATTTTAATAATTCATTAGTTGATTTTCTTACATCGAACCGTATGTCGAAGGTGTCGAAGCCAATAAATAAGCTAGTGCTATGCATTTTTATTCAAAGAGGTTTATGATCCAGGAAGATCAAGAAAATCACATTTTGAAGTGTCGCCATCTTTTCGATCAGTTCGCGGTTGAAATGTATGTCAAAATTGAGACAGGGCGACCGGAATATATTTTTTTGAACCACAAGCAGCTCCGATCTGAGGAGTACATTCGTCTCCGCGATGCAATTAATGCCTAAACAAGAAGGAACTGCATCCAGACAAACACCAGTTGACAGACATGCATGATGTCATATCTACCAGAGTTTTTAAACAAAAATTAAATTTCTGATGGAATTCATCATAAAACATCGTGAATATGGTGCGTTGAAGTTCGCTGTTGGATGTAAATACTTCGTTGAATAGCAAAAACGTGGTCAAAAACGTTTTTAAGTAACGAATAATCACCTCATTATCATTTCTAATTACACACAGAAATACATGGTGTGGTGGAATTGCTTGCCTTAATGAATAATCATTTTATTCATTGGCATTGCGTAATAAATATTGTGGACTCAGGTAAACTCATCAACAATTTGATGGGTGTGTGTTTACAATTTGTGCAATCACAAGTCATCGAACTTACTTATAAAAATAAAATTCAGTCTGATACAAACCGTCAAATTGACAAGTAATTAATAGCTCGAATTACTAATAAATAAACAAATAAAATAAATTATAAAAGTTTAATCCCTAAAGTCCACAATTTATAATACCTCGTATAAGCTTTCCTACGAGCTTTTTAGTAGTAAAACTAGTAAAGCTCAAATATCCCAAATTTATGAAGAACAAACAAAAAACTTAATTATTAACATTTTATTTAACTTTTGTGTTAATAATAAATCAAATAACGATTTTTTGTCTATAGTAAATTTTCCAATATTTTTTAATAATACGGAAAACCCCATCAATCATAAATCCTTTTTCCACTCTTACATTTTTTCCTCAATACATATAAATAAGGTAAATAAATTGAATTTTAATGTTAGTCGACATAAAAACAAAAATAAAAAATAGAAAATTGAATTTTCATAATGTTTGTGTGTCTTTGGAAAAGTAAATAAAGTTGCTTTGGAAAAACCGATTAACTCATATAAATTTTTGTTGTTGTGGTTCTGTTCTGGTACTAAAGCTTTCATAATTTTTTCTTGTTAATATTAAATTGAATTTTACAATATGCAGTTTTTCCAGATTTGTTTTTGTATGGAAAATATTTTGTTTTTCCAATCTGCAAGTTTCCAAGTTGGAGACGTACTATGCTCGTACTATTCGTACGTTAAGGCAAACGCAAATAATGAATGGAAACTGAAAAGGAAATTGGAGTAAATAAGATAAATGGGAAAATTTAAATAAAAGCATTTTCCCTATTATAAGTTGTTTGGCTGATGAAAACAAGGAAAATTGTTTTTTATCATTATGTTATTTATTTTATGCTTTGTACTCCTTTCTACGTAGGTATAATGTGGAGGTGTACGTTGAAAATGATTTAAGTTGAAGAAATATTTACATTACTGTTGTATAGAGATTGTGGGATTACGGAGAAAATGCATAACGGTGCAATGGAGGAAATTTGTTTTACTGTTTAATCTGCTTCAATCAATTTTATTTAACACAGCATCTGCCGGCAGAAAAATTTTATATTTCTTTACAGTTTATTTTAAACCAGGTATGAAGTATGGTTGCAAAATTGAAAGGAATTGACGGAAGGGCACCACCAGGAGTGGAGCCTGTGGCTTAATTTGACTCAACACGGGGAAACTTACCACGAGACTCAAATTTCTTAACTAAATGCCGGCTGGGTTATGACGTTGAAACTTTGCATACAATTTTGCCTCTGTTATCCATTCTTCTCACGAGGATTGGTTTTAATACGTAAGAATTGTCTATAGGTGGAGTCATACCTGGTGGTTTATCTTAATAAGACACTTGCTTATTAAATAGACAAATTGCGTCTAGCAATATGAGATTGAGCAATAACAGGACTGTGATGCCCTTAATGTCCTGGGCTGCACGCGCTCACCAACGTGTCCTTCTAGTCTAAAAAGACCGAGTAAACCGCTGAACCACCTTTGTGGTTGGGATTACCACCGTGATGTTTCTTGTGTTGTGGTTGTTTTACCAAAGTTGACCAAATTTGTATATTTAGAGGAAGTAAAAGTCATAACAAGGTTTCCGTAGGTGAACCTGCTGAAGGATCATTAAAGATTTTTTGATCATAATTTAACTAATAGCAGTACCGTTGGGAAGTTCAAATACGTAATTTTTTTTTATATTATTACGTTATTGATTAATGTATTTCGCGTTAACAATGGAATATTACATTATTGCTAAACATTTAAAAAACTCTTAGCGGGGGATCACTAGGCTCGTGGGTCGATGAAGAACGCACAAACTGCGTGAAGTTATGTGAACTGCAGGACACATGAACATCAACATTTTGAACGCATATTGCGGTCCATGCTAGTAGTACATGTTACTCTGCTTGGACCACATATGGTTGAGGGTCACTAATATTTACAATATCGCATAACTTGTAGTTTGTGTAATAATATGACGGATAAAGACGTAAGTCATTTATTATGGAAAACGCCGAACTCCGTGAACAACTAAGAGAAATAAAAGAATTTACTACTAAATTGAAAGAAGAATTTACAATTTTAAAGAAAGAAAATGAACAACTCAAAAAAGCAGTTGAAACACGTGCAGAACTTGGAACGACACCTAGCCCAACAGTCGATGATGGCATTAATTCATTCCATACGGATGAAGAAGAATTAGAAAGAGAAACAAATTGGATGTTGAACCGGAATAAAAGACCAGGTTTCCAGAAATCAGTTAATCATCAAGAAACAACTAGCTCTAGAACAACAACCAGCTAAACCGAAAGAAAAATCACCTCCACCAATAAATGTCGTCGGGATATCAAATTTCTCCACTATACAATCGATTATGAAATCGATTACGATAGCCGAGTACAAACTCGTATCTCTAAACAACGGCGTCTGGAAAATTAATGTTGTAGACTCTGAAACTTATAGAGCTTTGGCTACAAAGCTTAATTCCAAGGGGCATCAGTGGTTCACCTATGAGGATAAGAATGATCGCCCAATTAAAGTTATGGCTAGAGGCCTTCACCCAACCTGTGCAAAAGAGGAAATTATTGAGTATCTCAATCAAAAGGGTTATCAAATAAAAAACGCCGTAAACATTATTAAGAAAGAAAAAATCGAAACTGAACAAGGAGTTCAAGTTAACAAAAGAGGGCTCCCACTATTTATGCTCCCTTTTAATAACAAACAAAAAGTGGAAGATGTGTATAATATCAACGCAATACTTAGCATGATAGTTAAAATAGAGCCATTGAAAAAGAATAACGGATTAATACCGCAGTGCAAAAAATGTCAAGGTTTTAATCATACGCAGAAATATTGCCAAAGAGAGATTAGATGCGTGAAATGTGCCGGAAAGCATCATGCCCAGATATGCCCGGTTAGTAAAAATATTGCTGCAAAATGTGTCAATTGCAATAAGCCACATCCCGCAAACTACCGGGGATGTGAAATAGCTAAGGAGCTACAAAGAATAAGAAATAAAACGCGAAAACAAAGTCCAGGAGTATCGGTAAAAAATTATCAAACTTCCACCAAAGAGGAACCTAAACCGCATGCTAGTAAAACGGGAGAACCAAAACCAAAACTGTACTCGCAAGTAGTCATGACAAAACCAATTATTTCGGAGGACACTACTGAAGGTACACCAAAAGATACTAAGAAGCATGGAAGCTCTTAACATTCGTCTAACTAAACAAGAGAAATGCCTTCAAGCTCTAAGCAACAGGTTAGATAAGCAAGACTCTCTAAATGAAATGAAATCCATGCTCTATTAAAATGATGCAAACAACAACAAATAAAACATTAAGAATAGTAACCTGGAATGCAAATGGGCTAATGCAACATATTCCAGAATTAGAAATTTTCCTAAATACTGAAAAAATAGATATATGCCTAGCATCAGAAACCCATTTTACTTCAACTTCATGTCTTAAAATATATGGATACAGTTGTTACCACGCCATTCATCCAGCAGGAAGGGCAAGGGGAGGATCGTCGGTGGTTATAAAAGAAAACATCAAACACTTTATAGATCTTAAAATTGAAGAGGAATTTATGCAAGTAGTCACCTTAAAAGTATTTATAAATAACAACAAAGAATATAGTGTATCGTCAATATATTGCCCCCCAAGATATAATTTAATTAAACAAGACTATTGCACGTTATTTAAATCACTTGGATCAAGTTTCATAATCGGAGGTGATTTTAATGCAAAAAACACCTACTGGGGATCAAGAGTAACCTCTAAAAAAGGAAGAGAGCTCTTTGCAGCAGGAAGACTATGCAATTGCGATTTTCATTCTGGAAATCAACCAACTTATTGACCTACGGTTAGAAACAAAATACCCGATATCATTGACTTCTTTATCACCAAAGGTATAGACGAAAACTACATATCCCTAGAAAGCAGCGAGGGGATTATGTCGGATCACACGCCTGTTATTATGACAATCAGTGCAACGATTGTTAAAAAAACTAGTCCACCCTCGCTAAAGAACAAAAAACCTGCTGGGAGAAATTCCAGCAACTTGTTGAGGATAATATTGATCTTCAGGTGCCAATTAAAAACCCGATACAGTTAGAAGAACTAGAACAACTCAACAACAGTATACTAGAAGCGGCGTGGAGTAGTACTCCTCAAGTTCAAACGAAATGCGCCGAAATGCTATTTATCCTCTAGAAGTAAGGGAACTCGTTGCAGCAAAACGAAATGCAAGAAAGGCCTGGCAAAGAAGTCGAACGCCAGAAAAAAAAACAACTCTACATTTTTTATCCAATAAACTAAAGTTGCTAATTAAAGAAATCAAAACCGAATCCATTAATAAATACTTGAGTGGCGTTACTGGGGAAAAAAATACCGAGTACTCCCTTTGGAAAGCGACAAAATGTTTAAAACGACCTAAACTACAAATTCCACCAGTAAAAAATGAAGATGGCACGTGGGCTATAAGTGCAAAGCAAAAAGCTTCGTTGTTTGCAACCCATCTCGAGAACACGTTTCAGCCTCTACCTAGACAAACTGCAGAGGAAAACATACCACCAGTATATAAAATGGATAACTGCAATATATCTCCTGTCACATTACAAGAATTAAAAGAGGAAACTAATCTCAACCTAAATACAAAGAAATCTCCAGGATATGACTTAATTACAGGACAAATAGTAAAAGCTCTTCCTGAAAAAGGACTACGTAAACTACTCCAAATAATTAATGCAGTGTTCAGACTTAAACACGTTCCAAGTCAATGGAAAGTGGCAGAAGTAATTATGATACGTAAACCAAACAAACCACTTAATGACAAAAATTCGTATAGGCCGATTTCCTTACTCCCAATAATTTCAAAATTATTCGAGAAACTACTCCTAAAGAGACTAAAACCAATAATAGCAGAAAGAAATCTCGTCCCTCCACATCAATTTGGCTTCGGAGAAAACCATTCAACAATAGAACAAGTACACCGAATTACAAACATAATTGAAGACGTACTTGAAACAAAGAAAGTATGTTCAAGCGTCTTCTTAGATGTAGCACAGGCCTTTCACAGAGTATGGAATATAAATTACAAAGAGACTTACCAAAGCAGTTTTATGAAATTCTAAAATCTTACATATCTAACAGACACTTTCGAGTTAAATTATATGGCGAATACTCAGAAATTAAGAAAATATCATCAGGAATACCACAAGATAGCGTAGCGTTCTGGGACCAACTTTATATGTTCTATACACCTCGGAATTGCCAACGATAAAGGAGACTAACATAGCGACGTTTGCGGATGATGCGGCCATCTTAGCAGTTGCTAATTGCATAGAAGAATCTACAAGCAAATTGCAAAGAGCTACTAATATTGTCAGTACCTGGACCAAGAGATGGTGAATAAAACTTAATGAAACAAAATCTGTTCACGTAAACTTTACCAACAAGAAGGTCAACTGGATACCAGTAGAACTGAACTCACATAGCAAATTCCCTATGCAAATAAGGCAAAATATCTAGGCATGACTCTAGACGCGAAACTAAAATGGAAAGATCACATGCAAAAGAAAAAGGAAGAGTTACACATGAAATACAGCAAGATGGATTGGCTCTTAGGAAGAAATTCTGAGCTAACTCAACACAATAATTTACTACTATACCGGCAAATCCTAAAACCTGTGTGGACTTACGGTATTCAGCTCTGGGGCTGTATAAAGAAAACCAATGTCAACATCATCCAGTCATTCCAAAGCAAAGTCCTTCGTGGAATAGTTAATGAACCGTGGTACATAAGAAATGACAACCTCCATAGAGATCTGAAGATGGATTTCGTTAGTGAAGCAATAAGGAAACACGCGAGAAAACACATGCAACGTATTAGTGTACACCAAAATGCTGAGATACGTCGTATGTTGGATGATTCAAACCTAGTAAGACGGGTGCGAAGGAAGAAACCGCATGATCTACAAGATCCAATCAGGATCGACTAAAAATATAATAAAATTGTAAAGGGGACTAGCCAAAGGGCTACAACCCTCCAAAGAAGAAATATAAATTATGAAAGATAAATTACTAGATGATTTGTAAATCAGTTGTAATAAATAAATAAAATAAAAAAAAAAAATTTATTATGTCTGTTGATATAGTTTTTATTTCGCCGCTCATTCACTAACACAATTTTAGATGTGACTGCAACCCATATGTGATTACCTGCTGAACTTAAGCATATTAATTAGGAGAGGAAAATGAAATTAACTAAGATTCCCTTAGTAGCGGCGAGCGAGATGGGAAGAGTCCAGCATTAAGTTCTTCTACTGATTACTGGTAGAATGGAAATTCAATGCAAAGGAGTATCTATTATCTTATGCATTTTGATTATATGGACTTCAACCATCTTGAATGGGGCCATTTACCCATAGAGGGTGCCAGGCCCGTAGTGACTATAATCTTGTTTAAGAAGACATCTTTAGAGAGTTGTGTTGCTTGATAGTGCAGCACTAAGTTGATGGTAAACTCCATCTAGCGATAGCGTACAAGTACCGTGAGGGAAAGTTGAGAAGAGCTCTGAATAGAGAGTTAAACAGTGCATGAAACCACTAAGAGGTTAAAGCCAATGAACCCGAACTTGTAAAAGAAGAGATTCATTGATATAATAATTGATGTTATCATGAAATTTCAATGATCATTCAATGATTTTATACGAATCCCCTTTCGCATTCATTTGTGAATCTTTCGCTTATAAAAATATCTGCCAATATGATGACACATGTATCTAATCGTACATAAGCATATTTGCTGCGAATATCGTAACGGTTTATTTTATATAAATGCATTTCGAGTAAACGATCCTATCGGCTCCTCCTCGTCTTGAAACACGGACCAAGGAGTCTAGTATATGTGCGAGTCATTGGGCTTTTAAGCCTAAAGGCATACTCGTAATTAACGTAACTAAAATATGGGATTACATGTAACTTTATATAATTGCATTTTCATCCATGGGCGTTTTAATTAACTCATATTGCTTATGTTCTATGAGTTAAAGCGTACTGTAAGCATATATATTGTGAGCCGAAAGATGGTGAACTATACCTGATCAGGTCGATGTCTGGGGAAACCCTGATGGGTATAGGGGCGGAAGACCAATCGAACCATCTAGTAGCTGGTTCCATTCGAAGTTTCCCTCAGGATAGCTGGTGCATATTAATATTTGGGAAAATAGTCTTATCTGGTAAAGCAAATGATTAGAGGAATTTGGACCGCAACGACCTCAACCTATTCTCAAACTTTAAATGGAAAAGATCCTCGACTTTCTTGATTGAAGTCATCAGTCACACCATCTGTATTATTATAATTTTTTTGATTACAATACAAAGCCGAAGATAAGCCGAGTTATAGTAAACGTGAACCCCAAATTTGTTATTAAAAAGTAAGTAATCTATCGTAAGTAGTTCAGAAAGGTTCAGAAAAAATTGGCAGCTGAGTCTGCTTAATACACACATATTTAATTTTCAAATACTAGTACATCGAAAAATTAAAGGAAACTTATGTAAATAAAATGCAATTAAAAATTAAATAAAATTGAAGAATGAACATAAAAAAATGATAATAAAGCAATATCAAGCGTCCGTCAAGTGAACCGGAACAAAGCCAACTATGACACAAGTAGCATGATGCGTTTTGCACAGTGTTATGCCGTATTGTCTTCACTGCGTAGATAGTTAATATTCTACATGTGTAGAGAATGTATGTAGATAATTAAAAAAGTGGCGTCGACAATGTAGAGAATATAGACAATGTCTAAAATGATAGTTTCTGTTTGCAATCAGGAAAATTCTATAATTTCTTTGTTAACGGAACCATATCGGCTCCACGGAACTAATTTCTACTTCACATTTGAAAATTGAAAACCCAAGTTTTTATATAGCAATGATGCACGAGTACTCCTATGTATATGATATATGTTGGTATGGTCGTAAAAAAAGAAATTATAAGGCAAAAAGGATATTTCTTGCATATACGGGGTAGCTGACACGAAGTGTTACCAAAACAAAACGCCACAGAATTTTTATTTTTTGATGAATTTTATTGAATGAAAGTAAAAAATGTTCACAAATATTTAAATTTTCGAATTATGTTAACAGTTTTCGATTTAGCCACCCTTAGCCGCGATTATTAAACGGCCGACAAAGCTATTGCATGCAGCACGAAAGTGGCTCTGCGGTATTTTGGCCCATTCCCGGCGGAGCGCTTGCTTGAGATGATCGACACATTGGTATTTTTTTTGTCCCAGCCTTGCTCTTCAAAATTACCCCCAACCGAGAAACTTCCGAGCCGACTTTGGTGGCCATTCGGCAGTGGAAATGAACCGCGGAACGTTATTTCTCAGGCAATCTTGATAACCGCCGCTTTATGACTCGGCGCCGAGTCCTGTTGAAATGTCCAGGCTCTGCAGCCGAAATGTTTTTGTGCCCAAGGCTTCAACGCTTCCTCCAACACATGATCCGATAAATTTGAGCATTTATCTTGATGCCACGGTCCAAAAAAACGAGCGGTGAAAGGCTTTCGGCCGTTACGGTGGCCCAAACCATCACCATCGGCGGCGCTTTGTTTCGAGTGGCAATCCGTTGGTCCAAATTTTCAGTAGACCGGCCGGGCAAATAAATCCGGTCGTTTTGCTTGTTCACATATTGCTCAATAACGAACGGTGACTCATCGGAGAAAACCAAATTCGGTAAATCGCCACTTTCGTGCAAGCGTAACAACTCCTTTGCTCTATAGAGCAATCACACTATTACGCTTGAATTCCATTGCGGACAACTTTTTTTTTTGAATATTTCCCACTAAAATGCTTTTGTATGCTTGTAAACAATGGACAGTTCATCATAAGTGTAAATTTGAGCGCTCTGTCATCGCTGGTTTGACAGCAATGACAGTCTGAAGTTGGTAACACTTCGTGTTAGTCACCTGGTACTAGAAGCATTTATACAATTTTAGAAAAATTCGAAAAAGTCATGAACCTATGTTGAGAAAGTTCTACTTTATGTACAGTTAAATTTTGAAACAAAATATCGAGTTGTCATTATAAACTATTTCGGACCACGGTACTTCAACGCTCATAATCATCACCACCCAATAAAATGTTAAAACACAATTTCATGGGAGGTTTCAGTAAGAGCTATCACACAGTACAAATTTTATTTTGTATAAACCCAATCAATAATACTCCAATATTTATATGAAGCTTTTAAATCTTACGGATTGCATAGAGAATTTGTTTCATAGCCGCGAATGAAGCCACGAAACGACGTTTTATTTGGTCATAATATAGGGTTTTCCAATAGGTGTGATATGATTTTTAAGTGACGTTTCGACCATTTGTAACATTCGATGATCTGTCATTTTTTGTTTCATTGTATTCAGTAATATTTACAATTTCATCATGGTGAGATATAGGCAAGAACAACGTTTACAATTTATTCAGTTTTATTATCAAAATAATCGTTCTCCAATTGCAACTTTTCGTACGCTTTTGCCATTTTATAGTCGTAATAATCGTCCAAGTGTGCTCGCTATTCGAAGAATTGTTGAAAATTTTGAGCGTACATTTTCTTTATATAATGTTGAAGTACCAATAAGACAAGGATTCGCTCGAAGTAATGCAAATATTGCTGCCGTTCAGGAAAGTATTGCTGAAGACCGCAATTTGTCGATTCCAAGACGTTCTCAAGAATCGGGACTGTCTCAAACCACAACCTGGCGGATTTTGAGAAAGGATTTAGGTTTGCATCCGTATAAAATTGCTCTCACTCAAGAACTGAAGCCATTGGACCACCGTAAACGTCGTGAATTTGCTGATTTTGCCTTGGAACAACTTGAAAACGATAACGATTTTTTTAAGAAAATCATCTTCTCCGATGAGGGTCGCTTTCATCTGAGTGGTGCGGTAAATAAACAAAACTGTCGATTCTGGTGCGAAGAAAATCCACAAATTATTCATGAAAAACCATTACATTCACCTAAATTGACAGTTTGGTGTGGTTTTTGGCCTGGTGGAATCATCGGTCCGTATTTTTTTTCGAAATGAAGCTGGTAACACCGTTACTGTCAATGGAGATCGCTATAGATCGATGATAACCAACTTTTTATGGCCGAAATTAGAAGAAGTTGATCTTGACAACATTTGGTTCCAACAAGACATGCAATTGCTGATACTCGTAATGAGGTAAGTGGATCGACTAAATGGTTGGTTTGGATATCGACCAACCTTTCCTCAGTGTTTGAGGAAATCTGCTCCTATAGTAGCCATCATTGATCTGTTAAACTGAATGTCCGAGATCTAAATCAATTAGTCGGGGATCAAACGTTCGACTGTTGATTCTGTTGTCGATGTTCTTCTTCTCATTGTTATTGGCAGATTTTACAGAAATGTTGCGCAGGTGTCGATTAAAAATCAGTTTTTGATGTAGGGTTTTGAGGCGGCAATTCGATAGTTTGGCGTGATCCTTAAACCACCGATGGAAATGCATACCAACGAAGCTGTTCCTACAGGTGGGTCTATTTTCTGGCCGAAACTTGCGAACAGGAACATTTCGTGATCTACCATGTATCTTCTCGTCGATACGACGATTTATTTTATTATTTTGCCACCAAATGGTGGATTCATTTTGAATAATTTGGTTGATATCAGCATAACGCGAAATTGTTACATGGTCTCTACATTCTGCTAATTCCGCGAGTTTACTTGTGTTTAGTGAATCTGTAGACGGAGCTAATATCTCGTGAGCATGAATTTGTTATCGTTAACCAAATCATTTCAACATTATCTCGTCGCCATTGATTTTCATTCGACGGAGAAATTGTAAGAAAATTTGCAGTATATCTGCAAATTGAAGATCGGCATTTTAAAGATTGGTGGATTATGTATTGTGGGCTTGGGACCTATAATGAAATCGCTACGTCATTAATTACACGATCGTTTAATGCACCAAGAAGATGATTATACTTGGAATCCTGGTGGTGAGTTATTCATCGCAGTTAATAGCATATTTCTCACCTGATCCTGAACTTTACTTTTAATATCCAGTGTTGGGATGGTTCTCCTTGTGAACTGTTAATTAGTAAATCATCCATCTTATTGAGATCACCTTACTATCGTGTACATAAATGTGGAACTTCCTCAGCCTTGTTGTCGACTGGTAGCCATCGATCATTGTCAATCGTTCTTTAAAAAATTGGGCACAAGCGTGATATCTATCATGTTGCGACCACCACTATGGCCAGATGTAAAAGCTATTGGTGGCCAAACAGCGATGAACCTGACTCCATATAATTTCAACAAAAGGTTTTACAATATATATTTCATATTTATTTATTATTTAATATTTGTATTTGTACCACTAACTAAATTATACAAAATTTTTCGTTTACGATTTTGGCGATTATACAGCGCTTCTAGACATGAATACTAAAATTATTAAATGACAATCTTGAATTAATAGTTACCAGATGACCAATCGCTAGTACTTATAAGTAACATTAACGATACAGGTGTTTAATTAAAGTAGTAACTAGTATACTAGAAGGTTAATTAACTTGCTTAGCAAAACATGGTTTGGTATCTCACATTTCGATGCCTTTGTTATAGAACGATTTATCTTTGGCCTCAAAGTATTCGTTTGTTTCGGAAAAATCTCTTTTCCTGGGTTATTTTTCAACGCAAGAAATCCTTTTTATTACGGTTTAACAGTTCCAAACAGCACTTTGAATCATTAACGCGTTACTGTTTATGATCCAATATAAGCAAGCGCGGCACCCATTGAGCTTACTCAGGACAAATGTTCATGCAAAATAGTATATTGGCATTTACTATCTTTAGGGTGTCAACTGCCTCATGCGACTTCCTTTTAAAATCACTTTTTATCATTTCTGGAATAGCTACCGAATTCGAGCTACCCTATCATTCAGCATCATATGTGCTTTAACTCCGCAGACCAAAATTCGACGGTGTCATTCGAAAGACCAGAGCCTCTATAACACCTACCAACTATTGCATTACTTGAACGGTATTTTTTCTCATCAGTCTTTAATCAAACAAAAACATGTAATAGAAACAACTTGTAATCTAATAGTCGGATTGTCATAAAATTTGGACACAAATCGTTTGAAGGTTGGTATTTCCTAAACTTCATAAAAGTTTTACATTAAATACGCCATCTATGTGTCAGCTTTGGAACTTATTGACTTAGGAATTTCCAAATCGTGCGGAAATCGCAGATCAAATCAAGAAACTCTGGATAAATTATAAAAATGACAGTTCGGATAGGAAAAGCAAAACATATTTAGCAAATAAATTTAATAAAACAGATGGCCAATGTAAACCAGATTTAGCAAAATTAGAAAATAACCATCCGTATTTGGATTTAAGGAAAAATGTTGCCGATAATAAGATACAATACGTTGCTGAATTTCGTAAGAAATGGAAGACACACAAATCAACACATATCATTGCAGAAGGAGACTGATCAACAATCCTCATCTGGATTGCAACAACACACGTATGTGATGTTATCACCGGATTTTATCCCCGAAATAAAAAAAATAATCGGACAACACTAACATAATTATATCTTTCTAACTCTTGTGTGAAGTTAGCCCCGAATTTTATTATATGAAACATAAAAATGTTTTTAAAATTATTTTAATTCGCAAAACATACAAAATAAATGTAATAATTTTTAAATTGGCTCATAAATCTGTCAGATTATGATAATTTGGTTATAAGACGGGAAAACACATATCCCACATTTAGGAAAACACTAAAAAATCGTACCGTTGCAACCTAGTGAAATTAGGCTCAGAGTAAAATATTTTCACGTAACATATTTTTGAACAAAAATAACATTTTAATTTGACATGTAAAAAGTATTCATTTGTCAGATCAGAGCTGTGTGGGTTTAGAACCGACCCATACGTCATTTTTGGTAAAGTATGAACAAAATTGTACCGTTGCAACCTGGCGAAATTAGGTTCCAAACAAAATATTTCCGTGTAATATGTTTTGGAACCAAAATAACATTATAGTTTGACATGTGAAAAGTATTAATTTGTCGCATCAGAGCTACATGGTTTTGAAATGGCCAGACCCATATGTCATTTTTCGCAAAGTATGAACAACATCATATGTCAAATTAAAATGTTATTTTGGGTCCAAAACATATTACCAGGACTTATATTGTTTGGAGTCTAATTTCACTAGGTTGCAATGGTACGATTTTTTAGTGTCTTCCTAAATGTGGGATATGTGTTTTTCCGTCTTATAACCAAATTATCATAATCTGACAGATTTATGAGCCAATTCAAAAATTATTTTACTTCATTTTATTAAATTATTACATTTATTTTGTGTGTTTTGCGAATTAAAATAATTTAAAAATACATTTTTATGTTTCATATAATAAAACTCGGGGCTAACTTCACATCCGTCAACAGCGCAATGTTCTTGAAGAAAATGAAATCATGGATCTGCAGCTAGTAAGAATTCAAATGAACGAGATAGCGAGTACTGAAGTAATGCTAGAAGAACATCTACCAAAGGCCTTTTTGGAAACCACGTACGACGATTTGCATATTTTTATGGATAAAATCACAAACCATCAAGACGAGATTTGCGTAAAATCTTTTAAAAATTAGGCAATTGCGAAGTCAAATTACTTTATTTCCGATTACTATGTAAAGGGAAGCGAACTTTTAAAGATTAAACACCCAGAATACAAGAAGTTTTAACAAACATGAAAGATGAAACAAAAACCAACCAACACATCGTTTCACCAAGAACAAATGATGTATTTCGGCATCGCACTAACAAAATTGGAGTACAATTTAGCATAGCAGCTGCTACATGACAGATGTAGCAAAAAGACTACTTGCTCATAAGCCACTAGTTGTTATTTTCTGATTACCTAAGTTGTGTCTTTAATCAGGAGAACCCCTGGAAGAATGACATGATACAACAAAGAAAGTTCAAAGGCATTAACGGGATTATGATTTGATACATCTACCTGCGATTTATTTGATCCATGGAAACCAATAAAATGTACGAAACGCAATTAGAAGACCCCAGAAAGGTGGAGAATTTAGGATCTTCTTAATTTTTTTGGCCAGCATGTGCGACACATCATAAAAATATTAAAAACATATACGTCATTAAGAACGACCCCATTCGAAACAATAGTCGATATTGCGATGTAAATCATAAAAATCCTGTTTCATCAAATTTGGCGGTGGGTTGTTACATATCAATATAATTCACACCATCATGGTAGTTTTTGGAGATTGAACTGTCCCACTATATTGTAATTAATTTTTAAACAAATTCCAGCATTAGAGTCATGCGGGTTGTGTTCTTTATACGCGTTTCAAAAGAAATTTTGATAAATTTGTATTTGATCAGATTGGCTATTAGCCTTTCAATTAAAAATGAAACGGTTCTGTTCAGGAATAGAGATAAAATATTTTGTACTTACTTGAAAATTGATTTTGTGCAATTAAACTAGCTAATAATGTAGTATCAATCGATGGTACGAATCTTTCATCATCATCGCTACTGCTATAACCGCGATCCCGTTGCCATTCCACCGACAATTGCCTTCGAAGTTGTTCGCCAATTGTTAAACCCCTAGCCCGTCCAAGTGTTCCCGAATGGCTAGACATTTTATGTTAAAACAACAGAACCACTTAATTATCATGCGATTGATGTGGTTTGAGTCGATTTAATTTTCATGCCTGACACTTAATCAACATCGTCGTCGTCTGTTCCTGTAACGAAAAAAATAGAGAGAGAGAGATAGAGATAAAAATCAGAAATTAATTCTTGTTTTATGCAAAAATTTATCAAATTGATATTTTTTGTTGGTGTAAAAATCACATATGATCCATTTACCATGATTCATGACGAGGGGATACATAATATCCCGTTATACAAGAGTAAAATGAAAATTCTGCATATTTATCACAAAAATTAATTGATTCATAAATCATGAACCAAAAAATATGTGTATGATGTCGTACTGAAGTGATTTTTTATACAGTGTGTAAAACAATGGTAATTAATTAACAATCAGACACCAAAAAATAGAAAAATTGATATAAAAAACAAAATTTAATTTAATTAAAAAATACAACAAAACGATTAATTTTTATTTATATCCATTTTCATATAATAACGAAAATTCAATTTTTTTATTTTATTTAATATTTTTTTTTGAAAAATTTAATTCAATCAAGAAAATGGAGAAACATCTCTTTCGTATGTATGTAATGTTGGGTACCATACATGACGTACAGTTCGGTTTATTTATTTATTTTTTATTTTTAATGAAATGAAAAATAGCAAAAAATATAATCTCATCTTGAGTACTTTTCCAATTTTTTTCTCGTAAGTTTTTGTTGTTGGAAAAATAATATTAATACATTGCTTTATATTCTCATTCCTCCACTGGGAAAACAATCTCTAGTACAGACATAACAACATTTGGTATATAAATGGTATAACAATGAATCTGCTAAGGTATATAGTAAAGCAAGGTGGTAGGTATATATTGCATCGCCTGAAAAGTTCCCGGTCTGACACACAGATGGTGCTTTTGCGTTCAAGCAAAGCAGTGGCTTGATAAGTGTTATCCGGACTCTACACCAGGAAAATCAGCCATCATTGACTGGTATTTGAATTTAAACGTGGTCGTACAACCATCGATGATGCATCACGCTCTAGACGCCCAAATGAGAAAAAAAATTTACGAAATTGTTTTTAAAGACGGTAAAGTGAAGTTGCGTGAGATAGCTGACATGTTCGTATTTTGAATGAACATTTTTCCATGAGAAAGCTGTGTTGGAAGTGCGTACTGCGTTTACTCACATGGGATCAAAAACAACAACGCATCGGTGATTCCGTGTGCTGTTTGGAGAAATCGACAATCAGCTGAATGGCGAGAGGCCGATGAACTTCGTCTGAGTCAACCAGAAACGCAACAGCCGGCTGGAACGGTGGTTTGGAGGAAGGAATCGCATAAAAAATTACCTCAAATAAAGAAGACAAATTGCTCTTTCACCAAGACAATACACCTGTCACAAGTCGATCGCAACCGCCGATTCCGCATCCACCGTATTCGCTAGATTATTACTTGTTTGCAGACCTTAAAAAAAGCTCCAGGGAAAGAGATTTGGCTCAAATAAGGAAATAAATGCCACAGCTAATGCTAGTGAAATTTATCCAAACTAATCCAAAAAATACTACACAACAAACTTATTGTAATAGTATTGGTGTAAGTAAACATTCAGGCGAATTTATATTGAGTTATTTAGAGGAGACGTGATTTTTTAATTGGCTTTAGGTACATTCTAAAGTCATTCTAATACTGGTCGACTACCGAAACATAAAGGAGTGTCCTATGCGAGTTGTATGATTTTATAATTCGTCTGACAGGGTGTTCCATGAGATTATTAAAATACTCAAAGTCATTCTAAGTATCTTCAAAGCATTTAGCATGAGCTTCAGTGACATTAGTAGACTTTCTAAATACAAAAGAATGTCCCTAGTAAATTATACGACTTTCTAATGGGTCTGACAGGGTGTTCCATGAGATTTAAATATGTGATTTTTAAATGGGCCATAGGTACATTCCAAAGTCATTCTAAGTATTTTCTAAGAATTTTATATGAAATTTGGTGATATTAGTGAACTACTTAGACTAAATGAAGTGTCCCAAGAAAGTTATAGGATTTGCTAATGGGTCTCACAGAGTGTTGCATGAGATATAAACATATGATTTTTTTAATGAGCCTTAGGTGCATTCCAAAGTCATTCTAAGTATTTTTTAAGCAAGTATTTTTTGCTAAGTATATTCTATATTTTCTATGCATCGTCTTGGATGAGGTATAAATTTAAAAAACGAATATTAGCGCCTCGAAGAACCCCATAAACAACTCTTTCCGAAATAAGGACCCATCGCAATCGATTTTTAATACTCGCAAATCTCCGTTCCACAATTTTTATCAATGCCATCTGATTTAAAAAAAAAAATAAAAAATATCACGGACCCCTCCGGAGTCCATCACAATCGATTACTAGTTGTTGAAAGCTCCACTTCAGTAATGTTGATCAAAGTCGTCTATGTTGAGTTAAATATTAAAAAATAAACCTGGGCCTCTCCGGAGCACCAAACGGCATTTTCCGAAATCAGAAAAAACCAGAAATAAATTTAAAAAAACCGGGCCCCTCGGGCCCAACCGGAGGAGCCTCTAAACGATTTTTCCCGAGACCAAGATCCATCGCAATCAATTCCTAGTACTTGAAAAACCGCTTTCAGCAATTTCCATTTAAACCATCCGCCAATATTTGGCATCGATAATGTAGATAATGTAGACAATAAATTATTATTTCTGTTAGCAATTATCAACATTCTATGGTTTCGTTGTTGATGGGACCATATCGAGATCGAGTTCATTTCTTCTTCACATTTAAAAATTTGACCCCAAATTTTTATTTGGTAATGAAATTGAAATTGTTCACATAAATACCCATAGTATCGTGTATTCATCTTTATAAAATTAAATGGTGGAATGGGGATGTAGCAAAGTGCCACGTGCCTGAGACCGTTATGTCGGCCGTTAGCAAATACAATTTCGGCTGACTAGGTAGTAAAACCATATCAAATAGTCACTTTAAAGGTAATACATTTACCAATATGTATTATAAGGCTTGGAAAATGGAGTGAGTCGGAAAAATTGATGTTTTTTGTGTGTATGATTTAGCAGGATCAGAATAAATGTACAGAATCCTACGTTAAAAAGCAAAACTTTATTTAAAGTTAAATTTTTAAATCAAACCAAGGACTATCAGATTGTTAATGTACCTAGACCTACTACAATGTTCAACATCATTACCATACTAAACTGTTAAAGCACAAAAAAGTGTTCAGGCAAATAATGATCACATACAAGTTTCTAGGTTCATTGGTCCATTGGATATTTCAAACAATATTTTTTCCCCTTTTATCTCCAATTTAGGAGCATCAGGTGTCTACTGGGTGGGACTACCTAACTCTGTTTCTGAGTTGTTTGCTTCTGCTAGCATAATTCAATTCTATGTTATAGATGGTCGACTTTCCTTTTCTCTTGTGCATTCCATTCCAAACAAATTGTCATGTCATTCTTAGACTTCCTCAGAGCGGTAAATCCATCTTCACTTGCGCTTTCTTATTTCGATCTCAATGACTGCTTGATTCATTTGCCTAAGGAGCTCAACGTTTGTTATTTTGTTGGGCCAGAAGCAGCTCAGTATTCTCCTAAGGTATTTATTTACAAATTTTCTTATTGCTGATCTTATGTGTATGCTTTCAGCTTTCGCACCCGTACAGTAAGCCTGATTTTACAAACGAATTGAACATTAGCTTAGTGTAGCAGGATAGGACAGATGTGTTTCAGATTTGGTGTAACATGATGAATGTTGTTTTGGATTTGTGCCACCCGTTTTGGCTAGCAAGGTATATAAATTCATTGACCTCTTCTATTTCATCTTGGTTGATATACATTGGAGTGTATATTGTTGTGTTTAGCTTCATCGTTTTAGTTTTCCTGATATTTATTTTGTTTGTGTGTTAGCAGGCATATGTCATACAGGAAGGAACAGAAGTGGCCAGAGTACGCATCTTTGTCTTACTCCTTTGCTGTTACAGCATGATTCACTTTAATTGCCTTTGATATAGACTCGATTACCTGTTCGATTATGAGTTGGTTTAATTTCAAATTGAAATTGGGATTCAAATTTCACAAAGTGCCTTCGAAGTCTTCGAAGAGTAAGTGTACTAGTGAACTCCATTCGTTAGACTGCTCAATGATGATGCGTGTGTATTAATTTGATATGATCCTTCAACCCTTTCTTAATTTTGGTTCGAGTGTGGGTGAAATTCTATGTAGGAGATCATTGCTATTACTTTTTGGTTATGTTGAGAAAGGATATACCCTGCCAATTTTTGCATTTTCTTCTTAGGAATCGTTATAGTCAAGCCTAATATTTTTTTCAGCTTGTATATGGTCCGTTCCAGAGACCTTGTTATTTTCAATTTTAATTCTATTTTTAATGACGCCGCTAGCCTTCCGCTTAATTGATGGATGAGTGTTAACTGTGGAGGAGTGTATCGTTAGTGGTGTTGTCTTCAAGACACTACTTCCATTTCTGAACAGATGCATACCTTATTGTTAGGATGTTAGTAAATTTTCTAGTTACCTGTCGCAGGCATTGAAGTTTTTTTTTAAATATGCGCATGTTTCGGGTAGCTGCGGCCACTTCTTGCTATTTTCTTGATTTCTCGTACCGTATCTTCGTATTGATGTTTCAGCTCCAACGTATTTTTTGCATATTTTCAACTTGATTTGGCAGCGTTCTTCAATTTTCTTCCTAATTTTATGATCGATCCAGAGTTTGTGTCTGAATTCTTGGTACTCGTTCGAGTGTCTTGGTAGCTGCTTCGAAATAGACTTCTTCGATTTGTTTACACTGTTGCTCTATAGTGAATTAGTGATGGCTGCTTCTTTATTGGTTTGGAGGCTGAGCTTTAGCGCTTCGCAAAATTTGTTACTTGTGTCGGCATCTTTTAATATGTCGGTGTTAGATTTTTTTTCTTGATCCGCTTTATAATAACAGGCTTAATTTTAAATTGTGATATTATCAGTTGGTATGGTCACTTTGAATGACTGCACCACTGGGCAATGAATGACATCTTGCAATGTCGTGAGAAAGTTCTTATTAACCATTACGTGATTTATTTGGATCGTTGTTCTGCGATCATGTGACGTCCATGTGTTTGTGTGTATATTGTGTGGAAATTTACTGATTCCAATGAATAGTTGGCTCGTGACGCAGAAGTCGATGAGTCGTTCTCCATTATTTATTGCCCACAGAGTCTAATGGTTGTTAACCGAGGCTGGTTGTCAGGTCGGTGTTATCTTTTCCAATTATCACCCCTTTTGATTGTTGCTTGTAGTTGTTTATAGAAGTCATCCTTAATTTTTTCATCTGCGCCTTTGGTTGGGGCATATCACTGAATACTAGGTTGTGTTTCTTAGTTTTGAATGAAATCTTGTTCATTCAGAATATATAATCAGGTAATTTACTTCACTTGTGTTTATTGCATCACTGTTTTTCCATCTCACTTCACTGAGACCAATAATTTAGATTTTGTAACGTTTCATTTCTTTCTCTAATTGTGCTAGCATTGTTGCTTCTGTTAGAGTTTTGATGTTCCAATTTCCGATTCGTGTCCGTGTACGATGGTCGAAATTGCATTATTTATTGTAGTATCCGTTTTTGTATTTATTTTGAATTCGGATTAATGAATGATTGCTCCAATCCTAGGCAGGGCTTCTGAGCAAGGTATCAGGCATACCGAGGAGAGAAGTTTCGTTCCGTTCCATTAGTTACTTTCGTCCCTCATTTGAGGAAAACCCTGTGATAAAGGACAAGCAAAAACAAACGTTGGTTGATAATTAATTGGTGAGTGTCTCGGACAAATTTAATCCTGAGCTAACCTAAACAAAATGGATGTCGCATACATTTTGCCACCTGTATTCTGGTTCAAGACAATACTAATCACAGTTTTTTGTTTTTTTAATTTTTATTATTATTATTCCTGCAATCTGTTCTGGGGCTCTCCCAACTCTTTCGCGATTTGTTTTTTCCGTCCTTTCTTTTACGCCAGTTTTAGCCAATTCGAAGACGTAAGGTTATAGGTCTGGTTTTATCATTAGCTGCACATTGCATAGCTCCATGCCAGACTTTACTGGCATGGAAGTTGGGTCGGCCCATGAGTTTTGCACTCCGATAGGGAGTCATAGATTTTTGTCATTTCATCACAGATCGTAATCTGATGATGAAAATTCCCGTTGCATCCTGCCTCTATCGGGATTCGAACCCGGTACTTCCAATCTAAACGCCAGCAGAAAGACGCTTTAGAAGATTCTCCCATTTTTCGGATTCCTTTTCGAAGGATTACATCATCTCCAATACAGAATCGATTTGTAATCAGCAAATGTGACAGGATCATGTAAACGGCTTGTATGAAAGTTACGAGAGTTACTAGTGTACGCTAAAGAAATGCCAACCATTTATAAAATAATTTTGGTTTAGTGACGATTGACCGAGATATTCTAATCTCGCCTATATGTTATATAAAATTTAAATTTTAACTGCCAAAATATAGGTAATCCCCAATTTACACAGGAGAACTATGAGATGACGTCCCGGTACTGAAAAACAATGGAAATAACAATGAAAAGCAATAATCAACATTTTCTATGAATTGTCTACATATTCTACCAATTCTCGACATTGTCCACTCCAAAATCAATTGTTGACGCTATTTTCGACACCAACATGTAGACAATACTGAAATACGACGCACAACACTGGTATTAGATAGTGTTTGGGACACTCCTATTGGCCTAAGTAGTTCACTAATATCACTAAAGTTTATGCTAGATTCTAAGAAAATACTTTAAATGAATTTGGAATGTACCTAAGGCCAATTAAAATATCACATCTCCTCTAAATTACTCAATATAAATTCGCCTAAATGTTTACTTACACCAATACGATAAATTTCACTAGCATCGAAACTGAAGCTTATTTTGAAGACAACGATAAATCGTTCTACAAAAAGGCATCGAAATGTTCGAGAGGCGTTGGACTGATTGTATCGCTCAAGAACGAGATTATGTTGATGAATAAAATTTAGTTTCCCCAAAAAAATTTTGTTTTCTTTGGTAGACCGGGAACTTTTCAGGCGATGTGTTATATATGTGTTGTGTATAATGCTGTCTGTATTTAAAATAAACTAAAAGGAAGAAATGCTGAACGATAAAATATTTTCGAGAATAAAAATGAAATTTTCACCTGTCATTTAAATGTGATTATAGAATGTATTAACACAAGGGAGAATTTGTTACGGTTGCAAAAGCTCTACGTATGTGTATATGGTAGGTGTATAAGATGTATCGTGTAAGTTTGTGTAGGGGGATGTCGTGTGTCTGCCTGAAAATAGCATATAAGATAAAATACACTTAGCTATTTATCGCTGCTTAACCAGGTTTGTTTTTTTTGTGTGAATGAGTTGCATCGCGTTTGCAATACAAAACCATGACGTAACAGATTTAGAATCAAAAAATTGAACTACTTTTAATGACCCTCATCAAATTTTATGAACCATTTCAGGCGTTAATTCGGCGATTCCTTCTTCCTTCATATAAATAATTTTCCAACTGCAAATTTTCTTCCAATTCACCATTCACCATCGCACCATCATTTTATATACATAACAGTGAACACCATAACAGTATTATATTATCTTAAAGAACAATGAAAAATTGATTTTGATTTATGATCTAACTAACAAACAATGCAAGGAGTACACAGCATACAAACAACAACACCGATATAAAATAAAAAAGTCAAGATAATTTCATTTTTCCGTCTAAAATAAAAAGTGAAAAATAATAAAATAAAACTGAAAATGTACAATAAAATAAATTAAATTATGAAAATTGCTAGGGCTGGAAAAAATAAAAAATGAAATAAATATTGCTTCCTTGAAATTGAAATCAATTTTTTTTACTCTGTGACTGCAGCGTCAAGTTTCATTTATAAAAATAGTTACTAGCATGTAAACGCGAAAATCAGGACAAAATTTATTTCGAATTTGAACGAATATTTGTCATTATTGATCGTTCACACTGTCGTATATATCAGGATTATAAAAAACAACCTAGTCACTAATATCATTAAGTTAATGTTTTATGTTTAACTTTTAGGAATACAAAAGCGAAAAGTTTTCGTACGATTTGTTCTCTGTTATGCTTTTGTATATGATTTATGATTAATTAAGATGTTACCAGTCACAGTGTTTTTTGACGTAGAGTGGCGCTAATATTTCTATTGAGTTCGTATTTAGGTGACAAGTAGATTTGTGGAGTTTTTTTTTTTACTGAGGATGTTCTATTAATTTTTATGTTATCGTTTAGAATAAAAATTAATGCAGCACTTTACATCATACATGTTGTGAACGGAAAGCTACCAAAGTGACTGACATTTGCTGATTTTTAATGTGGAATTATATAAGCACGGGGGACTATAAATATGGAGGGTGTATAATTAGGGCAGGCCCGTTTTTGTATGGAGGAAATCTTATCTTTTTATTTATCGGGCTCAGCGCTAAAAATATTCGTTTCTATTTGAAATGACCGTATGCAAATTTTCAGGTCTATCGAAAAACACTAAAACGATCCATAGTGACGTTTTATCCTCTCTTTCACATCAGCTCGTTCAAGTAATGCCCGTTTAATATTTTCTAAGTATTTTTGAGAATACCAAATCCAATGAAATGATAAAAAAAGTGGTTGGTGTAGAAGAAAATTTGTTTTCGGACTGTTACTTTCAAAAAAATTAAAACTTGTGAGTTCCGGCTAATTTTTGAAATAGTGCCTATCATGTTTGACTAAATTTCACTATTTGTGGCTAGGGAGCAAAGAATAATGAAAAAAATGAGGCATTGCAAAAGGTTGTTTTGCCGTGCATACGTATCTGAGAGAACAAATCTATTAGACGATTCCTTCACAAGATGACAAATACTAGTATAGAGATGCAAGCTAGCACTGTTGCAAATGAGATAGCTACTATTTGGCATAAGTTTGGTATTTACCATCAGGAAAAGAGGAATATTATTAGAAAAATCATTAAATTTCATGATGTGGGTAACTGCAGCAGGGAAACTTTCGAATTTCAAAATTAAACTTTGCATACTGATTAAGCCAAATTTGTGGTAATTAGTGCTCACGGTAAAATATTATTGCTAGTCCAGGATCCGAAAAAACCGGGAAAATAAAATTTTAAATTTCGCCTGAAAGACGAAATAAATAAAACCCGATTTCTAGAAAAAACCAGAAATAATTTTAGCCTAATTTTAAAACTTTCTAAAGGGCGCTAAACTGATGAAATTTGTGCTTATCATAGAAATATGACATTCATAAATTTTCATTCATAAATCGAGGAAAACCAAACTAGCCCCTGAAAGATACTACATTAAACAACCAAAATACAGAGGTATAGTTGTTCAATAATATTTGTGTTGTACAACAAATTAAACAATAGAAATAAAATGTTCTAAAATGAAAGTCATAAGCAATTCAGATAGCATATCCCTGTCAGGTATGTTCATTAGCATCCGAAAAATATAGTGATGGATTTTGTGCTAATCCAGAAATGGCCCAATTCCATTGAACAACAAAAACCGTTGAATGAACAATTTTCTACCATAAAGTAAATGGAGTACTGAGAAAATTTAGCAAGTAACTTCACGTAATTCAGGCGTCACTCGATTGGATTCATCTGTCTTGCCAAGTTGCTATAGAAATATTCAAAATATTTCGTTTTTAGCTACTCAGGATATTTGGCTTGATTAGATTGCCTAGAACTTGAAAACTTCCATAAAAAACATTTTTTATGCTTTTGATTTGTAACTAGCCAATGATTCATTCAACAATATACCGATTGGAACAGCTTTATCTGAGCCAGTTATCGCTTTCGTTGAAACTGTGCCAATTACATCAGTGATACCAAGGAAAATCACAGTTTGTACACTAGTTAGTGTGATTCGATGCTGACCGTTTTTTTTCACATCAATTTTTTTTATTATCTTTGCAATCTGTTCTAGGGCCGAGGTTCTCCCAACATGTTTGCAGTTTGCTTTTTCGTCCTACTTTTACGCCGCTGCCAACCAATTTAGTACTCCGACAGGAGGTAATAGTTTTGTTCTTTTTCATCACAGATCGTAATCTAATGATGAAAATTCCCTTTTGCATCTTGCCCCTATGGGGATTCGAGCCCGGTACTTCCCGATCCAAACGCCAAAGCTTTAATCACTGTGCCGTTTGGTCCATCATCCACTTGCTTCAAGCTTCTCTTTTCAATATAAAAACAGCTATTTTACTGTTCTGTGAAACTATTTTGACGTGCAGGGTTACACCGAGCCTGTCATATAAATTAACTCCCAACTACTTTACCGATGTCACCATCAGTATTCTCATTCCACTAACAGCCACCAAATGTGGCCTCTATGTTTTGCTATTACTATTGGCCCAAATAATCATTTTTGCTGTTCTGCGCCGTCTTCTTTTTACTCAGTCTTGAATTACCGGCAAAGAGCATGATATTGTCGTCCTCGAATGCTACTTCTAGAATATCATCCTGCATACTACTGTTGAGTGCTATACTCCAGCAGCGCGAGCGCTTGGAATGAGTCTTGTGCACAAGCTAGTGGTTTGACACATCGGATACAGGTCTGTAAGAGAAGTGATGCTTTCTCAATTTTCTGAAAATATATCACGGAATGGTTTATCCAGAAGAATTTGTAATATTTGTTGGTTAATTTGTTCAATTTTTACGCATCTCTGAATAGTTTTAATCTAAACACTGTGGTCCCTGAAGTATATTTGTGTGTCATTGTTTCTTGGAAGATATCCGTGCTGCCCAACGTGAATGATTTTTTTCTTTTTTAAGGCTTAAATCGAGTACTTTGCTAACATCGGTTCGAAAGTAACTAATAATTTGCGTCCAAATTTCCTTATATAGATTTCTCTTTGATGCTTCGCCTTCATATAGCATACATTTTGTACATTTGCTATTTCAGTTGAGCAACCTAATACTTCACGGACGTTACTCTAGACTGTGTTAACTGCGAGGCTCTCATCAGGTAAACCCGAATTCGCCAGGTTACGTTGAATATATTGTTGTTGAAGCACATTTATGTCAGCTTCCAGACGATTGATCCAGGTGTGTAAATATGAAGCCGGATTTTACCAATAAATGGCGCCACCTGTCAATGTACCTTTCGACAAACCGTGGTAAATCACAATGGTATGAATGGTTTAATAAATTCAAAAGTGGTGATTTATACGTGAGAAACGAAGAATGTGGAAGGCCACCAAAAAGAGTTTGAAGACAGTGAATTGCAAGCATTGTTGGATGAGGATGACGCTCAAACGCAAAAACAACTCACGGATCAATTGAGTGTGTCAGGAGAAGCTGTCTTCATACGTTTAAAAGCCATGGGAAAGATTCAAAAGCTAGGAAAAAAACACTTGCGAAATGGTGATCGCTAGATATAAAATAAAGTGACTGGCGATGAAAAATGGATCTATTTTGAGAATCCATAGCGCAAGATGTCTTGGGTTGATCCAGGACTACCATCGACATCGACTACAAGGCCAATCGCTTCGGACGGAAGACAATGCTCTGTATATGGTGGGATAAGAAGAGTATGATTTATCTTGAGCTACTAACACCTGGTGAAACCGTAAATAATGAACGCTACCAAGAACAAATAATCAATTTTGATCGAGCTTGATCACACTGAAGCACTTAATTGGGAAATACTTTCACATGCGCCTTGCTCGCCAGACTTGGCTCCGTCCGATTATTACTTATTTGCATCGATGGGGCACGGGCTTGCAGAGGAGCACTTCACTTCCTATGAAAATGTTTCATATTTACACAACTGGTAACCGTTTTCAACCTCTGTCTGGAAATAAAAGTAATAACGAGGAGGAAACTCGAGGAAAGGCGAGAGCCCCAAAAGAGCGATTACCATCAATATATCTTCGAGAAGCGCCGGTAGCTGTTCTTATAAAAGAAACAAGTGGAGAGTTTTTCATTGCTCCAATTAACAACGCAATATCCGTGAAAGCAGAATTCAAGCCTCTAGCACTAAAGCATATCGCAAAATTGTTGCCATCCTAGAAGCAGCTAATAAATACTTTTACACATACAGATTGAAAAGTTCGAGAGGAGTAACAGTAGTAATACAAGGAATCGAATCATCTGTATCACCACAAGAGTGTTTGTTGCCACTTGGGCCGTTGTTGCAGATGATGTAAATAATCGGATACCTACTTTTGCCAAAATTCGAGTTTCCATCGGGACAGAACATTTCTGTGTTGGTTTAGCTGTTCTTTTTCTGGTGGCGCTAATAAGGCATCTCCAATCAGAAAATGTCCGGACGTTAGTATGGATAATGATTCGGGATCTTCAGATAGAGGGCAGAGCGGCCTTGAATTCAGACATGCTCCTATTTGATTCAGCAAAGTTGTTATCTATGCTCTACCTTTGAAGTGAGCTTGGTGTTGCATATGCACTTCTTCAAGTGGGTTTTTATAGATTTCACCCCTGCTTCCCATAGTCTACCAAAATGTGGTGATGCTGGTGGAATGAAATGCCACGTCAGCGGTTGTAGTACCTTCTGCGCTCCCACAAAATTAGTTCCGTTGTCGCTGAGGTGAATCGTCGCTTATAAATCTCTCTATCGAAAGACCTGAGACCACTTCGATGTGGATTATACGATTTATTTCCGTGCCTTTTGCTAGTTCGAATTATCATTATTCGGTTATTACGTTTCTGATGATCCAGAATTTTCCCGAAGGAACGCCAAAGTTAACGCGTAGCCTCAGTGTAATGTTTGTTGATGTCCCCACTCCAATACTAACTTGGTGAATGGCCCTTTGTAACGTAGGATGACGGGATGTTTTTCCTCGTAGGATAGGGACGAGTTTTCCAACCTTCCACCGACCCGAATTATGTTTCCCTGGTCGAAGAATGGGTCGAGCGAAATAATTCTGCTATGTTTATTGATTTGCTACTACTAGCCGTGACAAGTCCCACTCTTTCTGGTCGTTTAGTCCCCTTCGTTTAATTCGCCATATTAATATTTGAATTGTTATCCGTATGAGCGACCTGAGGGATGATTGTCTTTTGATTAAGGTTTGAATTGGAGAATCTTTTTTTTCACTTGTATATGTGTGGTAACTATGTTTTTCTTCTCCTCGGCTGTTTCGTATTCCGCATCTTCGCTTGTTGTGAACGCGTGCTGCAAGAACTCCGGCCTGTTCCACCAACTCTGGAGTGTCGCTAATTTCTTTGAGGTTACTCCACGGGAAGCACAATCGGCTGGATTTTCTGAACGGATATAATGCCATGACTGGATGCTGGTATTTAGCTGAATCGGACCATAAGTGTGTTGCACTTATGTTAACCTCCAGGTTCTTTTTTGCTTGTTGAACTAACCGACACGACAGTACCGCGCCGCATAACTCGAGCCAAGGTATCGTCAATTTCGATTTTACCGATGCTATCCTTGCTACTCTGGTTTTCACTGTAAAAAAGCGGATTGTACTTTGCCCATTGATGGTGTTTTTGCTGTACAGTACAGCCCCGTAAGCATTTTCGGACGCATCACAGAATCTTTGAACTTCGAACGTTGTCCTTCGTGTAGTTGAGATAGCGAGGTATTTTAATTTGTGGCGCGGAATTTAGCTCGAGTTTGAGTTGATCCCAGCGTCTAGCTATTTCTGCTGGTAGCTCCTCGTCCAGCCTAGGTCGAGACATAGCCTTTGGTACATTTTTTTTATAACCGATGATTACTGATGCCAGCCATCCCAAAGGGTCGAAGATTTTCGACATTTCCGACAAGAATTGGCGTCTCGTTATTTTCTTGTCATTGGGTGGTAACCGTACTTGGAATATGAAACAGTCGGCCGACGGACTATAGTCTATAGGGTTTGATTGATTGTTCAAGATCTCATCATTGTGTAATCCCTTAAATATGTTAGGATGATTGCTTGACCACTTATTCAATTCTATTCCCCTAGATGAAGTAGCGCGATAAGCTGTTCTTTCACTTGTATTGCTTCTTCCAATGTATCTGCACCGGTCAAAACGTCAGTCAACGTAGGACGAGACGTGGAGTAGGCGCGGAGAGAGGCAGAACAGTACGAACATGAGTTCGATCAGATACTGGAAAACGAAGCATACACTTTAAAACTTCTGAAAAATCTAACCTCGATTATTGACAACACGCTAAAACTGTTCAAATACGGCAACAACATCAGTGTTCAACAATTGAAACACATAATGGAGGCACAACAACAGTTCGACGTCAAGTTAGCACTTCTCAATGAGTACCGAACCCACCAAGATAAAGCATTAGCGGTCATTCTTTAATCCCTGTAATTAGAGCTGGTGATCAAACATCTTGAAGACACAGAACGAGGATCAGTGGACGTACTTATAGGTGCGAAACACCAGGTTATTCATCCTTTGTTGACATTGCCGTGGTAGCTGGAGCAAGAGATGCCCACTATACTTAAACATCAAGACCTGCACTTTGCCAGGGCATGGGCTTTTAGAGTAACACAACCTGTATCGTCTAATGACAATACGGACAAGAGTAATCAAAGCCAACGCCATAATCGTGATACAAATCCCCTTGGTGCAATCATGAAACTACCAGCTTTACGAGACCATCACTGTCCCAATTTTCGGCCACGATTCACAAATAAAAATAAAGGACACCACACAGTACACACACGTTCAGGAACTATCCAAGTGCAAGGAACTACCTGACGGTTTGTTGATATGTGGCATAACAACGTTGTATACTCAACAACGCGAGCAAAATCAATGTGAGATATCCATGTTTCTCACGGCAACTGTCCCTCATCCAAGCTGCAGCACCGAGGTAATGAAGGCTGAACGCTACTTCTTCAAACTACAAGCTACAAATCAATGGATTTTCGGAGTCAAGCAAAGGATCACAGTGGGCATAATTTGCAAATCCAGAATACAAACCTTCGCATTAGAGCATTATGGCTTCACAAAACTACAGCCAGGTTGTATTCTTAGGATCAATGCTGTGCACAGCCTCAAACATCGTTTAAGGCTTGGAAATCCACTAAACTTCACCATCACGATATCCGACACTACGCAACTGGAGCAGGGCATAAGAGCGCAACAATTCGTTGAGGCAATATCCATAGATAACCACCACGTCCACCACTACGTGAAGACCCATCTTGTCTTCTGTGCACTCCTCACTCTTGGGATCGTTCTATAGTTGTACGGTGCGTACGAGCCAGGCGACCGAGTTCACAACCAGCAGCAAGCTGTGGCCGGCCCCCAACGCACATTCTATTTGTTTTACATATTTTATGTATACTCAGCACAAATGCTTAATTAGTATAATGTGGGGATGGATGTAAAGTGCGCACATCATGATTATGTGCAAATTGCATTTTTTTTATATATTTTGCTCTGTATGGTCAGCACATTAGTAGTATATATAACATAAATATCTCTTAAATAAAATCAGAATTGATAAGAACATAAAGTCGTTCTCATTTATATGAAGCTTAATATTCCCGCACTAGTCGTAAGTTTATTAAGCTTCCACCAAAAACCAAAAGAATCTAGGTAGATCGTGGATTTACAACCTACGATCAAATCTATCAGATTTACAAAATCAATATCAAAAGTAATCAAACAAATTGGTTAACCGGAAAACATTCTAAATTAACTCTAGAATGTAAAGTCTTGTTGTATAAAATGCTACTAAAACCAATTTGGACTTACGGAATGCAACTGTGGGGCTCAGCCTGTGCCTCAAATATAATAAAATTGCAACATGTATACAATCAAAAATACTACGAATAATGGTAAACGCACCTTGGTACATACGTAACACAAACATTCACCGTGATCTCAACATCGACAGTGGCAGATACAATACAGCAGTACAGCAGAAAATGCCAAACTATGTTAGAACAACATCCCAACACATTAGCTCGGGAAATATTATGGAGGCCTAGATATCATAGGTTAAGACTTAAAAATTTTTCTCGTTTAATTAGCTTGTAATATTTGAAAACAACTTATGAGTTTCCCAAGATAGGAGGGATTCAAGAACAAACCCAAAGGCAGCTATAAAAAAATATTTACACACCTGGTATATTCTTCTTTTTGTTCATTATGAGCATTTGACGATAATAGTTGCTCGGGTAGTTCTGAGTTTACTTAAAGAGCTTCTATGTATTGTTGTTTGAGGTCTGAAAATTCATTGCACGTGAATTCTTGGGACTTCTACAATTCAACTATCATCCGTTTTAGCTCAGAAAATTGCTTTTCGTAGTTATTTAATTTCACAACAATTTCCTTTTTACTCGTTGAAGGCGAAGGTTTTCAAGCAGTTGATTTTGGAGTATTCGATTTTTCATTTCTCAAACCAAAAAGGATCAGTTCCTGGATGTTGCCAAAGGTTTCCTGGCAAGATGTTGCCCGAAGTTGCCTTTACACTGTAGGTGAAAACTGTTCCCACATTCATCACACTCGAAAATTGTTTGACTTTCGGTGATATGACGGTCATGCCACAGAATGCCACTGCACTGGTTAGGTTACTACCAACATTTTTTATTTTTCTGCACTGAACGTGCGGAAGTTCAAAATATTGTACGTTAATCTAAGAATCGTTCAAAAATTTCATTCATGTTCAATTTCATTGTGTTCCGTTAATAAACAACCTTACTTGTTGGTCGTATTCAATTTCTGAAAATAAAATAAAATTCTAGGTTCATAATCGATTAAAAGGTTCCATTCTACCTTGTGCAGTTTTAAAATTGTCGTTTTCAAATATGCCGTTTTGAAAAATGTCGAATTAGAAATTATGCCGTTCTGAACGGATCCCGAAATGGACCGTGTATTTTTACCATGCCTCTGTTTTTATTTTTTTGTATTTTGTTGAAAACAAAACGGCGGAAACAAAATGAAATGGGGGCCAGACAAACAAAATATGTGGTATTTCTGATCACCCCACAAGAAATGATAAAAAAAATAGAATCTCCTTCAAACCATAACGAAGATTAACGAGTGTTCTTAAAAATGTGCCCACACTTTAATTTATCCGATTTTCGTAAATGGATAAAATTTTAAAAAACCTGCAAAATTTAAAAGCCGTTATTTTGCTAACGTTAGAATTCCGTTGGGCACACTTCCTGCTGAACTAATTACTTGAGAGGGCAATTCACTCCAAGCATTAAATTATTGATTTGCTGCAGAAAACTTAACGGGTGGCGTTTCTTCATTTAATAATTTTCGCAGTTCAGACCATTTTGATGAAAATTCAATGTAGGGGGGTTGTATTAAACAATTATTTGGCGCTTGGAGAGTAATCTAATTTGCTTTAAGACAAAAGGTGTATATCCTCTAGGTGTAGACCGCAGATTCTTACAAACTAAAAGTATCAACAATTTAATAGGACAGGTTTAAAACATTATTTTGATTTATATATCAAATTATTTGAAAATGGTACCAAAAGGCCAATACGCTTAAATTGAATTTGGAAATTAAATTGCCTCTATAATAACTACAAAATATGTATACGAGTAAATATATTCTCACACCTCCAAATGAGCATAATATAATTTATAGTACTCGTACAGTATTTGTAATTCGAATATTATTCAGTGCTAGATTGAATTATGCTACCCTCATCTCTGTACGTATTATAGCTTCGTCAGATTTCTATAAATCCTTTCAAAATCAAAAGAAGTGAAATATGAGTTTAAAATGAATATAAATCATAAAGAAGGCACCCTCTCACAACTCTTAGTTTTATTATCAATCTTACTCCATACACTCACACACAAATAATCATAATTAACCCTTATTTATACATATTCTGTACCTTACATATAATAGAAAATATTTAATATACAAATAATTAAATTTCCTTGGAAATGTTATATTCAGGTTTCATTCTTATCTTGTACCTAATAAATAGATAAAATAATTTTCTATCTGTGCAAACGAGGATATCGTCGTTTGCAATTTGCATATACGACAAAATATTTACATTTTCATTTACTATGCCGAGAAGATATACAAAATGAAATTTGTTTAAAATTAATCTCGTTTGTGTAAAAATAGTGAAATGAATTTCTAATAAATTCTATTCACATTTTTTTTGTGAGACGAAATACTTGAAAATGTGAGATGAAATGCTGGTTCGGCTTATTTGCATATCATAGTAAAAGTAAAAAAATTAGATGGAATATCCCTCATATTTATGGTGATACTAACATGAAGGGGAGGAGCCTACGTCATAATCATATTTTTCATTATAGATAATATCGCTTTGAAACTAATAATTTTATTAGGACGATGAATGTGAGGAATGGTTTCGGTTTATGAATAAACTAAATTTGTTTGTACCCTGACATGCCCAATCAGCCGGCAATCACGTAACTCGCTGACTACTTTTGTTTAGTTATGACAAAGTACTTAATTACTTTATTGCTTGTTGTCGTTATGGAAGAGCGTAAAATTTAATTGTTTACGTGAATTAAAAAACAACGGAAAGCAGAACGGTTCGTTACATTTTCGGGTTTTTCATATAATAACTCGGATGAATATTGGCCGATTTGATTTATATCGGGTTTTCAAATAGGAATGATACAATTTAAAATGGTTATAACGGCAACACTGCGTATTAAGATACACGCTTCAACAACGTTTAGAAATTGTTCAATTGTTTTATCAAAATCAGTGCTCATTTGTGAATACTGAGAGAAATTTAAGAAGAAATCATGGACGATATTATTCAGCTGATCGACTCACTATTCGTCGTATTGTAGACAAATTTGAAAGTAAATTTTCTTTACACGATACAAGAGTACTAGTACGCAAGCAAGTGTAAGAGAAAACCCAAATTTACCGATTCCACGTCGTTCTCAACAATTAAATCTTTCTCAAACGACATCATAGAGAATTTTAAGAAAAGATTTGGGTTTACCTCCTTACAAAATTCAACTGGTTCAAGAACTGAAGCCATTCGACCAACAAAAATTTTATTCAGTGATGAAGCTCATTTTTGGTTAAATGGTTATGTAAACAAACAGACTTGCAGAATTTGGAGTGATACAAATTCACACGAAACTGTTCAGACACCATTACATCCAGATAAAGTCTCTATGTGGTGTGCAATTCACGCTGGTGGAGTGATTGGTCCATATTTTTTTTGAAGAAAATGGTTGAAGCGTAACAGTCAATGGACAACGATACAGAACAATGTTAAATTATTTTTTTCATACGTAATGGTGCTAGTTAGCTAGCTCGAGTTTGAGTTGATCCCAGCGTCTAGCTATTTCTGCTGGTAGCTCCTCGTCCAGCCTAGGTCGAGACATAGCCTTTGGTACATTTTTTTTATAACCGATGATTACTGATGCCAGCCATCCCAAAGGGTCGAAGATTTTCGACATTTCCGACAAGAATTGGCGTCTCGTTATTTTCTTGTCATTGGGTGGTAACCGTACTTGGAATATGAAACAGTCGGCCGACGGACTATAGTCTATAGGGTTTGATTGATTGTTCAAGATCTCATCATTGTGTAATCCCTTAAATATGTTAGGATGATTGCTTGACCACTTATTCAATTCTATTCCCCTAGATGAAGTAGCGCGATAAGCTGTTCTTTCACTTGTATTGCTTCTTCCAATGTATCTGCACCGGTCAAAACGTCAGTCAACGTAGGACGAGACGTGGAGTAGGCGCGGAGAGAGGCAGAACAGTACGAACATGAGTTCGATCAGATACTGGAAAACGAAGCATACACTTTAAAACTTCTGAAAAATCTAACCTCGATTATTGACAACACGCTAAAACTGTTCAAATACGGCAACAACATCAGTGTTCAACAATTGAAACACATAATGGAGGCACAACAACAGTTCGACGTCAAGTTAGCACTTCTCAATGAGTACCGAACCCACCAAGATAAAGCATTAGCGGTCATTCTTTAATCCCTGTAATTAGAGCTGGTGATCAAACATCTTGAAGACACAGAACGAGGATCAGTGGACGTACTTATAGGTGCGAAACACCAGGTTATTCATCCTTTGTTGACATTGCCGTGGTAGCTGGAGCAAGAGATGCCCACTATACTTAAACATCAAGACCTGCACTTTGCCAGGGCATGGGCTTTTAGAGTAACACAACCTGTATCGTCTAATGACAATACGGACAAGAGTAATCAAAGCCAACGCCATAATCGTGATACAAATCCCCTTGGTGCAATCATGAAACTACCAGCTTTACGAGACCATCACTGTCCCAATTTTCGGCCACGATTCACAAATAAAAATAAAGGACACCACACAGTACACACACGTTCAGGAACTATCCAAGTGCAAGGAACTACCTGACGGTTTGTTGATATGTGGCATAACAACGTTGTATACTCAACAACGCGAGCAAAATCAATGTGAGATATCCATGTTTCTCACGGCAACTGTCCCTCATCCAAGCTGCAGCACCGAGGTAATGAAGGCTGAACGCTACTTCTTCAAACTACAAGCTACAAATCAATGGATTTTCGGAGTCAAGCAAAGGATCACAGTGGGCATAATTTGCAAATCCAGAATACAAACCTTCGCATTAGAGCATTATGGCTTCACAAAACTACAGCCAGGTTGTATTCTTAGGATCAATGCTGTGCACAGCCTCAAACATCGTTTAAGGCTTGGAAATCCACTAAACTTCACCATCACGATATCCGACACTACGCAACTGGAGCAGGGCATAAGAGCGCAACAATTCGTTGAGGCAATATCCATAGATAACCACCACGTCCACCACTACGTGAAGACCCATCTTGTCTTCTGTGCACTCCTCACTCTTGGGATCGTTCTATAGTTGTACGGTGCGTACGAGCCAGGCGACCGAGTTCACAACCAGCAGCAAGCTGTGGCCGGCCCCCAACGCACATTCTATTTGTTTTACATATTTTATGTATACTCAGCACAAATGCTTAATTAGTATAATGTGGGGATGGATGTAAAGTGCGCACATCATGATTATGTGCAAATTGCATTTTTTTTATATATTTTGCTCTGTATGGTCAGCACATTAGTAGTATATATAACATAAATATCTCTTAAATAAAATCAGAATTGATAAGAACATAAAGTCGTTCTCATTTATATGAAGCTTAATATTCCCGCACTAGTCGTAAGTTTATTAAGCTTCCACCAAAAACCAAAAGAATCTAGGTAGATCGTGGATTTACAACCTACGATCAAATCTATCAGATTTACAAAATCAATATCAAAAGTAATCAAACAAATTGGTTAACCGGAAAACATTCTAAATTAACTCTAGAATGTAAAGTCTTGTTGTATAAAATGCTACTAAAACCAATTTGGACTTACGGAATGCAACTGTGGGGCTCAGCCTGTGCCTCAAATATAATAAAATTGCAACATGTATACAATCAAAAATACTACGAATAATGGTAAACGCACCTTGGTACATACGTAACACAAACATTCACCGTGATCTCAACATCGACAGTGGCAGATACAATACAGCAGTACAGCAGAAAATGCCAAACTATGTTAGAACAACATCCCAACACATTAGCTCGGGAAATATTATGGAGGCCTAGATATCATAGGTTAAGACTTAAAAATTTTTCTCGTTTAATTAGCTTGTAATATTTGAAAACAACTTATGAGTTTCCCAAGATAGGAGGGATTCAAGAACAAACCCAAAGGCAGCTATAAAAAAATATTTACACACCTGGTATATTCTTCTTTTTGTTCATTATGAGCATTTGACGATAATAGTTGCTCGGGTAGTTCTGAGTTTACTTAAAGAGCTTCTATGTATTGTTGTTTGAGGTCTGAAAATTCATTGCACGTGAATTCTTGGGACTTCTACAATTCAACTATCATCCGTTTTAGCTCAGAAAATTGCTTTTCGTAGTTATTTAATTTCACAACAATTTCCTTTTTACTCGTTGAAGGCGAAGGTTTTCAAGCAGTTGATTTTGGAGTATTCGATTTTTCATTTCTCAAACCAAAAAGGATCAGTTCCTGGATGTTGCCAAAGGTTTCCTGGCAAGATGTTGCCCGAAGTTGCCTTTACACTGTAGGTGAAAACTGTTCCCACATTCATCACACTCGAAAATTGTTTGACTTTCGGTGATATGACGGTCATGCCACAGAATGCCACTGCACTGGTTAGGTTACTACCAACATTTTTTATTTTTCTGCACTGAACGTGCGGAAGTTCAAAATATTGTACGTTAATCTAAGAATCGTTCAAAAATTTCATTCATGTTCAATTTCATTGTGTTCCGTTAATAAACAACCTTACTTGTTGGTCGTATTCAATTTCTGAAAATAAAATAAAATTCTAGGTTCATAATCGATTAAAAGGTTCCATTCTACCTTGTGCAGTTTTAAAATTGTCGTTTTCAAATATGCCGTTTTGAAAAATGTCGAATTAGAAATTATGCCGTTCTGAACGGATCCCGAAATGGACCGTGTATTTTTACCATGCCTCTGTTTTTATTTTTTTGTATTTTGTTGAAAACAAAACGGCGGAAACAAAATGAAATGGGGGCCAGACAAACAAAATATGTGGTATTTCTGATCACCCCACAAGAAATGATAAAAAAAATAGAATCTCCTTCAAACCATAACGAAGATTAACGAGTGTTCTTAAAAATGTGCCCACACTTTAATTTATCCGATTTTCGTAAATGGATAAAATTTTAAAAAACCTGCAAAATTTAAAAGCCGTTATTTTGCTAACGTTAGAATTCCGTTGGGCACACTTCCTGCTGAACTAATTACTTGAGAGGGCAATTCACTCCAAGCATTAAATTATTGATTTGCTGCAGAAAACTTAACGGGTGGCGTTTCTTCATTTAATAATTTTCGCAGTTCAGACCATTTTGATGAAAATTCAATGTAGGGGGGTTGTATTAAACAATTATTTGGCGCTTGGAGGCATATCATAGTAAAAGTAAAAAAATTAGATGGAATATCCCTCATATTTATGGTGATACTAACATGAAGGGGAGGAGCCTACGTCATAATCATATTTTTCATTATAGATAATATCGCTTTGAAACTAATAATTTTATTAGGACGATGAATGTGAGGAATGGTTTCGGTTTATGAATAAACTAAATTTGTTTGTACCCTGACATGCCCAATCAGCCGGCAATCACGTAACTCGCTGACTACTTTTGTTTAGTTATGACAAAGTACTTAATTACTTTATTGCTTGTTGTCGTTATGGAAGAGCGTAAAATTTAATTGTTTACGTGAATTAAAAAACAACGGAAAGCAGAACGGTTCGTTACATTTTCGGGTTTTTCATATAATAACTCGGATGAATATTGGCCGATTTGATTTATATCGGGTTTTCAAATAGGAATGATACAATTTAAAATGGTTATAACGGCAACACTGCGTATTAAGATACACGCTTCAACAACGTTTAGAAATTGTTCAATTGTTTTATCAAAATCAGTGCTCATTTGTGAATACTGAGAGAAATTTAAGAAGAAATCATGGACGATATTATTCAGCTGATCGACTCACTATTCGTCGTATTGTAGACAAATTTGAAAGTAAATTTTCTTTACACGATACAAGAGTACTAGTACGCAAGCAAGTGTAAGAGAAAACCCAAATTTACCGATTCCACGTCGTTCTCAACAATTAAATCTTTCTCAAACGACATCATAGAGAATTTTAAGAAAAGATTTGGGTTTACCTCCTTACAAAATTCAACTGGTTCAAGAACTGAAGCCATTCGACCAACAAAAATTTTATTCAGTGATGAAGCTCATTTTTGGTTAAATGGTTATGTAAACAAACAGACTTGCAGAATTTGGAGTGATACAAATTCACACGAAACTGTTCAGACACCATTACATCCAGATAAAGTCTCTATGTGGTGTGCAATTCACGCTGGTGGAGTGATTGGTCCATATTTTTTTTGAAGAAAATGGTTGAAGCGTAACAGTCAATGGACAACGATACAGAACAATGTTAAATTATTTTTTTCATACGTAATGGTGCTAGTTGGAGTGCTAGTTGACAGCCTCCTCGTCGGGCATCCTGAGCATTGTACTGTAGATCGATCGGTTGTGGTATCCAATCCCTAGTATTAGAGAAACAGTATAGCAGATGGTCAACAAAAAATGAAATGTCGGCTATAAACAATAACATACTCTAGTGGCACCATTCTGGTAATTCCTCGGGAATAGGGAATTGGGGAAAGAATTTACCGGGTGACTGACACGAAGTGTTAGCAACTTCAAACTGTCATTCCTGTCAAACCAGTGATGACGGAGCGCTCAAATTTACACTAATGACAATGCATTCCATTGTTTACAAGCGTACAAAAGCATTTTAGTGGAAAATATTCAGAAAAAAAGTTATGGCGCAATGGAATTCAAGCGTAATAGTGTGATTGCTCTATATTTGGCTGGAAAATCACAGCCGCAAATTGTTAACCAGTTAAAACATCTGCATGTGAATAAAATGTTTGTGTATCGCACCATAAATCGTTATAACGATACTGGCAGAATTGCAAAACGCCATGGTGGTGAACCGAAACGCGGTGCAACATTGCCGGATATCATTCGGAAGGTAAAGGCCAAATTGGCTCGGAATTCGCGCCGTAGCGGCAGAAAAATGGCTCGTGAGGCGAACATTTCACTCGAACGGATGCAGCACATATTGAAAGATCATTTTGGACTAAAGGCCTTGAAATTCTATAAAACGCATGGTCTCACCGATGCTCAAAAAAAAGTTAGAGTGGAAAGAGCAAAGGAGTCGTTACGCTTGCACGAAAGTGGCGATTTGCCGAATTGGGTTTTCTCCAATGAGTCACCGTTCGTTATTGAGCAATATGTGAACAAGCAAAACGACCGGATTTACTTGCCCGGCCGATCTACTGAAAATTTGGACCAACGGATTGCCACTCGAAACCAAGCGCTGCCGATGGTGATGGTTTGGGCCGCTGTAACGGCCGAAAGCCGTTCACCGCTCGTTTTTTGGACCGTGGCATCAAGATAAATGCTCAAATTAATGGGGATCATGTGTTGGAGGGAGCGTTGAACAAAAAAATTTCAGCCGGAGAGCCTGGACATTTCAACAGGACTCGGCGCCGAGTCATCATGGCCGCGTCAATCAAGATTGGCTGAGAAACAACGTTCCGCGGTTCATTTCCACTGCCCAATGGCCACCAAATTCACCTGATGCAAATCCGCTAGATTTCTTGGGACAAAAAAAATACCAAAGTGTCGATCATCTCAAGCGCTTCACCGGGAATGGGCCAAAATATCGCAGAGCCACTTTCGTGCTGCATGCAATAGCTTTGTCGGCCGGTTGAAGGCCATAACCGCGGCTAAGGGTGGCCAAATCGAAAACTGGTAATGTAATTCGAAAATTTAAATATTTGTGAATATTTTTTACTTTGATTCAATAAAATTCATCAAAAAATAAAAATTCTGTGGCGTTTTGTTTTGGTAACACTTCGTGTCAGCCACCCTATATATGTAATTTTTATTTAAAAAATGTTTTTCTGGCATACTGAGGTAAAAAGTTAGTGCTAATTTTTTTGAAAACAAAATTAATTTGGGAATAAATTTCCCTGCCAATTTAGGTATGGAAAATTTTTTCCAAATTTATAAATATTTACATCAAATTTTTCTCCACAGTAGGCCGGAAAAAAAATATTTGTACAGATATAAATTCTTTCCCCAGTTCCATATTCCCGAGGAATTAGCAGAATAGTGCCACAGGTGGGTCCGAACTCAGGTTCTAAATCCCACCCCGATTTATCGGGCTGCTTCACGGATTCTGGAAGGAGGAACGTGACATTGCAAAGAAAATCGTCGGTAGGAAACCAGGCTGATCCTATTCCTAGTACTACTGGAATAGCGGAACAAGCAATAAATGAATGGCCGTTTGGTAGAAGAAGTAATACACTTCATAGAACACCACCATTAAGTCCAACGCCAGAGAGCACCACACTGTGTGAACATAACAATGAGAAGGAAAATCCTTCTTCTATCAAGCATACAAATTTCGAGCCAATTTCTGAAGCCACGCCCAGTGCACAAACAGTTATAATAAACAACGCGGAGTTAATAAATAAATTTGAACAAATGAAGAAATTAATCGCCCAGCTAAATGAAGGCGGCAATGAAGTTGTCGTGCTAAAGAAAGAAAACCTTATGCTAAAGGAAGCAGTAAATAAAAATAACAACGGAGGAAACTCAGCATTATTGAACCATTAATTTGAAGTACTCACGGATCTAGACGAATATCACACGGATGAAGATGAGCTTGAAAGGGAAACCAATTGGAGACTACAGAAATCCAAGAGAGCAAATAAGAAACCAACCCAAGCAAAAGGAAAGCTGAATCAACACCAGAAGATGAGCCAATTCAAACCCACATTAAAACTGCTAATGCAATTACTGCACCAAAAGTGCATGAGACAGAAAAGAAAAAACAGGTTCCACCCCCGATCAATATTCTAGGAATAACAAATCACGGTAGTATTCAGAAACTGATGAAAGAAGTAGTGCGAAATGAGTAAAAGTAATTTCGCTCAGTAATAATATTTGGAAAATAATCACAACAGAGCCTAAAGATTATAAAGCTCTAGCTAGCAAATTAAATTCTGTTGGTCGCCAGTGGTATACCTACGAGGATAAAAATGAACGATCAATTAAAGTAATAGCAAGAGGTTACTTGTTAAAAAGATGAAATTATTGAGGACCTGCAAAACAAAGGCCTGACAATAATCGATGCAGTCAACATCATCAGAAAAGAGAGAAGAGAAAATTAAGAAATCTTGAGAAGAGGACTCCCACTTTTCATGCTAACTTTCGACAATCAAGAAAAAATCGAAAATATTTATAATATTAAGGCTATCCTCAACCTCAGAGTTAAAATAGAAACACCGAGAAAGGTCACTCGACTCAATGTAAAGACTGCTAAGATTATATAATCATACACAAAAGTACTACCATCGTGTAGCAAGATGGGTTAAATGTGCGGGAAAATACGCTGGAAACGACTGCAGAGTTCCCCGAAATACAACACCGAAGTAAAAGCCAGCAGCCAGCCAACTAAACTACAGAAGATGTGAAGCAGCAGTAGAACTACAAAAAATGAGAGATAAATCACGCATACCAGATACATCAAGATATGTACAAACTATAAAAAAACCCAAGGAGCCTAAATCGTCTACTCCTAATCTCAACATGCAAAGAGGGCGAGTAAATGAAAACGTTACTTATGCACAAATAGTTCAGCAAACAGAGGAGAAACAGTTAAAAGTGGATCGCGTTTTACAGGACATACTGAGAAATCTAGAGAACCTCAACAAAAGACTGATCTCACAGGAAATGAGTCTACAGACCACATTAGAAGAAATGAAATCACAAACTAGTTTCAATAAAAAAGTAGAAGAAAACCTTGATCGAGTGTATCAAAATATAAAATCGAATTATAAACAAAAGAAAGGAAGAAAATAATACGAACTGTAACCTGGAATGCAAATGGGCTATTGCATCACATTCAAGAACTAAATATACGTCTTATATCAGAAACCCATTTCACCAAAACTTCATTCATGCATTACATCCAGAGAACAAAGCTAGAGATGGATCAGCTATCCTCATAACAGATTATATAAAACATATAACGAAGAACTTAAACTCGAGAAGCTCTCCATGCAAGTCACAACAATCAAAATACAATTAAACAATATTAAAACTTGTAGCATCTCAGCAGTATATTGCCCTGCAAGATACAATCTCAAACATGTGGATTATACTAATCTTCTCAAAACACTAGGATGTGGCTCCTTAATTGGAGGTGACTATAATGCAAAGGAAAAAAACTGTTCGCAGCAGGCAAACAACTAAAATGCGAGTTTCACTCAGGCGATACACCAACCTATTGGCCTACGGATACCAGTAAGACTCTAGATCTTATAGACTTCTTTATTACAAGAGGGATTTCAGATAATTATATCCATTTAGAGAACAGTGAAAGTCTATCGTCAGATCATTCGCCAGTTATTATGATACTTACTTATACTAGCCAAACAATGATTATGAAAGAGAGCAACCCGAAAAACCGGATCCAGGTGATGCTGGTGGTTTTTATCTGCTACTATTTCTGTAGTCTGCAGGTGGCAGTTAACACTTTGGCAATTTCTAAATACACGTCTTACCTGCTTTAGTTTAGTTCGATTCTGTTTTCGAAATTATTGAATTTTCAAAAACAAATCACCAAAAACGAAGCTTTCATGGCTGCATATTACATCGACTATTGTTTCATTGTGAATGGCATATATCCACCCACTGATTGTTGGCATTAAGTTTTATTAAGTGATTTGATGCATTTATGGTTCAGATTGAACATAATTCCTCAAGATTCATGTTCCGTTGTAGGATTGCTACCTCGCACTGAACTTGGCTGCACATGATGTTATATATTTGCGATATTTCACACAAAAATCTTCTTCCTTGAAATGATTGACAATTTTTTACTTGCTCTCTAGTCATTAATGCGAGCTGTTCCCGTTGAGCATCTATTGCTAAATATTCTGCCTTGGTGTCGATGTAAGACTGCGAATTCTTGTGTTCGATATTAGGCACTGGAAACACGGCTAACAATGTGCAATCCCCGCGTAAATGATAATGGAATGGTGAGTTCTACTATAATGTTTCTTGGAGTTACTCTCTTGATGGTATATATCTTTTAATAATTTCGAACTCTTGATCCAATTGGGCCGGGGAGAGTAATGAAAGGTGCAAAATGTTCTTGTGTGCATTATGGATTACGTCAAGTAAGGCTTGTTGCGTGTCCTTCAAATTTTTCAATATTAATATCAATTCAATGCTTGAAGTTAATATTAAACGAATTTGCTTTTCCCGTATGAAGTACTCGTTCAATTGTTCTAGTTCAGCCTTCAGCGTTCCATGATCATTTATCAATTTGTTTAATGATTTCATTGTAAGAATTGAGTGATGCTTTATTAGCTTAACTGTGTTGTCTATTATTGTGGTATGATTCCTTATCAGTGCCTCTAATTGATGCTGATCATTGTTTGTGGCTTCAAATTGATTTTCATATTCTCTTGCTTCACGTTCTGTAAGAATCTCAAACATGTAGCCTAACACAACGACTATTGTGTCGCCTAAACCTCATTTTGGACTGTGCACTTCCTTGTTGCTCGCTAATAATAATTCATTATCTGCCTCCAAATTGTTGAACTGCCATTGAATTTGTTGAAGAATTAGTTCGCAGTTTATTTCAACCACGTCTATGTATGACTTCTTCAGTTGACTTTGCGCGGTCTTGAATGCTTCAATTTCCTTCCAGTAATTAATCATATTATAATAGATTATTAGTGACCATTTCATGGCTACCACCTCGAGTCTGCCTATTGATTCAAAGTGTATGCCTGTAGAATGGTTGAATGGAGTAATGTCTATATTGGCCTCAGCGAGCCCCAAAATGCAACACATGGACAACGGCGCAAGCATCAGATGTTTCAATATGCTCTGATTTTTCACTTGTCGATGAGGTTGCTGCCGCAAAATCCTCTCGGAATTCTTGGATATTTGCGACTCGTGCTCCTCTGCACTCTGGCTGGCTTTCATGGGCATTAGATCCTTTACATTTTCCTCAATTGGTAGTTTACACAATTTCACAATTGGCCGCTTGAAGGTATTGTTCTCGCACTTCACTGTAGCTACTCGAACTAAATCATCGCTTCCGGCGTGTGTCTCGGTAATTCGCCCTAGTTTCCAACGTGTGATTGGTTGTTGGTCATCCTTTAGTAACACCAAGTCGTTGATCTTTTGGTTCAGTTGCCTACATTTCCATTTAGTTCGTTGTTGTAGTTGATGGAGATATTCAGAGAACCATCTTTTCCAAAAGCCTTACCCCATTTTCTTAACAAGGTGCCATCTTGTTTTTAAAGAGATTTTATCTGTATCAGCGACCGGCAGTGACTTGAGAGAATCACCTATCAAAAAATGTCCTGGTGTTAAAGCTGATAGATCTGTTGGATCATTGGATTTGTGTAACTACTGTGTAAAGCTTCTCAAAGGAGAGCGTTGCTTCCTATGATTCGTTTTAAATGGAACTTGATAGATTTAATGCCCGCTTCCCATATACCACCGAAATGGGGTGTCATGGGCGTTATAAAATGCCAATTGGTTTCGTCGTTGGCTATAATAGTGGTATGATAAATCCGCTGGATGTAAATCGTTTGTAAATAGCAATTAATGATTCGGTTGTTAAATACCTTACAATTTCAATTTATATAGGTTTTGTTACCATGCAGATAAATAGTGCAATGTAACCTTTGTGAGTTTTGTGACCTCATCCCTTGGTTGTTCTTACTTGAATGGGGCCAGCATAATCGATACCCGTTTTTGCAAACTGTCTTCCCGGCCGTACTCTAGCAGATGGCAAATTTCCCATTTGTTGCTGTGTAAGCTGCTCTTTGTTACGAAAGCAAATAATGCATTTTTGAATTACTCGACTTACGGCACGTTTACCGTCAATAATCCAATATTTGTTTAGGTTAACCATAATTCTTGCATCATAATGTTTGCTGTAATTGTTAATGGAGAGAGCCATTGACGAAGTCCCATAGAGTTTCTTTAACGAAAAAACTTATGGTATTGCAAGCAAAAATCTCGTAACTTGAACTGGAAAACTGTGAGATGGCAAATTCAAACAAAAAAACAATTGGGAAAACAACAAAAAAGCAATAATCTACATTGTCTACGAATATACTACACCAACCAAATTTTCCGTTAGCGCGACCCACGATTATTTCATTTTGGTTCGACATACATTGCTTATCGTTCTGTTAATTATTGCTTATTTATTAAATTGTATGTTTGTAAAGGCATTTCATTTAACTTGTTTTGACCTGGACGATTCAAAAGATTTCGCATCAACTTTGTACGGTTTAATGATGCGTACTCGTAGTTATAATTAAAAACAGTCGATTAGAATTTTGAGTACATAAATGTTCGATATGATACATAAGATTTAATTAAATCAGAAAATTAATTATAAACTTCATTAATTTGAAAATGTGCTCTTATCTATATCTTATACTGAAGAGTTATTTATTTATGCTACTAGAAATAACAGTTTTTAGTTGAAGTACAAAATCGCTTAATAGTTTTTTAATTAAAATCGATTAGATTATAATCAAGCCAATAGAAATGAAAATCTAAGTAGATTAAAAGCAATCAATTCTATTAGACGGTTTTAGAATAACTACGTGGAGCGAGGCTATGTCAACTAATAATGCGCTATACTTCTTGTCTGGGTTACAAAAGTTAATGTTTTGATGTAATTTTTGCTTTAAATTCTTTGTGTAGTAATATTTCATCAGTTACTAAGGGACGGGTACACACACAAAAACAAAACTTTTTTCTTGTTGATGTTAATTGGTCCATTTAATTTTTCATCATAATACTGTTAACACAGAAACACTTTGAAAATAATTCAATTAGAGCTTAAAAAGGAATATTGAACAGCTCAAAACGACCAAAACAAAAAAGTTTTCAGAAAAAAAAAAAATTAAAAATAAAATTAAATTTCATAACATTTATAAAATGAAATCAGGTTAAATTTTTTTTGTAACTTTAAAATAAGAAAAACAGCAAAAATATTCCTTTTAGCATTTTTCTTGTTCATTTATTAATTTTTACAACCGCAAAAACCATATTAGAGAAACGAAATACACAAAAAAAAATGTTTGGAACCCTATTAAAAATACTTTTGTCCATTTCTATGCTTAACCAAAAAAAAAAAACAAAATTAGTCCCCCCATCCTCTTGAGCCAATTCAATTTATGTGTTTTAAGTCCTTTTATTAATTCCAAAATACAAAACACAACACTATACACCAACAAAACAGACACAAATTTATATAATAAGGCAAATCTCTCAATTCCTTTCTATTCCTTTTATATAAATACATCCACTTTGAAGCTCTGAAAGTTAAAAAATAAAGTAAAGACGAAAAAGTTTTTCCTGTGTAACATCATAAATGAAAAAATGTTGGTTCTTTCTGTTCCTCGTTTTCCCCTTTAATCATTTAGCTATATACAACTTTGTGTTTTTGTATTTTCTTATCGTCTTATCTTTTTTCTTAATTTTTCCACCCGTTTCTCGACTTTCTGTGAATCACATAATACACACAAAAAATGAAAGTTTTTTTTTCATGACAAGCTTTTAATATTTTTCTAACAAAATGTTACTTCTGTTTCATAAATTTTGACAATTTTTTATGGAACTTTTTTTTTTGTTGTGCTTGTCTTGGGTTGAATTAAAAGCGAATTTCTTTTTAACGTTATAATTCAATCTTCTGTTTAGTATTTTTTTCTTGTTCACTTAGTTTTGTTTGTGTGTATGTATGTGTGTGTTTATCTCGATATTTGTTGAAGAAGAAGAAAAAGACAAGACATATTTTTGCTTTTTTATTTCTTGGTTTCTGTAAATTAAGTTTATTAATGTGTGACATAAGAAATTACTTTGCAAAACAAAAAAAAAGTTTATGGCAAAGTTTTAAAAAGAAAACCAATTTTATAGACGAAAAGCTTTCTTGATTTTGTTTTTGGTATCAAGTTTTTCTCGAATTCATTTTTTTTGTGGAAATGGTAATGAGCAAGGATGTATGATAATTTTCTTATTGAATGAACTGCTGGACTGCACCTTTGGATAATATTTAAACACCTCTAATAATTGTGCGTATAGCAATATTTTTTTTATCACAGATCTAAACCAATTGTTTTATACCAAATAGTACCAAAACCTATTTAAGCAAATTATAGAAAACTATTAAATAATGAAAGAAAGTCTACAGCCAAATTTGTCAGAATGAAATAATTTTTTTATTGAAACAGAATTTTTGATGAACTTCTTAGACAAGTTTCAAAAGAATCGTATTTCAATTGGAAGTGAATAAATATTTGGTTTTAAAAAAAATATTGTGCATGGTATTTTAATATTATTGAATTTAAAAAAATATAAGACGAGTTTTGTGATATAGTGAACCAAGCGCTCGCCCGTGGTAAGCCGACTATATTTACAAATCACAACACGAATTCTAAAAATTCATACAATTTCTCGTTTAACAAAAACATGGCAAATAACGGTGATAACAAAGACGAAGCACATGCTGACTCAGACGGTCAGCAACAGGTGCCCGCCCAGCCTGAATTAGCCACGTTAAGACATTTGATGCATACAGTGCTGTTCCTATCGGAAGCACAAGCGGAGAAGGTCGAGTACATTCTACACGATCCTCCAGCCATTTATAAATACGATGTTCTCAAGAAAGTCCTAATTGTCAACGTCGTTACAAAACTATATAGATCAGACAACTCCCTGAATTCAGACAAACAGTATTGATCCCTCAACAAGAAAAACCAGAAGAGGATCTTGATGCAATCGCCGATAAACTCCACGACATCATTGGTACGCAGACTCAGAGCTTGAGTTCAATTAAACACGACACGCGTACACCAAGCTTTGTCTTGAAACAATGCTAAAACAAATTAGCGACCGACTAGCTAAGCTAGAAAACAATTCACACACTCAGCGCCACCCGTCGCGTTCCCAATCGCCATGGAGACGAACTCCTTCTCCGTCAGAAAAACCGCGATCGCAACCAAACCAGGGAAGCTCTTTTCGGCCAAACAATCAACGATCACTAAGATACCAATTCCCACGCACCTGGTGTTGGTATCTTATAAAATTTGGTAACACAGCATCAAAACGAATACAAAACAAAACAAATACCGGTTCGCCAAACCAATAAGTCTTAAGGTCGTAGCGGCAGAACTAAGACAATCATAGCATAGCCGCCTATTTCTACGGGATTCGGTGAATCAGATTACCGAATAGTTCTGGCAGCATAGAATGGTACTATAAACTCTTATGGTACCAAACTACTAGACGTTGACTTCGGATTAAGACGTTCATTCAAACACGCCTTCATCCTCACCAATGTTAATCGCCCCACATCGGCACGGATTTCCTAAAAAAATTTGATCTTTAGTAGATCTGAAAAATCACAAATGGATTGATCCATCTACTAAACTCTCAATCAACGCAACAGCTCACGCATTGTTGAAGAAATTCCCTTCACTAACAGCTCCACCAAACTACAACGCTCCGGTAGTACACAATGTATGTAGTACACCACATTGTGGCTACAGGGCATTTACGATTTTCAAGGCCAAGAAGGCTTGATACAATTCGCCATAAAGCAGCTTTCCTTGAATTCCAACACATGGTGGAACTAGAAATCCGCCGACCTTTTTCATCGGCAATATCTTGTCCATTGCACATGGTGATGAAAACGGGCAACGACTGGAGACCATGTAGGGAATATAGAAGGCTTAACGCAGTCACAATTCTTGACCGCTACTCCACATCCGAAATTTCTCCAGCGATTACTTGAACGATTTTCACAAAAATCGATCTCGTCAGAACATACCACCTCATTCCAATTATTATAGACGATATACATAAAACTGCAATTACCACTCCATCTGTCTTATTCGAATTCATCCGAATGACCCTTGGACTTAGAAATGTTACATAAACATTTCAGCATTTCATCAACGAAATCGTGAGAGATCTCGATTTCGTTTTTGTATATATCGAAGACATTCTTCTAGCATCAAAAGACGAGAAACAACACAGTTATTAAATTACGGTGTCAACATCAACACCACAAAATGTGAGTTTGGGACGAACAATCTTGACTTTCGCAATTACAAGATTATACCTAATGGTATTCTGTCGTCCGAAGGCCGAATTAATGCAATTAGAGAATTTCAAGCACCTCAAAACGTGAAACAAATTCAACAATTCGTCGGCATGGTAAACTACTACCACCGATTTACACCAAAACTTGCAGGAGTATTTGCCGCTATACACACGCATTTGGCAAGTCTTCTCAAAAAGCCCAAAATGCCTCAACATTTTTCTTGGACCGAAGAATGTCAAAACCCATTCCATGAGCTCAAGAACAGATTGGAAAATACTGCTCTTTCAGCGCATCCACTGAATGAAACGAAATATAGCATCACTACTGATGCAGCCAACACAGCAATAGGCGCAGTCTCTCAACAACTAAATAATAAGACCTGGGGACCTCGGGAAGGTCGGGGATTCACAATATTCACCGACCATAAACCGCTTACTAGAGCAATTACCTCTAAACCAAAACGAAATCGAAGGAAAGCACGCCACTTGGATTATGTCTCTTAATTTACGACAGACATACAACACATACAAGGCAAATACAATGTGGTCGCCGAAAAACTATCACGGACTCTCGACCACGAGCTTACCTCTGCAACAACACGTTTCGATATCATCACAATCGTAAAAGCACAAGCTTCCGATTCAGAACTAATAGACTTACTCTCTAGTTCTACAAATCGGCGACCTTCAAAATGGAAAAAGTACGCAAAGTACAAAGACATACCAAATCACCTCACGGGAATTTCCGAATTCCACCAGGTAGATTTGAACACATGTCCAGACCAGAAGCCTACTGCATAAACGACATCTCCGCACAAACAATCGCAAAAACGCTCGTCGAAAACTCATTTCTAGAATGGGCATTCCGGTCAACATTACGACCGATCAAGGAACACAGTTCGAATGCAAACTATTCGCTGAGCTTATGCAACTCTTAGGCTCACATTGAATACGAACAACTGCTCTATCATCCACAAGCAAACGGTATGGTTGAGCGCTTCCACCACCAACTTAAAACAGCTCTCAAAGCCCGTGCAAATAACTTCAACTGGAGCTCAGAGATCCCAATCATATTGTTGGGAATCCGAGCAACAGCCAAAGATGACCTAAAATGTTGACCAGCAGACCTGGTGTAAGGTCAAACGATCAAATTACCTGGGAAATTTTTTGTGGAACATCCAGTTACACCCCAAACTACCACTGACACAGTGATACATCGTACGTTTTCGAACGAATAGACAAAGTTTACACAGGGCTCACACCACCTTATGAAGGCCTATGCAAAGTGATACGATGACTTCGTAAGCACTTTGTATTTCAAATCAGAGATAAGCGCAACAATCTGTCTATATTGGTAGCCTCAAACCAATCTATGGAATTTTGAGTTCACCCGATTAAATATCGGGAGTGAAGAAAACTGCCGGAATTTTCGGATAACACATACTTCACCAAACTCAAACACTAAACTAAAAACTCAATCACAAACGCTGGTGAAGACATTATATTTCTTATGGCGATCATACACCGTCACAATGACACATCGTTTTCGCACCACGACGTCAAACGTTGCGTACCGAACCAGCGATAGACGCTGTACAGCGTAGCATTGAGGAAGGCCCAAACCAATCAATTCGACGTCGTTCTCAGCAACTGGAGATGTATCCATCCACTTTATGGAAGATTTTATCTAAGGATCTTGGTTTACGTGCTTACAAAATTCAACATGTGCTGGAATTAAAGCCATCCGATCATCGCACACGCCACCAATTCGGCTAATGGGCTGAAACACAAATAGATATTGATGTTGATTTTTGTAACAAAATTTTGTTCGGCGATGGAGCTCGAATAAAACCAAAGTACATCAGTCTCAATAAATAACTAGGCACAAAATATGAGAGCTTTCTTACCTAGTTTACTACTGACGGATTTAATGTGTTCTCCCCAAGACATGTTCTTATCAAAAGTTACTCCTAAGTACTTGCAATATTCAACTCTATCAACTGCAATGTTATTTATATTAAGATATGGCAAATCAATTGGACTTTTTTGTGGTGAATGAAAGATCATAAATTTTGCTTTATTTAAATTCAATGAGATTACGTCCGCTTCATGCTATTCTTTATTGTAGAAGGGAGATTTGTTTCATAAAATATTGCAGTATCATCTGCAAAAATTTGAATTTTGCCAATCAAAGGCAAATTCAAGATGTCATTGATAAGTATCAGGAATAGTAATGGACCCAACACACTGCCTTGACGAACCCCACAGTTAAAATATTACTGCTCATTCCATTAATCATAACATATTGCTGACGATTAGTTAAGTAACTATCAATCAATTTATAGGCTACTCTACGAAATCCATAACCGTATAATTTATCGAGAAGCAGCTTATGATCAATAGTATCAAAAGCTTTGTTTAGATCAAGAAAGAAAGCTGCAACATACTCCGTCCGATCCAAAGCATTATAGATCATATGTGTCATTTCAGCAAGAGCCACATCAGCACTCGCACCTTCTCTAAATCCATACTGATATGCATAAAATAAGTTAGATTCCTTTAAGAAACTCCTGAATCGAGAGTTTATAAGTTTTTCAATGATTTTATCGAATACTGATAGAGTAGAAATAGGTCTGTAGTTAGAAATAAGATTTTTCTCGCCACTTTTATATATTGGGACAACTTTGGCAATTTTTAATTGATTAGGATGTTCACCGGTTTGAAAAATTGTATTTATTAATTTCGCATAAGTTCAGAGAAGAAGGATACATTATCTGTTCCACCGCCTTTACCACTATCTAGAAGACAAAGAATATTATAAACCTCTGCAGGTGGGCGATAGAAATATAGAGTCAGGATTCGAACGCAATGTGTTAAATTCCATGCCAAACTAATTAATTTAAAACTTGATAATTGGGGAGACTGGTGGACTATCGCAGAGATAGTCCAATTCTCAGTATCAAGGGCTATTGTATCCTTTTGATGCCATTTTAGAAGAATCCCTGTAACTCTCGGGAGACCAATCGGACATAGACAGTTTAATACTCAGTACAGCTATTGTAATCTCTTGATGATGACGTCTTAGCAGAATCTCTGTGATCCGCACGATATTAGTCGAAATATAAACTACTCAAACAGGTGAAATCGGCAGGCCGTACTAAATAAATAAAAAATTGAGAATTAGGGAGGCCATTGTGCATAGCAAATTAGCCTTACTCAGTATAAGCAATATAATTTTGATTGAATTCCTCCTGACGGGGCTAAAAACCAGTGTTGATGGTTGAATTACTTTAAGTAGACTTGATGAGTTGTTTCCTGTTCTTCAGTGTTTCATGATTATTCGCGCAGTGATGTATGTTATGTTATGACTGTTTTTTTCTGCCGTTTAATTTCGATGTTATGGAGAGCTACCAGTATGACCTTACGTATTTCTTCGAAATCGTAGGGTTTAAATGTTTCATTGCTGATTGTTTAACTGAACAATTCACAATTGTTTATTAAACATTTCCTGTAATATTTACTATCACGTCTGTAGTCGATTGTTAGTTGATTTCGAACATAGGTGGCATGAATGGGTCCAGAGATGAACTCTTTTCCAAGTTAAATGCCGTTCGCTACCGAATTTATTTAAACACCTATTACCCAACTACATACCATGATTTACAGATTGGGGTGGAATTGACTCAAGGTGTAAACGAGACCGATCAGGAGATGCGGCAACGTATAACCGAAGCGTTGAATATTATTAAAAGTAACGAACGTGCGTTTCGGCGGATTAAGCAAAATTTGCCAAATGGTGGACACTTCAAACACTTATAATATTTACAATTAATCAAAATACATTTATTTTATTCATTTTGTTTTATTTCTGACAAAGCATCGATTTTAGAAATCGAAATTTTGTTGAGTGCATTTTTTAATAAAAACGGCCTACTTTGTGAAAAAATTGATTAAAAAGATTCTGTTGTGAATAGCCCGATGTGTGATACCATTTTAAAATCTGGATTAGTGTTGCATATTTTGATAATGGGTTAACTTTCTGTAGTACATTGTTTTCCCGCTGGCGTCACTTAAACATCAACAAAATATACATAACCATTGTTTTTATTTGACAGAAGTTAATATAGTTCGTAAAAATTTGGAAACACACACTCTTCTAGATCTTATTAAAAAAGAAAGTTAAACAAAAGAACTTTTGGTTTTTTTTGTGGATGCACAAGCGATTTCACTAACAAACATTAAAAGTGGAATAACTTTTGCACCATCAACAATTCGAAAAACTTTACTAGGATGTTATTGTTGGAAATGAGCTCCCCTGCTCCCACCATGCTTCGTTTGATCGCCCAATTCTGGGTTACCCTGTGTATTAAAATTTATTAGAAATAAAAATGTTACACAAACTACGGAAAACAAATGTACATTTTCCGAGGTTGCATGTTTGATTTTCGATATATTGATGGTTAAAAATTTCATAACTTTCCTTAACAATGCGGAAAACAAATAAATGAATTGAGTTTTCCGGTATATTATAACTGGTGTCCGCCGGGAAGGTATACTACTTTGTTTTGCCGCCATTTAGGCGAATATTAGTATTGACAGTTCATACTTGACAATCGTGAAGTAGACACGTGGCAAATTTATTATGGAAAAATATTCGATAAACCATCGTGTCAATAGGATGTTACAGCTCGCCCATGACAAGCCCGATTTTCATGAAAAAATCATAATGAGTGACGAGGCACATTTTCATTTAAATGGATATGTGAATAAACAGAATAGTCGGTTCTGGGCAATGGAAAACCCTCACATTATTCATCAGTCATCTTTACATCCATTAAAAGTGACAGTCTGGTGTGCAATTTGGTCAAGAGGAATCATTGGAACTTACTTCTTTGAAAATGAAAACGGCGTAACGGTAACTGTGAATGGGGAGCGATATCGTGATATGATTGAAAACGTTTTAAAGCCACAACTGCATACTTTGGGCTTGATTAACATGTGGTATCAACAAGACGGTGCCACATCGCATACAACCAGGATTACAATGGAATTACTGAGAGAACTCTTTCCACATCAAGTTATTTCAAAAAATGGTGATGTTGATTGGCCTCCACGATCGCCTGATTTGACTGCTCCGGACTTCTTTTTGTGGGGATATCTAAAAAGCAAGGCGTATGCAAACAAACCAAAAACGCTTGAGCAACTCAAACAAAATATTCGTGATGAAATTAATGATATACCGCGTGAAATGTGTGAGAATGTAATGAAAAATGTGCTCAAAAGGGCTCGCATTTGTGAGGCTAACAGAGGCGGACATTTATCTGATATTGTATTCCATACATAATTGCCGACATTAAATAAAACATTTATCAATATAAGATGCATTCTCTTTCATTTAATCAAAAATCATAAACAAACAAAGTAGTATACCTTCCCGGCGGACACCCTGTACAACAGTTATCAGAATTGTCAACGTTTTGTTACAATAGGATTATTCTGCGAATTTTATAGCAGCTAGAGATAGCTACTATACAGATGAAATGTTTAATGTTAACGAAACCGATATTTTCTGGAAAATAATTCCGAAAATGATATCATTGTAGGACATACATTTGGCCGATCACTTTAATTCATATTGATCAAACATGACGACGTTTGAAACCCCATTAATCGTGGTATTGTTTGAACTAATATTTGAACATTAGAATTCAGTCTAATAATCTAATGATAGAAGGTGCAATTATTTATTGAAATTAAATTTGAATCAGATCAAATATCTTGTTCAAAAAACAAAAATTAGTTTTATTTCCTAAAATTTACTCCATTACTAATTAAAGTAGATACATCGTTTTTGCATAGACCATAAACTCCTGGTGCAACATAAAAATACGTGGTTTAATTAAAACAACAAAAAATATTGAGAATCACAGTACTACAATAATAATTGTATATACCTTCTTTATAAAAAAATTTTAAAGTCTTTTTAATTAAGAAAATCTTAGGAACCACAAGTTTCAAGTGTGGAATTTAGTGGCCTCCACGTATGATGGCGTCTGGAGTTTGTAAAAAAAATTCAAGACAATTTGCTTGTTGTGGCGCTCTGGCTCTTTAAGTGAAACCGTCTTTAGCCAAATTCGATTAATTCTTCTATTCATTCAAAAAATCTTTGGAATCATGAGTGCCGAGTGTGGAAGGTAGAGTTCTCAACTTGGTATGGCGTCTGAAATTTGTACAAACAATTTCAAGACCATTTGCATTCTGTGATTGGCGATATGGACATACACGTGGAAGTGTCTTTGGCCAAATCCACTTAATTCTTTAATAATTCAAAAAATCATCGGAGCAATGAGTGCCGAGCGTGGAATTTAGTGTTCTCAACTTGCCATGGTGTCTGAAATTTGTATAAAAAGTGGCGCTACACGTGCAAGTGTCTTTGCGGCAAAATTCACTAAATCTTTAATAATTCAAGAAATCATCGAAACAACGCGTGCCGAGCGTGGAATTCAGCAGAAAAACCTGCATTATCGACCTCCTTTATATAGATTGGTAGAAAAAGTCAGCAGCATTTTTTGTTGTTTTTAGAATTGACCGTTTTCTGCACAAAAATTATATTATCGACCTATTTAAAATAGTCGTAGGAAAATTAACTCAATTTTCTTTATGTATGCATGTTTTGGACCGAAATTCGAGTAAATTTCAATTGTTTACTATAAAAATGCATTCACATAAGCACAAGAACTGTTTTAATAATAAATTAGAAGTAGAAAGTAGATAAATTCTACAGCCTTCGGGTGTAAATGGTCCTCAAATTTGTTGATTCATATATGTTCTGTACCCCTATACTCGTATCTATCTACCGAGCGAGTATGATGACCCACTGATCTTGGGAATTCCCGCATTTAATTTTGAGTGCGCGTTTTATGATATTTTACGAATTTGAACAACGAAAATTAGCCTGGGCTAAGCACTTCTATTAAAATGTCCACCGATTTGTCATTGCCGATAGTTGCTGTATTCTGATGGCCAATTTATGACGAAACATACAGTTCCGACGATCGTGGGAATTACCGCTATTCGAATATCGTAACACGGGAAATGTATTGGGTCCGTTGAAAAGTTGAAAAGTTCTCTAGCCTTAGGTTTAAAAGTTCCGCAAATTTGTTGATTTATATAAGTTCTGGACTCCTATGTCTATCTACCAAGCGAGTATGACAATCCGCTGATCTTGGGAATTCCCGCTATTTATATTTGAGTGAGCGTGTTATGATATTTTACGAATTTGAGCAATGCAAATTATCTGGGATGAATTTCTATTTAAAGGTCCTCCGATTTGTCATTGCAAATAGGTTCCGTACTTTGTTTGCCAAGTTATGACGAAACCTAACGTTCCGCTGATCGTGGGAATTCCAGCTGTTCGAATATACGTTACACGGGAAATGTATAGGTTCCGTTGAAAAGAAGTAAAAATCTATAGCCTTAGGGTTTAATAGATCCTCAAATTTGATGATTTATATAAGTTCTGGACTTCCGAGCGACTATGACGACCCGTTGATCTTCGAAATTCCCGCTATTTAAATTTGAGTGCACGTGTTATGATATTTTACGAATTTGAACAACGAAAATTAGTCTGGGATGGGCTCTTCTATTAAAATGTCCACCGATTTGTCATTGCAGATAGCTTGTTGGCCAATTTATGACGAAACATAAAGATCCACCGATCGTAGGAATTCCTGCTATTCGAATATACGTGATACGGGAAATGTATTGGTTCCGTTGAAAAGAATAAAAGTTCGTTAGCCTTAGGATTTAAAAGGTCCGCAAATTTGATATAGATAGACATAGAGGTCCAGAACTTATTTAAATCAACAAATTTGCGGACCTTTTAAACCCTAAGATTAGAGAATTTTTCTACTTTATACTTCTAATTTATTATTAAAACAGTTCTTGTGCTTATGTGAATGGATTTTTATAGTAAACAATTGAAATTTACTCGAATTTCGGCTCAAAACAAGCTTACGTAAAGAAAATTGAGTCAATTTTTCTACGTCAATTTTAAAAACGTCGATAATATAGTTTTTATACGGAAAACGGTCAATTCTAAAAACAACAAAAATTTCTGCTGACTTTTTCTACCAATCTATATAAATGATGTTGATAATGCAGGGTTTATGCTGAATTTTTCTGTTAACTTCAGTAGCATGTGTAATTTATTGTTCTCAACTGGGCATGGTGTCTGAAATTTGTACAAAAAAGTTCAAGATAATTTGTATGCTGCGTGATTGGCGATATGGCAATGCACGTAGAAGCGTCTTTGGCCAAATAAAGTTAATTCTTTCATAATCACCACATGTAAATTGTCTTGGAATTTTTGTACTAATTTCGGACACCTAACCATGTTGAAAACACTAAATTCCACACTCGGCATTCATTTTTTCGATGATTTCTTGAATTATGCAACAATTAAGTGAATTTGGACAAAGACGCTTCCAGATACACGGGCCATATCGCTAATCACAACATGCAATTTGTCTTTAAAAATTTTGTACAAATTTCAGATACCATACCAAGTTGAGATCATTAAATTCCACACTCGGCACTCAATGTTCCGATCATTTTTTGAGATGCCACAATTAAGTGAATTTGGACAAAGACGCTTCCAGGTATAGGACCATATCGCCAATCACAACATGCAAATTGTCTTGAAATTTTTTGTACAAATTTCACTCACCCAACTAAGTTGAGATCACTAAATTTCACACTCGGCACTCATTGTTCCGATCATTTTTTGAATTATTAAAGAATTAAGTGAATTTGGCCCCAAAGACACTTCCAATCACCAATCCCAGAACACAATTTTGGGGTTTTAAGCAGGGCCAACTTACTCTAAAATTTTACATCACGGTTGCTATCAAATTCAGCTTGTAGGGGGGAGTAGGATGGAGATTGGAAATGAATTTTTCAAGTTTCAACCATGTATTTGTCAGTGTGATATGGGGCTCGGAATGATGCTTTTGAACTCAGACTAAACGTATGAAATTGTGTGATTTTTCTTACCGGTTTGCCGCTTCCATTTATATTGATTTAATTTATATGATTGAATAAAGGTTTTTAGCACGAATGTGGGACAAGGTTCAGGAATTTGGCCATTCTGAATGAATGTCGGACAATTTTGTTTAATTTACTCGTTTATGCTCAAAGTCGGTTTGTAGACTGGGATTGGATACTATTCCAGAATTTGTTGTACATTTGCAATATTTACCTTAAAACTCGACTGAAGCTATACGGTCTCAGCTCGGCCTGAACCGGTTTTTAACCGGATACTGTTGAAAATTACGCTAAATTGAAGGATTATTATCTCTTATTACCGTTTTCTACTTTACAAACACAATTAAAATTGAGGGATATTTTTATTTATAGCTCAAGGCATGAACCGACTTTAATTATAAATTGATTCTTACCCAATAAAATTCAAAAAAATATGAATTAATTTCCTTATTAGAGTTTAGATCATCCGAGACATGTGGATTCCTTTGAGGGTTATTTCTTTGAGCAGCTCAAATTCCTAATTTTGGAGTGGCCGGCTCTACAAAGGTTCCTGAGATAAATCCTTAATTCATGTCGTATGTGGTATGCCATCTAAATCGGAGGTTCGAGTTACCTGACCTTGTGAATAGCTCGATGGTTCGATGTGGACTGTATAACTTCACTGAATTTAGGTTACTTCACAAAACTCTGTTTATTCTTTTTGCACAACTTTATTTCACTTGCAAAACTCACTAAAATTCACAATTTGTTTTAAATTAAGTTTATTTAATTAGATCAACCTCGGTTGATGTACAATGATCGACTTATAATGTAACTATCTGGTTTCTACAAAAAAGGAGATCCTTTTATTTGATTGGTTAGTTACTCTAAAAAACTGTGTCTTTCCATGATTGGTTAATCTTACTAATTATACAAAAAAATATTAACCCGCTGAATAACAATTTGAATTTATATAGTCAAGACACATCAAACGATATTCAATACTACAGTGCTATATACTTAATGCTGATGGCACTCTAATTAACAATAAAGAAAAATGGTATATTATTCAAGGTACAATTCATTGCTAGATTAATGTACTGCAGATGGCAGTCTAATTGATAATAAGTAATTGAAATTATGAAATAATTATAAATTATAAATATGTACAATCATAAATTCTAATATAATTAAGTGTTACAATTGAGAATATCTAAATATTAATTGGTACATGTTAGTTTATTTTGGATGAATAACGAAATGTTGCTATATCCGCAACATACCGCCCGCCTTGAATCAGTTGATTCAATTCACCTCGTTGCTAACATTGTCAGTTTGTTAACTGATCTTTTCAAGTTTCCGGTTTTCGTTCTTATGGTTACTACCCTTGTAGTACCGTCTCGTCCTGGATGAACTTCTTCAACTCGCCCTAATAACCATTTGGTCGGTGGAAGATTTTCTCCTCGAATCAGTACAATATCCCCGATTTTAGTTGATTCGCCTGGTGTTTGCCATTTATTTCTTTTATGTAATGAAGTCAGGTACTCCATTTTCCATCGGTTACTAAAATGTTGTATCATTTGCTGCATAAGTTGCCAACGAGAGAGATGTGACATCTTGACTTCGGATAATTGTGGTTGTGGTATTTGATTGATTGGTCTTCCAATTAATAAATGTCCGGGTGTTAGTGCATCCATATGATCATCCGATAGCACACATAATGGACGTGAATTCAATACTGCTTCTGTTTGAGTTGCTATGGTGCTGAGTTCTTCAAACGTGAACACTGTATTGCCCATTACGCGTTTAAAGTGGTATTTAAATGACTTGACTGCTGCTTCCCATAACCCTCCAAACGTAGGTGCCGCACTGGGAATGAAATGCCAATTTATGTTTTCTGAAGCGAGAACTGAAAGAATATGATTAGAATGAGTTTTTAAGAATTCTCCAATTTCTCGTAGTTCGTTGTTTGCGCCAATGAAGTTTGAACCGTTGTCGGAATAGATGTCGCTACACACTCCACGACGTGACACAAATCTATGTAATGCTGCTATGAAATTTGCCGTTGTTAGATTTGAAACAATTTCAATATGAACTGCCTTCGTTGCCATGCAAACGAATATTGCAAGATACGCCTTCCATCTTTGGTTCGACCTGCCGTAAATCTGCCTCATTTGCAATGGTCCCGCATAGTCAACACCGATCTTTAAAAAGGGAGTTTCGTAACGGACGCGGTCGGTCGGTAGATTTCCCATCAACTGGTAATTCGATTTCGTATTAAATTTCCGACATCTATTGCATCGCTTAATCACTTCCTTCACAAGACGTCTGCAATTCAATATGTGGTATCGTTGTCGTATGATACTGGTTAGCAATGAAGCTCCAGCATGCTGGTGTCTTCCGTGTAAATCTCGTATCATCATTTTGGTGAAATCGCAGTTCGGCAATATTATAGGATGTATGGTATCACAGTCCGCAGCTGCGTTTTCGATGCGACCTCCTACCCTCAATAAATGTTCGTGGTCGATGAACGGATTTAGACAGCGAATTTTGCTCTTCTTTGATTGTTGGCGTTTTGATCTGATGTCGCTTATCTCGATGATGAAATATTCTTCTTGTAGCCACGTGAAAATTCTTGTTCGACTACCTTTGAGATCATTTACTGTCAGCACCGATTCACTCCGGTTTTTCAAGTCAGATTTTGATTTAAGATTCTCTAAATATTTGAAGACCCAGGCTAGTACTCGTATAATTTTGCTGCTTGATGATATCTTGTTGACCAGATTTTGTAGTATAGTGTCGCTGTTTAGTGGTATTGTAGTCAGTACTGATGTCTTAGCTTTCCTTTCTTCTTTCATCAATTCGAATTTATCATGCTTTAAATCTTGGTTTGGCCAGTGTTCTCGTGATAAACTTAACCAAGGAGGCCCCTGCCACCATAATTAATGTGCTACTAGTTTCGATGGTATCATCCCACGCGATGCGCAATCTGCTGGGTTGTTCTGTGAATCGACGTGATTCCACGATTCTCTTGATGTTTTAGTTAGAATGTCCGCTGTTCGATTTGCTATAAATGTTTTCCATCTTCTTGGTGGTGCAGATAACCATCCTAGAACTATCGTGGAGTCGGTCCATAATGTTGTCTTCAGGTTTGGATCTCCCAATGCTTCCTTAGCGGATTTGATTACTGTTGCTAATAATGCTGCGGCACATAGTTCAAGCCGTGGAATAGAAATTTGATTTAACGGAGCCACCTTAGTTTTAGATGTCATTAGTGTAACCCTTACTTTGCCGTTTTGATCCACACATCTGCAATAAACGACCGCAGCATATGCTTTTTCTGATGAGTCGCAAAACCCATGTAGCTCAAATTGATCCTCTTTCGTTCCGTACCATCTGGGAATTCTTATTCTCTCAAGTTCTGGTAGTTCTTCTTTGATCAATCGCCACTCTCTTGCTTCAATTGTTGGTAATGGATCATCCCAGTTCAAGTTTAACAACCACAAACTTTGGAACAGGATCTTAATAGCCACAACAATTGGAGCCAGCCAACCCATTGGATCAAAAATTCGTGCCGATTGAGAGAGTACTTCTCGCTTCGTTCCAACAGATTCGTTTTTAACTGAAACCTTGAACTGAAACTGGTCGTCGATGGGGTTCCATTGAATGCCAAGCAATTTGATGTATGCTTCCCCTTGTTCTATCTTTAATGGAACGTTTTCTCTATCTTCTGGCCGGATCTTTTCTAATAAAGGAGAGTAGTTTGATGACCATTTACGCAGATGAAATCCATAGGACTTGAGGTAGGCGGTAATAGATTCTTGGATTTCGTAAGCATCCTCGGTGGTGTGACAACCTGACATGAAGTCATCTACGTAAAAGTCGTGTAATAATTTCCTTGCGATCATCGGGTTTTTTGTCATTAATCTGTTTCCAATCTCTTGTAAACACCGTGTTGCAAGATATGGTGCTGATGCTGTTCCATAGGTAACCGTCGTAAGTCGGTAATGTTTTGGTGGTTGGTTTGGATCACTCCGCCATAGTATCCTGTGATAATCTCTATGCTCCGGGTGTAATACTATTTGTCGGAACATTTTCTCGACATCTGCTGTAAATACAAATTCATAAATGCGGAATCGCATGAGAATAGATGTAAGTGGCTCATATTCAGTTGGTCCGACCATCAACCAATCGTTAAGTGAAGCTCCATTTGATGACTTGAATGATGCGTCGAAAACAACTCTTAACTTCGTTGTAGAGCTGGATTCTCGAAGTACTCCATGGTGAGGAAGGTAATATACTCCTTTGGTTTGGTTTAACTCATCTGCTGGAACTTCTTTCATGTGGTTGAGTTCGGCGTATTCTTCCATAAACTTGACATATGATGTTTTAAACTGTGGATCTTTTCGGAATTTCCTCTCCATTGCTTCAAGTCTTCTCAATGCTCCGCGATTTGTATTTCCTAAACTCAGTGGTGTAAATGATTGTTTGAATGGAAGCTTAACTACAAATCTTCCATCTCCTAGTCGTGTAGTCGTTTGGTTATAAAACTCATCGCAGTATTTCTCTTCCTCTGAATAATTTGATGAAGATCTCGTAGATGAGGTTTCTTCTAATTCCCAAAATCTCTGAAGTAATTTGTCTACATCTAGCTCACAATGTAGACTATTAAGATTCTTTACTTGTTGGTTAATGTTCTTGTTACAAATTGATCCGGCAATAACCCACCCAAATACGGTATTTTGTGCTGTTAGTCCACTACTGGTTAAATGTACGATGCCTTCTTTCATTAACCGGAAGAAATGGTCGCTTCCCAAGAGAACATCGAGTTTATTGGACTGGTTGAAAGAGGGGTCAGCCAAGGATAAGTTTTCTAATTTATTAAATATGTTATTTTCGATTAAAATGGTTGGTTGGTATGATGTTATTTTTGGGATTATTAGGCACTCTACTTCAACTTCCCTTGGTTCGAAGCGTGATGATATGCAGACTGTGACTTTACCCCTTGTAGTTCCTGCCTTTGTCTGACCGATTCCACTAATACATATACGTGCGTTTGATCTTGATAGTTGCAGTTGTTGAACTATGTTCTCACTCACAAACGATACTTGAGAACCAGAATCTAGCAGAGCCCTGCATAATTTCCATTCTCCGAATCTGTCTCTTATTTTTATAACTGCTGTTGGTAGAAAAGTTTGATTGATGGCGCTTTGAGAATGATTTGTAGTTACCTTGTGATTGTGACTGTCTTCTAGTTGCCTGGTCTTTAAATTCTCTACCGCTCGAGCCTGTGCTTGTGATTGCTTCTGGGATGTCTCTGAATTTTCTGGTGATAGTACATTGCTGTTGGCGGATACATTCTTCGTCAATTCTTCCGAATGTAGCAGCGAATGATGTCTCTTCGAACAAATACGACACCTTTTCGGTGATCGGCAGTTATACACGCTGTGGTTATTATTTAAACAATTAAAGCAGCGTCCGTCAGTTTTTATCAAATCCCTTCTTTCGACGATATTCATTGATTTGAATTTAGTACATTCAAATAGTTGGTGGTTGTTATTGTGACAAACCGGACACGTGATATCTGCTTTTACATGGAAGCCCTTGACGAATGTACCTGGTTTGGATTGATAAACTTTATTCGTTAGGCTTACCCCTTCAAGTGCGTCTGCTCTGCATGTCAGAAATTCGTAGAAAGATTGTATGGTTGGAAATTCTTTATCACTTGTTTGTCTCATCCAAAGTTGCTTTGATTCGTCATCTAACTTATTTATCAATATGTACAGCAACCACGTATCCCTTGATTCTGCTTCAGCTCCCAATGCCTTCAGCCCGCGAGTGGCTTCATCTGATGTATCCAATAGTTTTCTTATATTTGATGCGTTGGCTTGACGAATAGTGGGTTGTTCCATAAATAGTTTGATGTAGGAGTTTGCAATTATACCTCTTCTGTCGTATCTTTTACACAGTTTCTGGAACGCCTCTATATAATTCGCCTCGGTTACTGACAAATGTTTCAAAAGATTGCTTGCCTCGCCTTTGAGTTGCCCCTTTAAATACTGGAATTTCCTCACTGCTGAAAGTGATTGATTTTCGTGCACCATACTATTGAAGAGGTCGAAAAAGCTTTGCCACTCCCGATAATCACCCGAAAAAAAAGGAATATTGACTCTTGGTAATTTGAACTCCCCTTGAGCTCCTGGTTGCGACGAATTCATTGTTGCATCATTCGTCTGGTTCCACTGATTGTTCGAGTTGGCTGAAAAAGACTTTCGACGTAACCATTTATTCAGTTTTGAGATCACGCGGTAACATTGCTCCTCGAATTCTTCTCTTTCTGATTTTTCACTCGGATCATGATCAAATATCTGATCCTCTAAATCGACAAAATTCTGCAATAGCACCCTTAGCCGGTTGACCTTCTCCTTAGTTTCCTCTTCACACGATTCATCATTCAAGGCTAATGAGTACTTTTCCATTCTTGTTAACAGGCCCTTTACTATGCTTCGTTTTTTGATTAACGCCTCCATTTTGCTCGTTCTTTCACACAAACTTTATTTACCCTTATGAAAATTGATTAATTTGATCCAGTTTCGAACTCGAGATACTTGGAAACGCTAAGACTATGCACCACACTAATCCACACAACACTACTTGGTTATTATATATATTTGATTCTATATATATCTATATATTGGAGTTTAAAAATTTTTTATTTTTTTTTTTTTTTTATTTGTTACTTAAATTTGATTTGGCGATCAGTTTCTTAAAAATCTGGTTAAATTTAAATTCGATAAATTTTAATTATATTGGTTTGTACGAGGATCGAACTCGAGATACTTAAGCCTCTGCGATTTTGTACCGCACGCTAATCCACTGCACCACTTCGTCTTACGGTACTGTGATCGAGTTGGGCATTCAGTATTACTATACAAATTTTCGAGTTGTTTTAATTATATTTTCTAAACTGACTTGTAGCCTGGTAAATCGCGATTAATTTTGATTATAATAATTCGATGATTGATCAAATATAATTAATTGTTTGTATATCAAATTGATATTGGTGAAGGTATTGAATGTAAGATGATCTATTAGATTCTCTTAACACCCTCTATGTCATTATCAATTTCGGTATTGATAATGCATATAATTAGTATAACAATCTTGGTATTGATTATACAGTTAATGGTGCGTATAGCAATTTGTTGTTGTCTATACAGAATTATGTACACGGTTTGCACAATTTGATTAGAATCGCAACGAACAAATCAATTAAATTGGTTGGGTTTATTATATATTTAATTATTAAACCAAATTTATTTAGTGAGTCTTAAGTTAAATCAAGAATTTATACTCATCTGACTTTAACGGTTGATTCGACCTAGACGCTTTGATACCACGTTTCTATTTCTGCCGATGACCTTCCGCTACGATATGCTTTTCCAATATTCGGTTACTGGAACGGCGATCCGGCTCGAAGGACCAATGAATAGCTCGATGGTTCGATGTGGACTGTATAACTTCACTGAATTTAGGTTACTTCACAAAACTCTGTTTATTCTTTTTGCACAACTTTATTTCACTTGCAAAACTCACTAAAATTCACAATTTGTTTTAAATTAAGTTTATTTAATTAGATCAACCTCGGTTGATGTACAATGATCGACTTATAATGTAACTATCTGGTTTCTACAAAAAAGGAGATCCTTTTATTTGATTGGTTAGTTACTCTAAAAAACTGTGTCTTTCCATGATTGGTTAATCTTACTAATTATACAAAAAAATATTAACCCGCTGAATAACAATTTGAATTTATATAGTCAAGACACATCAAACGATATTCAATACTACAGTGCTATATACTTAATGCTGATGGCACTCTAATTAACAATAAAGAAAAATGGTATATTATTCAAGGTACAATTCATTGCTAGATTAATGTACTGCAGATGGCAGTCTAATTGATAATAAGTAATTGAAATTATGAAATAATTATAAATTATAAATATGTACAATCATAAATTCTAATATAATTAAGTGTTACAATTGAGAATATCTAAATATTAATTGGTACATGTTAGTTTATTTTGGATGAATAACGAAATGTTGCTATATCCGCAACACCTTGTTTAACATTTTCTTGTATGTGGTAGAAAATGTATCATGGCATCCAAATCTTACTCTATTTGGAAATCTGCTGTACTTAAAAGGTTTAGTGCTAGAACCGGCACTTCTTAAGCTGTATCTAAAGTATTTAGGTTCATGAAAGGTCATGGAAATGCATAATGATCGGAAAAGTAACGAGTGAATAAATTGGGTGACCATCTAGACTAAGTTACAAAATGGCCACTGAGTTTACAGCAAAATGTTTCGCGGTTGGCACATGAGATTATTCCTTTAATTTGCCCATAATACTTAAAATTGTGTCTAGAGCGTCACAGTCGTAAAAAATATCTTAAAGTATAAGACACCAAAATCAGTAGTGCACCAGCTCTAATGCAGTAAAATATATATTTATGGTGTGTCTTTACTCAAGTCAAGGATACCATCAAGGGACGTGGTGTTTGTCTGCAAACGTTACAATAACGTCTTTAATGTATCAAATCATTACAAATAATAATTTAATAGACATCGACTAAAAACCACCCTTAAAATTATCAATTAAATGTTGAGTGCATAATCGTATCATACCAATAAAAAACACTTTGCGCAAACATACCAAAAGGACATTTTATAAATTATATTTATATTTTTTATGCATACATAGTGTCAGTGTAATAACGTCTAATGGATGTTAAATTATACGATTATCGTCTGCATTTAATGGAATTAAAACGATGAAACGAATACACCATCAGACCAACATAAGTACATAAATATACATAAAATAAAAACATAACTTTACGACTCTCCAAAAATATATAAAAATTATTAACTATAAAATTTCCACGGTATTATAGATATTTCACAATTATAGTCTCTTGAAACTCGAGTCTAATAAAATTCTAGAAACTTACGACGTATCAAATGTCCGCGGATTTTGTACACAAATACATACATAATGCATAATTTAATGCCTTCAATAATAAATAATTTTTATTTTTATGTTCTTCGGCAAAAAAAAAATAATTGCCATTATATGTGCCTTGGAATAAGCACATAAAAGCTCACGGTATACAGAGTGTTCAATGTGAAAGGGAGCACGAAGGATAATTTTAAAAAAATATTCAGACTATTTCCTTTTAAATGGACCACTCGGTGTAAAGGCGGAAATCATGTAAAATTTTTAACGAGCAAAATCGAAATGGATCCATCAAAATTGAACTGGAAGATTGAACATAATTTTATTGATGTTTAAACATAGAGTACGTAATTGAAATATTATTCATAACCGTAATACATAAATTACCTGTGCTGCATTACGTAAAACGAACTTATGTAGGTATGATAACAGAAAGCAAAAAAATTAAATTCCGACATAACTGAGTACATACCCAATACTTATGCTCCTCCATATTCTCATGTTTCCTTATTATCATTGTCTCAAAGGAATATAAAATAATATAATACAATTTATTTATATAGAACATTACGTATATAAAAAATATTTATGTATAACCGTGGGGATCGACGGTGGGATGAATAGGAAAAAAAACAAAACAAAAAAAATAAAAACTCAAAATGAGGAAATTATGAAAATTTTTCATCTAAAATTTTTGTATAAAAATTGAATTTTTATGATTTTGACACATAGAAAATATGTAAATGTTTGACTGGTATTTTTAGTTGTTGTTTCTGTTTCTATACTCTGTAGTCGTCTTTAGTTTTTTTTAAAACTGTTCCTGTTGTTTTAGATTTATGATTGGCACAAGAGAATTGGGATTTATTTTCTGAAAATTGCTAAAATGTTGTGCTTTACATACTGAAAGCGTAGGTAATGATGATAAATATCATGCTGGTGATATGATTATAACTGCTTTTTTGCTTACACGGGGAGACAGTTCCAAAAATAACGGTTTTGCAGTATTTCTTTCTCCGTACGGAAGATAATGAATGAATGGCATTGAAGTGTTTAAATTGTTGTGCACGGTGCAATTTTTATTTTTTTTTTGCTTCAGCAAGTGACAAATTGTGATAAAACGAGAAATGTTCTTCTGTAGCTCATAAATCAACAGAACCATTAGTAATATTTGTGCCGGCTAGACAGTTTAATATTCTAGGAAGAGCTGGGGATTAAAGTGTCTGTGTTAGTGATGCGTACTTTATTTGTAGTATTGGATATATACGCGTTCAAATTAATCTTAATGATTAACTTCCAGGACTGTGTACCACACACCAGTCGACCTAAAAAAACTTCATTACACTATACATCATTTACTCTCATGTGTGTGTGTTTTACTAGACATTATTTTATAAAATTTAAAAGTTATGTTACGACTCCGGTATCGTCGTAGCAAGATTTTACCTCAAATAGAGCAAAATTGATTGTCTGGATTGTGTCCTCCGATAATTTTTATTTGTGTATGAACATATTCAAATTTGAAAACATTCTATACCAAAGCAGCGCTTTGGTTACGACATCTACATCTATTGAAAATGTAAATAAATGTATCTATTTAAAATTAAAATAAGTTCATTGTGACAATATCTATATGCGAAACCTAGGATAGAAACCAAGCACACATTTTACCGACCAAAAATATCAACATAAAAAACTAATTTTGTTAGGAGAAATTGGTGAAAGCAAAGGCTGCTAGATTTATTTTGGTTTCAAAGTGAATCATACACTCGTAAATCAAGAAAAATTATTTATTTTGTTTTGTATTTTGGCCGCCCAGTAAAATGAAAGGCCTGCTACAATCTTATTTGGAATTTTATGTATATTTTAAAGATTTTCTTAATCGATAAAATGTCTGCTTTGATCCTTCTCAGGAAACATATAGAAATTATATTTTTTCTCGTTTTCGTCGCTTTTATTTTCTTTTACGTAGTAAAATATGGGTGGAAAATTAAACTTTGTTGGTTCTCCACAGCCCAGACGGATTTACTGATCGGAGTGAAATTTCATACTTCAGCTTTTTTTTTTTAGAAATTGAGGGATCCCAGTGATTTTTAGCCGAAATCGAATAGTTTGAATCGTATACGAAAAAACGAGAAAACCATATAAATTGTGGATGAAGTTTCAAACAAAATTTGTTCAAATTATTATTTTAAATTTTACCGGAAATGACGAGTTTTAATCAAAAAAATCGTTATTTCACCAAAATTCGGCATATCTACAGTCCAGGTGGATTGACTATTCGGAATCAAACATCATACAAAGTTTTTTTTTTCATAAATCTGGAGTTCCATGCGAAATGTGGCGGATATCTTTGTACCGGAAGTGACAGCTTCCTTAGGAGCTTTTCCAACTTTTGTAGTGAAGATTAGATTTTTAACATGGATTGACATTACTGATTTACTGAAATTTAGGAAGGAATACAAGACGTACAGTGGGCTCCAAAAGTTAGTTGAAATGGTCAAAAATGTAAGAAATGTAAGAAAATGGCAATCAAACCACATGATATCATAGTTTTTAACCATACCAATTTTATTGATTTTATTTTTTATTGAGTGTTTAGAAATAAAAATTAAAATACAATGCCAAAAGTTAATTCAAATAAAAAAAATTGATATGCGTTGGGTTTTTCCAGATATCTTGATTTTTAATATTTTGTTTGACCGCCATTATTCTCCAGAACTGCTTTAAGCCGTCTAGGCATTGATTCTACAAGATTTTGTAAAGTTTGATCCGGTATGGCTGTTCATGTTGGAATTATTTCATTTATAAACATATTCCGGTTGCGTTTCCTGGAAATAGGAATCCTGCGGTCTATTTCGTCCCAAAAATGTTCGATGGGGTTTAGTTCGGATGACATGGAAGGCCATTCTAGTAAATCTACTTCGTTATCCTGAAAATATTCTTTAGTTATCCCAGCTATGTGCTTAGGATCCCAGTCCTGTAGGAATTTGAAGGCCCGACCTAAATCCATTATTTCAGCAGATTGTTTTAAATTGTCGCGTAGAATATTACAATAAAGCTGTGCTGTCATTCTGTCTTCAATTATTTGCAACTGACCCACACCGTTCCAAGAAAAACACCCCCAAACCATCACATTGTCACCGCCATGTTTGACAGTAGTTTGCAAATATTTGTTATTATAGAAGTTTTCACTTCTACTGCGCCATACAGTTTGTCGACGTCGGTTTCCAAACAATTCAAACTTCGATTCATCACTAAAGACCACTCTCAGCCTGAAACTAAGTGGCTTATTGAAATATCTTTTGGCAAAACGTAATCTTAATTTTTTATGAATAGAGGTTAACAAAGGTTTCTTTCCGGTGTGTCCTCGTAAATGAGCATCATACAGGCGTCGTCTGATATTAGTTTTAGACACCAAAATTCCCGCTTCCTGTAACTGATCTTTGATCTCTCGTACCACAATCTTATTTGTCCCCAGAACAGATTGCAGGGATAAAAAAACGTCAATCATTTACCCTTTAAAATCTTCGAGTATTTGTGTGGGAGTTACCTATTCAGCCATATAAAATGTGGGAGCAATGAACAAAAGAAGATATAACAAGTTTTGTAATAAACAACGCATACGCTTCGGTGTCTGGCGGTTACAGCGGCAGTGTAGTTATGAACAGATAAACGCCGCAACCCTGGTCGCCTAACGGGGCGATTACAATTTATTTATTGGCAGTTTTGGACGCCGCAACCCATTTTGATAAAGGCTTCCTTACGTGGCTTACGATGAATTTTTATCGGCAATTTTGAACGCCGCAACTCATAGGGGCGGTCAACATGTTACTCGTCTAGCATTTTCGGGAAGTGATGGACGCTGCAACCCATACGCCAACATGTGGTATGCATACAAATTTAACGGCAAGTGAGGAACACCGCAACTCATATAATTTACCTCATTAGATAACTGTAACAAGGTAAATTTTTATCGCTGATAAGACGATGTAAGTTATACAGGTTGTTTTTTGTTATTTTTCTGAATTTTTTCATTAAATTTCAAAATAGATTTTTTTAAATTTAATTTTAAACGTTTTTTATAAGACTGAATGACCAAACCTCGGGATTTGCATGCAATGAAACCTACATTAACTTTTATAATTTTTGATCGATATTCTGTTCTTGTTTGAATCGAGGGTACAGTCTGGTGTGTCGGTATCGTTACGGAATATTTTCTCCTGTGTTGATGATTTTTCGAAATTGTTTATCTTTGAGTGGATGTATAATAAATTAGTTTCGCAGCGATAGTTTTGGATTTACTCTTAATCACCTCTCTTTTGCAAATTTTATTTCCCTTTTTTACTTACAGAGTTCTGACTGTGATTTAAATATTCCAAATTCTCTTTTTGAGTTTTCTATTCAATCAACATTCATCTTGTCAGCACATCATCTTGTCTACAAACCCTTCGCCTATACATCTCTTAACTATAGCCAGTTAAATATAACCGCGAAGACATCTGATTCCATGTCTATTAAAGGGCTTTGGGGGCTCCGTTACAGGTATGAAACATATTACAATAATATCCAAAATACCATTGAAAAGGGTTAGTGATATTATAATTAGAAATAGTATTTGTCACTACAAAAAATTAAAACATCAAACGTACTACTTACTGAAGCAACCCCTAAAAAACTAGGAAAGCATTTATCACCGAATGAGAAATAGTCTAAAAATACTCACTAGGGTTCTAGACTAACAACAACTAAATGTAAAGGACTACTCGAACCTTTGAATAGACACAGTTGAACTTTATTTGCTGACCAGCGGGTGGAAATAATTTGACAGTTCTAATTGATTTTGTACAAGCCTGTAAATTATGTACACATACTAGCAGATAAAAGTGGAGTGGATTAAGCTTCGCCTCCTTATTTCTGGCACTTACCAATGTTAAATAAGTAGTACTTTGAAAAACGTTGAACAAATTAGAGTAACCTGCTTAGAAAAAAACACCTGAACTGAAAACGAAGATTACGGGGAGCAATGGACCTATGGAAATTAAAGAACTTCTAATGATAGTAATTCTACGTGATTTGTCGGGGCAAAATACTCATACGAGTATAATTAAACCAATTCCTCCAATAAAATAGAACAAATAAGCAGGGCTAGAAAGTACGAAGACAAAGCTGAAACATTCATGCAGCACTTCGAGAAACTATTCAAATAAAACCAGCCCTCTCAGCTTAGGTTACACCGAATGGCTGTCTGTATCTACATCTATAGGTAGCTGCTAGTTTGCTGCGCCTGTACTACTTCGGTACTAGTAAATTAGTAAAAAAATGGCGAATGTTTTACCCCAGGTAGTACAGCAGCAGAGATGCTGACAAATCCACGCTCTTTGGATGTTGGCCCAAAGGATTATAGAGTGGCCAATCATTGCATAGACTATTTGGACAAAGTTCCAAATTATCATGATCACTAGCATCTTCAACTGAAAGGATCAATAAAATGTGAACAATTAAAGATGTTACGAATTTACTTAGTTGAAAGCATAATTTGCTAGTTTAAAGAAACAAAATGAATGACACGAAAAAGCAATTTGGAGACGTGAAGTACTTGAGATGGCAAAGTAAAGGCCTTCACCAAACCCGCTGAAACGAGGATCTCAATCAAAAGGTGGCTAGTAGATAAAAAAAACTCGCACTCGAACAAATGTACAGACTGCTTCCTCGTGGCGGCCACCTGTAACTACTCGTAGGGTAGCATCTAAAGGCTAGTTCCTTTAGGAGTTTTGCTTTGGGCTAACACTCCAAGCTGTGGAAAACAAATTATGACGAAAGCCTCGGATAAATTGGAAATTTCAGTAACAACATCGCACACGAATTAAAAAAGACTACGCTTTAAAAAGCGACTATTTGGCAGAGTAACAATTCTGGCAAACACAAATTTCGATGATCATGAAAAATTTCTACCGGGAATTGCCACTGTTCAAGAAGAAAGAAACGAACTACTTGAAATTTTGAGAATATACGTCTCATAGTGAGCCATTTATTGGTCAGTGGGAACCAGGAAAGTTGGTGTCCATAGTGAATGGGCATGACAATGGATCATCTTGCAAAAATGGTCTCGATAATTTAACTTCCACTAATTGCTTATATAACAGAGAATGACATTAACCCAAGGCTGTATAGCAAACTTGATAAAAGCGATAATAGTGATGCTTGAGGTGGTGAGGGTCGGAGGAAATCAAATACAGATTGCAACCCATGGATGATATTGGAGAGTATATGACTTGCTGAAAAATGAGAATTTCGTTGCAGATCCGGTGATGCTCTCGGATGATGCCGAAGAGCAACTATAGCAGCTATGTTTGAACAGGGTAGTAAGTTACCACATGTATGAAAACCAGTCAGAACAAATTGAGACTAGTGGAGCGGTCATCTTACGATCGGATGAAGTTATGTTGGATAGAACATGGAAATCTATCTGGAGGAGATACCGGCTAAAGTGAGTTGAGATTTGATGGTCCATTAGTTGTGACTGCTAGGACAGTAAGAGTAATTGGAAGCGGTGGTTGGCGAATGACAATTCACAGTAAGACAGTTCAACGTGTGGATTTGTGTGGAAATTCTAAAACCAAAAAGGGATCCTGCACATTCTTCACGTAGGATTAACATGATTAGTGACATCTAGGTTTAAGTATTAGGATTAGAAGTAATTTTATAACAATTAGTGTGATTATACGAGTTTAAGTCTGACGCAGAACGTCGGTGAAAGATTTCGAATATTCAGCGCGGTACATAAATACGGACACAACGAACACAATGGCTGAATCATTCAGGAGATTCGAAACGCGAAAGATTAAAAACTGAAAGTGAACAGTGCGATAAATAATAAGTGGTGTTAAAGTAGAAATAGTGGTGTGATTAAAAATAATTGTAAATGGTAAATGGTGAATTAATGAACAACTGTGGAAATTATTTTTTGTGATTAGTGGATTTTGGGAAAATTGTTGTGGGAATATTTCCGGTATATTCGGCAATCCAGTAGTGATAAGTGTTAAGTAAATATTAGGAAATTATTCAAGGATTATTTTCCGTATTTTCGCGAATATTCCGGTTGTAGCCATCAAATTCTATTAAAAGTTCCTCCGAGTGGATTTATTTATTTATTCAGTTACCCACGATTTAAATATACGCGATACCCTCAAAATTGGTTCCGAAAGACGGAGTTAGTAGGAGTTTCGTGCAATCGGTACGGGATTCGAAAATATCTGTTACTAAGACTGCAACTGCAACATCCTATCGATAGTCCAAACATTGTATTTATAATAAGTTACAGCGATCTTGGTAAGGTGGAAACATAAAGACGGCTGTCCGAGTACATGATAGTCATCGACGTGCGTACAAAACCAAATTGTTTTTGAATTTTTTCTAATCTCTTCGAATGACACTGGTATGTACAAAGTACATAATGACACTGGTAAGTACAATTCAAAAATTTTAGGTATGACGACAAGAATGGCTGTTTTTCGATAACTACTTACCTCATTTCTCCTGGAAATTTTCCAGGACTCATAAAATAGACCTATAGGTCCTATATATATATATATATACGAAAACTTGCATTGAATATGTAGGTAATCGGAATACAAAATGTTTCCGCTCAATGCTTAACTAGAAGAGGAGGAAAGCCGTACTAAAGTTAAATTCTTTATAAACGTCAGTACAAACGGCTGTAGCAAAATTCGGGTAGTAATTTATGCTGTGTAGTTTGTACAATCTATGTGTCTTGTTGCAACGTTTCTCCAGATTCACTAACTCCTAAACATTAATACTATTTGGTTTAAATTCTGGCCACGTTGAATATAGTTCCAATTGATATTTCTGAGAAATTCGTTTCTGAAGGAGCCTCGGAATACAAACCATCATTATCAAAAATCAGATCTATATATTTACCGTGGCTATTCCTAGTATGACTTAGTTGAGTTGTCGGTATGCTAGCAAAGTAATCTATAATTGATATTGCCCTTGCACCCGTAGAAGATGGTGTTAAGGTGCTGTAAACATCTATACACAGTATATGTATATCGGGAAAATTAAAATCACATACAAGCTGGCCGTTGAATCGTAGTACAGAAAACGCAAAGGGATCGATGAAACTGATAATCGTATTGTAGTAATCCAAATTGGAGTCATATACAGCAATGAGGTCTAGACAAGGGTGGCAGGCTACCATCTCATTAGGTAGTGAATCTTTTACGATAATCAGTACTCTGCCGCCTCTATTGTTGACTACTAATGTTATAACTTGGACACTTTGCCTGGTTGGTTGAATATGGCCCAACTGACGCTGACAAACATTCTTATTGTTAAATTATCTGACACACACACATCATTGGGCCAATTATTCGTGAACAAAACCGTCCCCTTAAGGTCGACGTCAACTTATTCCATATCGGCTAGTTTACGCTCATTTGGAATCAGTTTGGTTACTAAAGCATTCGATATGTTAAGGGTTTCATTCACAAAATCGACTATGTCAGTTTCGTTGACGTCTGGATTGGATTGCGGTAAATGAAACTAAAACTTTGGGTGAATCATTCTGATAGAGTCTAGCACTGTTGGACATTTACAATGAAAAAATGTTTTGCCATATTTTTGTAAATAACGCATTTTACATAAAAATTTGTGTAATTTACATAAAATATGTAAAAACCGTGAAAACTCTGAAAAATAACTTAAAAGGTTAATACACCGTCTTTGATGCATTACACTGCCATTATCTGCTGTAAATTATTTTTTTTGTAGCGAAAACCATCTATTATCAAATCTGTAGCATTTTACGAGGTTTCTTTCTAAATGTCAAACTATCTAGTAAATGTCACTTACTTTTGAAGGACAAAAATCTTTGATAACTCGGAATCTGCAGAAAGTGCTTATTGGAAACAAAATTAACTCAATGTAGATTCCAAAAAGGGGCACTGCCACCAGGGTAAGCCTCACATAGCTTATTTTCTGACGATGGGCAAAGTTGCCGATTTACTCAAGCATGGGTAGAGCTTTCCTTTTCTACGTCGTTTTAATCATTTTAGGGCATATCTTTTATTCGGATCTACCTGCCTGTTTAGATAATATGAAAGATTAATGGGGCTTACTTGCCCTTCTTGTTTTTGTGCCAGTGAATAAACTCAAGCAATATGCACTGGATTTATATAAACTAACATCATTGATAACACAACGCAATGCCGATAAGGCTGGCGCCGTTTGAAGCAAATCGAGTTTGTCGTCTCTCGAGACTTTTGTATCTGCTTGCAGGCTTTAAATGAAGAATATCAAAGAACAGATTTTGGTGATGTTAATCAACGTAAAATAATTACGTCCTCTGCTTAAATTTCCTGTCAATGTCAGAATTCGAGAAAAAGATTCATTTTATGCGTTCCATGGTACCCGGCTTAACGGGAGCGAAAATGTCTTCGTCTAAAGAAGATTCCAAAATTGATTTAGTCGACAGTCCAGCCAATGTGAAGAAAAAATTAAAACAGGCATTCTGTGAATCCGGAAATGACACGATAATGGAATACTCCCTTTTACAAAACACGAATTATTTCCACTATATAAACAACAGAGACAAAGGATTTGAGGAGACACGAAAAGTAAAGTTCGGTGGCAATGCCACTTTTGTTAATTTCGAAGATTTAGAATTAGGTTTAGCCAAAGAGTAACTACACTAACAACGAAGAAAAATAAAATGTCCAAAGTACTTTACTTATTGATAGGTTAGTTCTGCCGAATCTTGTAGTAGTTGTCTGAACACAACAAGTTAAAAATGTCATATTTTAGTTTAAGTCAGGCACAACAAGCGATTTTAATCCTCGAACAATTTAGGTAGCCCTCGAATCACCGTGTTTATGTTTCGAACCAATTTCCGCTTTGAATACCGGTAATTGTTTCACTCCACTACGGATCATATCAATCACCAGCTTGAACAATTTCAGAGACCAAAATAATTTTTATCGAACGTGCGGTATATAGCCACAAACTAAATTGTTGTTGTACATCTCTAATTTCTGTATGACAATCGAGACACACAAATTTACCGTAAACAAGTTCTGGATGTACAGGATGAGTGCGAACTATTTCAATCATCGAGGTGTTTAATTCACACACGCACTTCACGACAAAATTAGTTTCGTCTATCCAGCACGCTAAGTGGGAAAAATTTAGATCTGGATTTAAAAACGATTACCGTCCGGTTTTGGAAATTGTTTGGGAATAGGGAATTGGGGAGAGAATTTACATAGCTTTTATGTGTAAATTTGTTTTTTCTGGCCTACTTCGGAAAACAGTTAGATGTAAATAGCAAAACTCGCAGGGAAAATTACTCTCAATTTTGTTTTGTTTTAACAAAAGAATTACAACTACCTTTTACGGCAGTGAAGTTTCTAACAAAAAATTAACAAGTATACGTATATGATTCCAGTTGGATTTTTCAACTTCTTTCGTGTATTAGTGGTACACTGTAAAAACGTATTTTTTAACGAGACAGATATATAAAATCAGAAAGAGATGAGAAGTGCTATCTCTTTCTAAATAATTATCCGTTTCCGATATTTTTTAAATTGGAATTTTATAAAAAAATTAGTAAAAAATCCACGGGAGACTAAATTTAATACAATGAGTAATTTCTTGTATCTTAAATTTTGCCTATTAACAAAAAGGTACTAAGCATTGTTCTAAGATGTGACAAACAAGTTAAAAAGCGATAGTTATAAACTGTCCATTTGCCATGTCCCGGCGGTCTCCCCAAATTTAATTTTTTATTTAATTTGTATGGCACAACGCTTTCACCTTCTTGAGAAGTTTATATGTTGACTAAGATTATGAAGTTCACAGGGATTCTTCTAAGACGTCATCAGGAGGTTACAATAGCTCAATGTACTAAGTAATAAACAGTTCATATGCCATATCCCGGCGGTCTCCCCAATTTTAAATTTTTTATTTAATTTGTATGACCCAACGCATTCACTTGTTTGAGTAGTTTAGACGGCCGAGACATGTCATAATGACTCTTTATTACTTAGTACATTGAGCTATAACCTCCTGATGACGTCTTAGAAGAATCCCTGTGATCTTCATAATCTTAGTCAACATAAAAACTACTCAAGCAGGTAAAAGCGTAAGGTCATACAAATTAAATAAAAAATTTAAATTGGAGAGCCCACCGGGACATGGCATATACACAGTTTATTACTTAGTACATGGGGCTATTGTAATCTCTAGATGACGTCTTAGAAGAACCCCTGTGATCCTCATAGTCGACATATAAACTACTCAAACAGGTGAAATCTGTATGCCATTCAAATTAAATAAAAAATTGTAAATTGGGGAGACCGCCGGGACATGGCATATAGACTTTTCTTTACTTAGAGCATTGAGCTATTGTAATCTCCTGATGACGTCTTAGAAGAATCAATGTGATCTTCATAATTTTAGTCGACATAGAAACTAATCAAACAGGTGAAATATACGTATTATGCCATTCAAATTAAATAAAAAATTGAAAATTGGGGAGACCGCTGGGAAATGGTATATAGACTTTTCATTACTTAGTACATGGGCCTATTGTAATCTGCTGATTAGTCGACATATAAACTACTCAAACAGATGAAATCGGTATGCCATACAAATTACATAAAAAATGAAAATTGGGGAGACTGGGACTTGGCATATGGACAGGTTATTACTTAGTACATGGGGCTATTGTAACCCTGTAACCTCTTAATGACGTCTTAGAAGAATTCGCGTGGCGCTTATTATATTATTCGAAATATAAGCTACTCAAACAGTAACATCTTCATGTTATACGTGGTTTCGAGTATTTAAAAATTCAGAAATCGGGAGGCCGTTATATAACATGACATATGGGCCTATTTGCTTTTATCACTTGAAACTATTTTGTTGACTTGATGGCATATTATTACAATCTTTTAAACCAAAACATGTTTTTTCAAAGCATGTTTTTTCAAAAAATTAAGACTCAAAATTCTTATTAGAAATTAGTTAACAGTGTAACACTAATCCAATGATATAGTTGTAATTTGTTAAAAACTTCACGCCGGTCTAATTTTTACCTTAGCATGCCAGAAAAGATAATTTTAATAGAAAATAGAAATAGAAAATTCTGCTATTTCCGCAGAATTTCTTGAATAGGACCACTGGTGTTTTTCGACATATTATCGTTACGACAACGAGAATAAGTGCTATGAAACACAAGAAAGCTAATAATCACAAATTATTTGACATACTCGTATTAAATTTTATTTTTATTTTCAACGTTAGACAATCAATTTGAATAATAATTGAATAATTCTTAAATTATATAAAAGATAGCGCGTTTGTCATGTAAAAGTAAATTTTTATTGAGTTTTTCCACGTTTTACTTTACATAATGTAAAAAATAAGCTTATGTAATTTACATGTAATTTACTTGTAAAAAACCGTGTAAATTAAATCGCATAATTTACGCGTGCGACAGTGGTGCCTGGCAAGGTACATAATTTGGTCCTACATATCGGACAAGTGAACGACGGATGGTAACAGCTTTAGGTAAGGTTATTGGACCGATCGCAATAGGGACCCATTAAAATAGGTCAAAGCAATCGCGAATTTGGACAGCTATTTGGTCACCAACATTACTGCAGACAGATGCTAAACAAACATTTAATTGGACGAAAACATAAAACACCACAGAAGAAAGCAGCTATCCTACCATTTATAATGTTTGTCGACAAGACGGTGAGTGATCTATCGTTTATTTACCCGTACCTAGCTTTGCCCGTCGAAAAACGACCTCGATACAAAAATAACTTTTATTGTAAGAAGTGCTTTTCCCCGTTTTATCCCAGCATTTTCCGTCTTTTATAAAATTATTCATTTTTAAATAAATTTTTGTTATCTCGCACTTTATAAATAAATAAAATTAATTTCACTGAATGATAAAGGTTATCTTCCTAAGTATAAGGAGAACATTTTCTTATACACCATACACGATTTACTTTACTGATTTTATATTGTGTTGCTATATAATATCAGCATCTGGTTTAATTTTTCTTTCTCTCCTTTCTGTGTATAGCTCGGTGTGTTCACAGACTTTCCGAGTTATTCATTTGTCAATTTCATGTGATAAGAAAATTTATGGTGAATAACAAACACAAAAAAAGGAAATGTCTGAATACTAAAAAAAAAAGTGAAAGTAAAATGGAAAATTAAATGGGCCACACAGATTCAGAAAGATAATTTTATGGTGGTGTGTGTACGGTCGTTATCGTTCTGTTACCAGCAATCCAATCTGATTATCAGCAATAAATTTATAATAGTTTATTATATATTTTTGTATCCACTTAATAAATGATCACGATTTAATGATACAAATTTATATGGAGCACAGAGTCATTGTGTGTTATTGACACTCATCTAAATAAATCTCCTTGTATAATAATTTCCTTACGACATGTTCAACTCGATTATCCTGTATCAAATTTGCATATTATATGAAGATACACAATCTGGTATATACGAGTATGGTACGTAATATTATCTATCCCTAATTTTTTTTCAATTCACTTCATGTAACTTTCAAAATTGAATTAAGTTGTAGTAATTGACTAAAGTAAAAACTTTGAGAGTTAAAACTTAGACAGGATATTATCTTAAATTATTTATTATGTATAAATTATATTCATATTACGTATAGTTAAATTAAATCGTCTCGAGTGGGTTGTCCTTTTTCCGTATACATACACATTTTTGGATAAATACACATGTACACACACTTGTATGTATTTACGTAAGCTTGGTTATAAATTTATAATTTGAAAATTTCTCGTATCCTTTAATAAACTTCACTCTGTTTGTGTACTTGGTATACGAGTAGTTTTTAGTTTTGAAAACTTTGTATCTTTTTTTGTGTTATGAATTTTTCAAATTTGTATTGCTCCTCGATTTCGATTTTCAAAAACCTAGGTTTATTATGCAATGAGGAGTACGAAATGATATTTCTATATGTTATTTTATCTATCTAACATAATTTGTTATTCAAGATGAGATGGCAAAATAACTGTATGTGTATTTTTGCTAGATGCTTGAGTAGACTGCGAACCGGTATTGGGTGAAGTCAGAATTGGAATTAACTCCTTGTCTTTAATAAAAATAGGTCAGGTTATTGTAATTTTTAAACATTAAATAAACCACTGTACCACTATATCTGATAATAAAGTCCTCGAATATTCCGTTTGCCACGCGATGGTGCCAGTTTTTTTATTGAGACCGTTGTATTGAAACAAGAAGGAATGATATAAAGGGTGTCCTACATTTCACGCAAGAAGAGATAGAAAACACAGGTTTTTAATGAAAAAATATGAATTTTTTATTAATCCATAAAGTATAAGGTTATGTATGAAGTAGCATATCAGGTAAATGGCCGCTTCGGCTTTGCTGGTACATATGTACTCTTTTGTCTAAATTTTTAATGGATGACTTACTTGATCAACAAGACATCGCTAGAGGAAAAGTAGCTCAATTAGCGAGCAATTACAACAAAGATGGACCAATTAAAAACTCTATAAACAGAACAAATATAACCTTGTTTCAAAGAGTTAAATTGGCGTCAACCTACAAAAACTTATAGATGAAATGTGCCTACAGTTAAACAATCTGACACCGCTGTCACCGCTAACGCCATTGTGCAGTCTGGAGTTCATACCAGGGATGATATTGGCAAGAAATTAAATGTACTGAATTTTCAAGGAACAGAGTACTGAATCCAGATTGAAAGTACTTTTGCACTGGACTCACATCAAAATGGCATTTTGACCAGTAAAAAGTTGCGACTTGGTGTTTTTAACGTGACCTATGTCATTTAAATACGTTCGTCCATTTTCAGATTTTCAGCCGTAGTAGTTACGGCTTTGTTCTTAATAATTACACAGTAGCGACTGGCATACTGCGAGTTAAATCAATATTAATAATCTTCACCATTTTCATGTCAAGCAGTTCTTGCAAATCCTATCGTAATGTTAATCAATTTGGATTCTACGAGTTTATTTCAGTATAAACCATAAGCAACCAACAATCCCATTTTAAAGAAGTATTAAACGATCAACCATTTTTTGTTTGGCACGCAGTATTTCAGAAAAAGCATTAAAACTGAGCTAGTATTAACGCTCGATGTTATTTGAGGTATTAAACTGCATTTTCCAGTTTCCTAGCCTTCGCCTACCACTGCAATCATTTAATTAAATGAGTTTGCCGTTGTAGACCATGGGCATTGCTCGTTTGTAATTAAACCTTTTTATTGCTTCACGTTAAAGATCTTATCGTCATTTCAGCAATTATTATTGCTAATCTAGGAACTTGGGACTGGAAATAGCGACCTTAAACAAGTCGAAATAGCATAGTTCAAACTCCTATTGGCTTTATCTGTGTGGTTTACGTTGGAGTACCTAATCACGAATTATAAATCAGCTGACGCAATGGAATATAACCTCTTCCAAGACAGTAACGCACAAATTACCGTTGTTAAAAGCGCGGCACAAATTTTAGTTTTCTGCATTCATGATTTATTAGATATATGGCGTAAGGCCGTTAATTATTCGTGTCTGAAAATTACTCGACTTTCGCAACTAAATATTGGGATCGAGAAATCCCGTCTCGTAAAATTGTTTATATTTTTGAAATTTCCAGGAATTAGGAATAAGGAATTTCTGTTCGTTTAGGGATTACTGGAAAGAATGAAGATTTTGGGATCTTTTTATGTAAGAAATTCTGAAATGCTACGAGCAAAAATAATTAACCGCTTAAACACAAAACTTTGGTTAGAGCAGATCTTTTAGAATAGAAGCCTCCGGGTCTTGACACAGTTTTAATTGAGAGTGATACAATTTAGTGATCATTCAGACCAATGTACTGGGCTTCATATCCAATTCAAGAGACCCTTTACACTTGGCTCCAAATATTAAACTACGTTAGTAGCTTTAACCACAAAATTGATTAAATATCTTAGTCATAGAAGTTAAAGTTGTAGAACACCCTGATCTCTAGATGAAAACTATTGGATTTGCGTTATTTATATTATATTCTTCTACAGAAGTTGTCTCGGATCAAATTACAAGTGACATTTCTAGCATTTTCTCAAAAATTCTAAAAATCGCTCGAAAGTATCGAAGTACTTTTCACAAAGTGAAAGTATCGAAAAAAGTACTATAGTATCGAAAATATCATCCCTATATGGTTCATACCCTCCGAAACAGCTGATTCTACCGGATGACTGACACGAAGTGTTACCAACTTCAGACTGTCATTGCTCTCAAACCAGTGATGACAGAGTGCTCAAATTTACACTAATGACAGTTGATTCCATTGTTTACAAGCGCACAAAAGCATTTTAGTGGAAAATATTCAGAAAAAAAGTTATCAGCAAAGGAATTCAAGCGTAATAGTGTGACTGCTCTATATTTGGCTGCAGAACCAGAGCCGCAGATTGTTAACCAGTTTAAACATCTGCAAGTGAATAAAATGTTTGTGCATCGCACCATAAATCGTTATAACGATACTGGCAGCATTGCAAAACGTCATGGTGTTGGACCAAAACGCACTGCAACATCTCCGGATATCATTCGGAAGGTGAAGGCCAAATTGGCTCGGGATCCGCGCCGTAGCGGCAGAAAAATGTCTCGTGAGGCGAACATTTTGCTCGAATGGATGCAGCACATATTGAAAGATCTTCTTGGACTAAAGGCCTTGAAATTCCACAAAACGCATGGTCTCACCGATTCTCAAAAAAAAAAGTTAGAGCGGAAAGAGCAAAGGAGTTGTTACGCTTGCACGAAAGTGTCGATTTGCCGAATTTGTGAACAAGCAAAACGACCGGATTTACTTGCCCGGCCGTTTTACTGAAAATTTGAATCAACGGATTGCCACACGAAATCAAGCGCCCCGATGTAACGGCCGAAAGCCGTTCACCGCTCGTTTTTGAGTGCATAAACGCTATCAGAAGCTTAAGAATAAGCGTCGAATCCTGGAATTCATTTCTAATTTTCATATTATCGAAGAATATATAAAAATTCACTCCAGGAGTGAATTTCAGAAAACTGAAAAACAGAAAACTGAAGTTTCTTGAACAGCGATTCAAGTTCTTGGAGGCATCATACAGTCCAAAACATTAATCGCAACAACGAAAGCTGCGAGCGATAAGACAAACGTTTGCCACAATAACCATCACGAGATTTGCATATATTGCCAGAAGAACCATATATTAGACCATAGTCCACGGTTTAGACAGCTGCCAACAACAGTTAAAACCAAATAGTACTACTACACAAAACTATGTAGAGGATGCCTATCATCAGCAGATCAAACGTACCTTTGCGGCCAAAGATCAAAGTACAAACCACGAGCACAGGTGAAGTAAATTTTTTTAAACTAATAACAAACGTAGATCACAACAAAGAACACGTATTGTTAGTTAGAAGCCACGCTACATTAAGAGTCCTGATTGACCCAGGATCGCAAGCAACTTTCATTACCGAGGAAGCAGTTCACAGTATGTGCGAGACCTACAGGTGCTGATGCTTCAACCTGTGTTTCCAAGAGAGCCTAATAAGTCACAAAGTTGGGTTTAGTATGGTGAAAATAGACGGCATATGCCGCACCTTCGAGCGTATCGATTGATGACTTTAAAAGTTTTTTGACCGTGTAGTCGGCGATGTCAGCACAAATACCAACAGCCGAGCACATGCTCTTTTTGAGGCACTTGCTTCTAAATTCCCCAACGTTTTGCAGAGGCGAGGCGAGTTCGCTCATTGACATAATTTTTGTCTGTACACTCGCAGCAACCATCAAGCAGTACGGAAAAGGAAGGCAGTATGGAAAAACGTTTACCACAATATTGGATGAGGTTTGCCTGAAGGGTGCAGCAGAGATCAAAGCAAGGTAACTTATGGAATGTGTATGACTAAGGCCCGTGATGCAGAAATTCCTAGAAGACTAGTAAATAACCGTCATCCACTTTACTACTGGCAGAATGAGGAAATTTCAAAAATGCGCAATAAATGCCATCGAACGAGATGTTTAAGTGTCAATCTACACGTTTTGTTAATGATAAAAACTTCACTCCGTTGAACTAGGTTACATTTCTGGAATAGGCGGCATAATCAATTTTACACGGAACCTTAAAATAACATTAGACAATTATAAATCATTATAACTAGATCCCGTAGGTTTCAGGTTTATGGAAGTTTGAGCTATCAAGTCATTAGTAAAACCCATATCTAACATCGGTGATATAGAATTAGATACAAACAGTTTTAAAAGAAGTGTCAAAATGAACAGGAAGCGCGTGGCAATGATAGATAATGTGACGACAAATTCACCATCAGCATCAGGCAATCGTTATTTGGGTTAGTAAAAATTTTGATAACCACATGAGAACAGCATAAAAGTAAGTCTAAAATGGAGAGAAAAACGAGATCATAATCACCCCCGGTTGCCAGTATGCTTTATCGAGCATCAGCATAAGCCTTCCAGCACCCTTGAATTCATCTGGCCTGGTTAGGATTCAGTGGACTAATTACACATTAAACCAAAATTTAATCGGATTAAGTAACTTTAATAATGAATTGGCTCAATCTCCGCATGGGGATTTAGCGCCAACAAGATACAAAAAGTAAAATCAACATAAAAACATAAGGAATTTATGGTGCTCGCACAACAGAACACACTTGTATGAATTAGTTTAAGTAATTCAGTTCAAGATTTTGCATCGTAGAGATGTCTAAGTAAATCAAAGTATGCTATCGTGTAGTAATGACCCTAGCTCATCTTTGCTGTAATGGATGTGCAACCTATTGATATTAAAACATACGAGTGTAAAAATTGATGATATTACACCCGAACTTAATTTACGATCAAAGATATACTTTTTGAGAGGAATTATTTACGTCCAACGACCAGCAAAACTTTCAAGCCCTGGCCATTATATATCAATTATAAAAGAATAGTGAATGTTGGGAAACATATGACTATTTGCTATCCATAAAATTGGATACGTCAGGGCAAGGCGGAATAAATCCGGTGTCTCTTATTAATGTAGAAAAATAATAATCGCCGTTTACTCAACCAATTGAATTAATCATCCAACCACGTGAATTCATTATCGGTTGTAAATTCAAATGTTGACTAGATCACGGCCGCATATTCAAACAAATTACTGATAGTAAATTCAAATGCTGACGGAATCACGGCCGTATATTCAACCATTAGAATTGATCATCCAACCACGTGAATTCATTATCAGTGGTATATTCAAATACTGACGAAATTACGGACGCATATTCAACCATTCGAGTTTATCATTCAACTACGTGAATTCATTATCGGTGGTAAATTCAAATACTGACTAGATCACGGCCGCATATTCAAACATTCAAATTCATCATCTAACCACGTGAATTCATTATTGATGGTTAATTCAAATGCTGACGGAATCACGGCCGTATATTCAACCATTAGAATTGATCATCCAACCACGTGATTTCATTATCGGTGGTATATTCAAATACTGATGAAATTACGGCCGCATATTCAACCATTCGAGTTCATCATCCAACCACGTGAATTCATTATCGGTGGTAAATTCAAATGTTGACTAGATCACGGCCGCATATTCAAACAAATTACTGATAGTAAATTCAAATACTGACGGAATCACGGCCACATATTCAGACATTCAAATTCATCATTATTGATGGTAAATCGAAATGCTGACGAAATCACGGCCGCATGTTCAACCATTCGAATTGATCATCCAGCCACGTGAATTCATTATCGGTGGTAAATTCAAATGCTGACGAAATCACGGTAGCATATTTAAGCATTCGAATTTACTTAGACATCTTTACTATGCCATGTCAATGGCCTGGTTGAATTTTTCGAATTTTTTATGATTGCAACATAGACAATTTATGCTTTGACGGCTGGCATAATTATGTTGGCTTTACTTCACGGATTGCATTCTTCGATTTACTTAGACATCTCTACGATGTCTTGTCATTGACGAGTGAACGCCTCTACACTTTCTACTATAGCAAGCATAAATATGCTGGCTTCTAAAAAACATAAAGAATGGTTATGGCACATGGTTATGGCTAAATTAGCTTGCCATTGTGAACCATAGTTTTTTAACAATTTATTTCGTTTTGCTTAACACGTTTTTTTTAAATGTAGATTTACACTTTCTTGGCTGTTGTAAAGTTTTTTGTCGTTTTTAGTTTGTCAGAAACTGCACTATAGTAACTTCGTTTGGAAACGATTAAGGCTTAAACGTGGTGTACCAGCACAATCTGAATAAAAATCGGATTTACATCAAAAATAGATCTGATGATGAAGAAGTTATGTATTTTGGACTGCTTCCAGTGAATCAGGTGCTTAAATCAGATGTAAACTGTGAACAACTGCAAATAATGCAAAATATTTTTGGCAACATTAGAGCTTGATTAGGAAGTAATGTAACAACCTTTATCGGGCGCGATTTGATTACGTTTATTTCGAAGTTTGCAAAAAAATTTGAAATTTAAAACTGATACCAATGATTATAACTTGAAATAGCACATGGTTCTGATTTTGCTGATAAGGCCAGACGAATTTTGAGGGCGGAACGAAAAGTGCATTATCCTTCTTCGAATGTATTTTTTCTCGAACTACAACCTGCATAGCCCTAATTTCAAAATCGAGCTGTTAATTAATAGTTCAAAATTACAAAGTTATTCGAATTCCTTATTAATTTTTCTTCAAATTAAATTTTACAGCATAAAAATTCTATGCTGTCTCTGTGCCACTTTGCTAAAATGAAATGCTTGTAAAACCCCCCAAAAAACGAAAGAATTAAATGTGTTAGTGTATAGATTTGGTTTTATGTTTTTAATTTAATTTTCCACTTATACAATGGAATTCCATTAGATACTTTGCAAAATTAATTAAAAATTAATATTCGATTTTCCTATGTATACCGAGTATGTATATCTGTCGATTGTGTGTATACGAGTATATGTAGTGTACATAATGTGGAATTTCAATGACCTAAGCATTTTATAAATAAATACGTTCGGCAAAGTAGGTGGAAAAAATAACGTCGACAAGGAACGGTTTTTTCGATTCCAGCCGATGGGACGAGTGAAATTGTAATATTTTGATAATTGATAAGATAAAAATTAATAATAACATATTGAGGTCAGCAAAAATTATTATTGTTATGTTTGTGTAGCATTGAATGAATATGTTTGTATATATACGAGTATATACGAGTAGAAACGATAGGAATATTGTCAGGCCCCAATATCATTCCCCATCGCCATAATATATAGAAAATATATTTCAATGTTTTCTTCCCCACATTACATTATGTTATCAGATGTATATGATGTTTATGTCACATCTATTTATCATCATTCACACACACATACACACACATGCATATACAAAAATATGAATACTATAAATGTTATTTTTGGAACGATATTTATAGTGTCAACATCACACTATAATGCGTTGTGTTCTAAACGTTATTATTTTACAGGAGAAGAACAACACCCCCGAAAACCAATTAATACACTTTTAAGTCGCTTAGTCTGTCCCCGAAGCCAGACAAAACAATTAAATTTAAAGTAACTTTTCAAATTAGTTACATGAAAATAACTGAGATTATTCATTTTCATATTCTTGCAATTTTCTTCGGATAATTTTCTCTTAAATACATTAAAATTTACTTAACCTTTCCTCTGTACGTATATGCAATATCTACACACAACAGTAGGTAGGTAGTAGCTGGAAAACGAAATAAATTCAAATGCAATTACAAAATGCAAATTTTAAATATATTTTATTATCACAAAAAATAAAATTTAAAGCCATGAATAATTCATAATATTAATTTTTAAAATTTCCTGGTTGGTACAATTTTTCCAACATCATCATTATCACAATGCATAGATAGCAACAGCCTTACTAGACTTATATACCAATCCTACGTACCAATTTAATAAACCAATTGATGAATTTTGATTTATTTTGATTTTTATAAAAAATATGGAGAGTAGAACTTGATTTGGGCTGTACACAGGAAGACTTGTCAACCCTTAAATGTAGAATTTTATCGACGTTTTTCTCTTCTCGCCAAATTCCGATCACACTTTCTAATTTTAAAGTTTCAACTACGATTTTTATTTACTAATTAACTTTAAATTTATCTAGGTATACGCAAAGAGGGATGATTAAAAAGCCAAGAGGGACTAGGTTTTCATGTAAACATTTTCATATAAAAAAATATGGAAATTCTTTTCAAACTGAGATGAAATAAAAAAAATACTAGAGTTGGATGTTGCCAATGTAATATTGGTTTTTAAAATGAATTTAAATATAAATAAAATAAAAAATTAAAATAAAAGCAGGATAAATTTTTATTATTAGTTTTTCATAGAACATCCCCAGTTTTGTTTTTGTTCTATACACTCCCGTATACGTACGGTTTTACTTTTATTCTATTGATAAAACAAAATTTGCATTTTCATCACAAAAAAAAAACAAAAATCGAAAAATTGTGAGGAAAATTATTCGATCACACATCACCCATCATCATATTGGAAATTGTTATGATTTTTAAAATAAATTTTCGTTCCCAACAGGGTAGCCGAATTGAATGTGGCAGTTTGATAGAGATAAGCTTGTCTATATAACTTTATTAACGGGTTTTAGAATGACATTAGAATTGAATTATTTCTTCTAAAAAGTATGTAAGTACTACTCAGTCTAAAGAAAGTGGATATTAAATTCAGGCGGGCTTTAGAAGCATTTAGATCGTAATAAATGGGCTTACTCCATAAAAATATCATCAGAATCTATCAATATTAAGCTCTTGCAAGTTGCCCCAGGCCCATTCATATTTTACAGGTCTCATTGTATAAAAAGTGAAGCTTTCGATATGAGTACCCAAACGACCGTTTTGTATGGAAAATGGTCAATTTCGAAGCCATTGAAGTATGTCCTTTCTATGTTTTAAATGACGTCACTATATTTAGGACAATCTTAGGATAAACTTCTTTCACCTAAATAAGGTAATGAATTTGTTTATTAAAATTGTACTTCTCAATGCATAGGTAACCATATATCTTGAACAAGCAAACATTTAGGCGAACTTAATATCTATCCTCTTCTGATACTGATTTTATTTTTAGGTATTGAGTCTTACATTTTCATCCTCCTATCTAGGATCCTTGGTATCCAGATATGGCAAACTGCGTATGACGTAATACAACAAAAACAACTGTAAAAGCTCATTATTTATTCATTTTCCAAGTTGATTTTCATACAGTTTAAAAAGTTTTCTTGAATCCTATTTTGAATTAATTAAAGTTGGAATTTTTCTATATTTTTCTGTATAAAAACATTAAAAAAGCTCATGGTTCAAAGAGACATAAACTAACAAATAAAATTGGGCATTTTTCAACCGATGTGAAACTGGCCCGAAATGCAGCCCGAAAAAAAGATTCTGTGTTTGCTTAATCTGTAATAATTTCGGGCTGGCCCGAAAAATATAAAAAATCTGCATTACCTTTAATTCTTATCCCGAAATTTTTTTCACATCAGCATACTACAACAAAATTTAATTTTACAAGCCAACACTACAAAATAGAATAAAATTTAATAACCAAAATATTTTTATGTATATGAAAAGCAAATTTACTGACAATTTGAAAAAATTATTATGTATTCACAATACAAGTATAATGATATTACGAACGATTCTGAAAAAAAAAAAAAAACATTTTCCTATATTTGGGTTCCAGATGATCTATACTATTTCTCGATGGTAGCCGAAGTCTCAGGCAATCCCTGTGACAATCGCCACAGAAGAAAATTTCTTAGTAAATTTTCTGTTGAAAATCGTTACATACTGAGACTGGCACGAACCTTCTTTCCACCTCGTACAGAAATGGGGCTCCATGATTTGGGTTCCAGATAATCTATACTATTTCTCGATGGTAGCCGAAGTCTCAGGCAATCCCTGTGACAATCGCCACAGAAGAAAATTTCTTAGTAAATTTTCTGTTGAAAATCGTTACATACTGAGACTGGCACGAACCTTCTTTCCACCTCGTGCAGAAATGGGGCTCCATTATTTGGGGTCCAGATAATCTATAATAAAGGGTGTTTTTTTAAGAGGTTGCCGATTTTTTTTTTGAATAAAACACATATAAAATTATGAAATGACCAAAATTTTTTTTTATTTGGTAGATAATTTTTTGGCATTTAACATTTAAACACAATTTCTGGCATATGGCTACCACGACTATTTTTCACAAATGTCATTCTGGAGGTCCAATTTTCCAGCACTTTTTCAAGCATTTGAGGGCGTATGTCAGCAATGACACGTTGAATATTGGTTTCCAAAGCGTCAATCGATTGAGGTTTATCCACATAAACCAATGACTTCACGTATCCCCACAAAAAGTAATCGAGTGGCGTCAAATCGCACGAACGCGGAGGCCAATTCACCGGACCATTTCTCGAAATAATGTTGTCGTTGAAAGTTTCTTTCAATAAGTCGATTGTTTCACGTGCTGTATGGCAAGTGGCACCATCTTGTTGAAACCACATTTCATTCATATCCATATCTTCAAGATTTGACAACAAAAACTCATTTAACATGGTTCTGTATCGATTTCCATTCACGGTAACGCGTCGTCCTTCCTCATTTTTAAAGAAATATGGACCGATGATCCCACCAGCCCATAGACCGCACCAAACAGTACATTTATCAGGATGCATTGGTAATTCTAGAACGGCGTGTGGATTATCTTTGCTCCAAATGCGACAATTTTGTTTGTTGACGTATCCATTTAACCAAAAATGCGCCTCATCACTGAAGAGAATTTTACGGTAAAAAAATGGATCTTCGTTCAATTGATTTAACGACCAATCACTGAATTCACGGCGCAAACGATGGTCGTGTGGCTTTAATTCTTGCACCAATTGAATTTTGTATGGCACCAAACCCAAATCTTTACGTAAAATTTTCCATAAAGTCGATGGACAAAGTCCAATTTGCTGAGCACGACGACGAATCGATAAATTGTCGTTTTCTTCGACACTGGCCTCAACGACAGCAATATTTTCTTCTGTACGAACTCTTCTCATTCTTGTCGGTGGCTTGGCATCCAAAAGAGTGAATGTAGACCGAAATTTGGTAATTACGTTCTTTATGGTGGTCTCTGACGGACGATTATGTGCACCATAAAATTCACGAAGTGCTCTATAAACATTTTTAATTGAACACTGATTTTGAAAATAAATTTCCACGATTTGAAAACGTTGTTCTGGAGTTAACCTATTCATAATGATTTGCCAAACAATACTGAGTAGAAATGCCACTTTGAGCTGTCAAAACAACTGTCATAAAATAAAACGACATCTATCGGAAAAACAAACCTCCTAAAAAAACACGTTATATTTCTCGATGGTAGCCGAAGTCTCAGGCAATCCATGTGACAATCGCCACAGAAGAAATTTTCTTCGTAAATTTTCTGTTGAAAATCGTTACATACTGAGACTGGCACGAACCTTCTTTCCACCTCGTACAGTAATAGGGCTCCATTATTTGGGTTCCAGATGACCTATACTATTTTTCGATGGTAGCCGAAGTCTCAGGCAATCCCTGTGACAATCGCCACAGAAGAAAATTTCTTAGTAAATTTTCTGTTGAAAATCGTTACATACTGAGACTGGCAGGAACCTTCTTTCCACCTCGTACAGAAATGGGGCTCCATTATTTGGGTTCCAGATAATCTATACTATTTCTCGATGGTAGCTGAAGTTTCAAGGATCCCTGTGACAATCGCCACAGAAGAAAATGTCTTAGTAAATTTTCTGTTGAAAATCGTTAGATACTGAGACTGGCACGAACCTTCCTTCCACCTCGTACAGAAATGGGGCTCCATTATTTGGGTTCCAGATGACCTATACTATTTCTCGATGGTAGCCGAAGTCTCAGGCAATCCCTGTGACAATCGCCACAGAAGAAAATTTCTTAGTAAATTTTCTATTGAAAATCGTTACATACTGAGACTGGCACGAACCTTCTTTCCACCTCGTACAGAAATGGGGCTCCATTATTTGGGTTCCAGATAATCTATAATATTTCTCGATGGTAGCCGAAGTCTCAGGCAATCCATGTGACAATCGCCACAGAAGAAAATTTGTTAGTAAATTTTCTGTTGAAAATCGTTACATACTGAGACTGGCATGAACCTTCTTTCCACCACGTACAGAAGATATGAGGCTCCAAATCAAATTCTGAATTGTCTAATCCGACTGGTGAGCAATTTTTAATTTTCCGTCCATGGCGCGTTTTGGATCTCTAAATATTTTAAGATTCGTTTTTAATACGATACCGATGTCATATTAAAATTTTATGCGGAATTAATCAATGCGGATCAATTCGGATAATGTTCTGTGTAGCTTACCACAAAAGTTATAAGCGAAAGGTTTCTCTTTAATAATAATGCCGAATTTACACTCGCATGTGTAAAGTAATTATTCGTCAGCATGTTTACGCAGATAGTGTTATCGCAGCAATTCTTTCATATCCGAGTCGTGCTCTGTCTTAAGCGCAAATGGTTTGTTGCAGATGTGGCAGAAGCATTTATTATGTGGTGAAAGTAGCAATGTATCTTCATGCGCCAGGTACATTGTATCGGCATCTAAAATTGAGTGTTGTTTATGTTAAGTATTTTTAGTCTTTCTTCGATTTGACTGTCGTTTCTGGATCATTTTTAGTTTGCGGATCATATACACATTTAATATTTAAATCTAGATCACACATTCTATACTGCATACAAATAAATTGTTTTCCGGCCGTTATAAATGTTTTATCGCGTGCCTGGCATTTCGCAGTCGATCCAAAACAACTTTTGACATTCGAAGTAGAAAACTCTAATATTATCATGATTTGTTCGTGATTCTTGAGATGGCGGCAAAATATGAATGTCGTGTCGCAGCTTTTGTAATTGAGGGGCCGCTTGGATGGATATGCTGCATATGTACTTTAAGTGACCAGTGCCCGTTGTGTTAGACAGCCTTTACTACTTACACTCTGCAATCATTTAAATTGCAATCTCAATTAGATGATTCACATAATATCTTCAATGACGATTTTTAAATTAGTTGTTGTTCGATAGGTTTTTCTGTAGCATATTTGAACCTGAATCTTATTCATCTTAATCACCTTTTATTGATAAATTTTTTGTCGAGTGGATAATTCCACGATGCGCTCAGAACACAAGCTGTTAGTGTATTGAACATATATATTGTTACGAATTTCTGGCGTTCGTGACGGATTCGTTCTCGATTTTGAAAATAAAATACTCAACGATTTAAGTTACAAAACTTTATTTTCCAAAAACCTTTAGGATTCGCAGCAATTCACTATAGTTCAATTTGTTCACTATTCACTAATTCACTTTAATTGTTCACTACTTCTCCACGCTGTTTACTTTTCACTTGCACTGTACACTGGCTAAATTACACTGTCTCTGCATCCCAAATTGCTCGCGCTTATAAGCTTGTCTATTGATATTCGAGATTATTCTTTATATTGCAATTGTAAAATACTTTCATGTAGTTGTGTTTGCGAACATTCCACTTCATCATTTCCCCTACCTTGACGAGTAACACCGCTCTTAATTCCACTACTTTGGATGTACTTACTATACATGACGATTATCGCCGTCGCTTACCATTGCTTTCGTCATCTTCATTCTCCCTCCAATTTGAATTCCATTCTAAAATCCAATTCTCAATCAGTATTGGAGCAATACTTGATCCGACAATATCGATGATGCTATAATGAATATTAATCGCTTCAGTAAAATTATGGACTATGATGACAAGATTCGAACTCGCCGCCGAACCTATAAATTCGTAATACTATCCCCAACGGTAGCGTGAAGTTTCCGAAAAATTGATAAAAAACTTTACAAAAGCTTAAAAGTGTGTATACACAAATATCCTGATTAGATTTTACCTACACTATTCATGTGTAGTGAGGATCAATAGTTAATGACAAGACATCGTAGAAATGTCTACCTACGCTTAACGGTATATATCGAGTAATAATATATCGAGTTCCTGATCAAGGATGCGTGTATTAGGTGGGTCTGCACTGATAGTTAATAAATAATCGCTATTTTCAGTTATTTAGGCCGTAGGGGTAGTAAAAATAAAGGGATTGTTTTGAAAATTTTGAGGGTTTTACTAATTTGCTAACATAAAAATACAGTGAGACCGATGGTAATTTTGCTGAATTACTGTTCTTTTAGCAAAACTAGATTTGTTAAAAAATAAATTGAATTCAAATAATTTATAATTCTAATTATAAATTGAAAAACATATATGACTGCCTCATCGCATAAATATGTAGACTTCTAGAAAACATTAAAAATTGTCTAATTAGCATGATTTCATATACCGTTAAGCGTAGACATCTCTACGATGTCTTGTCGTTAACTATTAATACTTACTACACATGAATAGTGTAGGCAAAATTTAATCAGGATTTTTGTGTATATACACTTTTAAGCTTTTGTAAGGTTTTTGTCAATTTGTCGGAAACTTCACGCTACCGTAAAGAGACCCATATTGTGATTTGAAACCATGACGTAATACAACAACAACAAAGATAAAAGCTCATTATTTATTCATTTTACATGTTGATTTTCATACAGTTTTAAACGTTTTCTTGAATCCTGTTTTGAACTAATTAAAGTTGGAACTTTTTTTATTTTTCTGAGTAAAACATTAAAAAAGCTCAAGTGTAACAGATTTGCCTAACGCTTCAACTGTTAGCAGAAAATTTTTGTATCAGCTCAGAGGTTCCGGTTTAACGGTCAATTGCGCGGCTAAATCTCAGGAGCGACAGGGGTGGGGTTTCCGGAACATGAGCTGATCAGTGATGACCGTATCTAATAATAATAATAATAAGAATAATAATAATAATAAAGTAATAATAATACAAAAAAAAAATAAAGAAAGAACCGTAAAATAATGCGAGAAAATTGAACCCGCAACAACAACGGAAACAGGAAAATCATGGATGCCACATGCCTCGCCTAATACTCACCTTCGTTACATTTTCACAACCGTTTTCTATTTCATTTTTCAATAAATAATTAAATGATTAATTTTAGATACTAACATAATTATTGAAAAACATCAAATACATTTTTCCTGAACATAAGTATTAATTCAAAGAATAAGATAATTATAAAAAAAAATCGTGAATTAAGACAATGTTCGCATAAACCAAAAATTAAGATGAACAATTCATAGGGTTATTGAAAAGAAAAATTCTTAAATAAATAAATTTACATTACCTGGAAATTATAAACTTATCGATCAATAGATAGAAAATTACTAATCGTACAAGATTACGCACTAACACAAGCTATTATTGAATCATCGATTAATTTATAATTTCCATCTAAAGCTAGCCGATATAATAATAAATGACTTACAATAATTAGATACATTGGTAATGGTTAAGCGAAGCGTTTGGCGCCATTATGTTGAGAATGGATGAACAGCCGATGACGTATTAACGCAGGTACACAGTTACTATTCGAAGACGTATTAATTTCGGTTTTTAGACGAATCTTCATAAATATTATTAAAATTAGTTTACATAGGTTTACTCAATATTATTGACATCTTGTATTATCTTCACCATTATAGACTTTAACATTTAGCGTAAATTTAGTTCCTTTTGATTAAATAATTTTATTCGAATGATTTTAGAATTCTAAATTATTAATTATGATTCTTAACATTTATCGTTTTGCAGAAACACACTGAGATTAGCACATAACAGAGTCCGCACCATTTGTTTCCACCATTTTATACATATTAGAACTTTGAAATTGCCCACAATATTTTCTGAGTTTACTGTTTCGGCTCGAGAGTTTTAAGCACGTTTTCAAATTATTTTAATTTTATTTCGTGGTTTATATTATCCACTATTAACACTATTTCATATTATAGACACAAAACTTGGCTTACAAGAGGTATAAAAATGTCCTTCATTAAAGCACTGGCTTGTAATTTATGCCATTCACAATTTTTATTTATTATTTTAAGTTAGAAAGAATTATTTCGGCACATAAAAAAATTTATCAAGACACAAACTGATATTCTATAATGCACAAACTGATAGTTCAAAAGGCTTCAAGAAAATTATTATTGAATTTAGCCACTATGTGCCAACATATAGTCCATGAGTATTGCACGACTCTTTCACATAATATCTATTTTATTTTATTATCAATATTAAAATTTCAGTTTGATTAGTCTAATAGGTTACTCAGAAGTTAATTGTTAAAATTCCCAAACTCGACTGCCATCCAAAAAAAATTTATCTGTTCCTTTTCGTTTTTTTTCTTCATCCGCATCATCGCCGTATTAGTAAAACAAATTATCAATTCCGTAAGTACAAGTTTTTTTTTCTATGCCTACACATTTACAAGTAATTAGCTACATATTATATACCGATACCATAATTATCAATTCGCATACAATAAAGGGTTACAATGTATCTTGAGTTACGGTGTTTTTATACTCTTGATCAATCAATTTCATATTGGACGATGATATTGAACACAAACAATGGTAAGAATTAACTCATTAAAACTCATGGCCCAAAATTATGCACCGCGAAAATAACCAAATAGGGTTAAACACAATTTTTAAATTTATGAAGCAAGGTTAAAGGAAACATGAAACGAACCATTCGTTACAATCGTGGGGACGTACCTGCCCCTGAGTTAGTCTCATATAGCCGGGCTTGTTATAACTCTAGTAGATATTAATTATAAAAAGGGGGAACGCATAAAAGTGGTAACAAACTTATGTACAAATTTAAATTTTAACATCTTTGAAATGAAAGATTCCAAGAGATTGAAACCAGATTTGTTTTTTGTAGGTGTCACTACAAGATTTCCCATTCTGATCACATACTTCGCAAGAAACGTTTCCTATTAGCCGCACTATTGTAGCCTTTAAATATTTAGGCGCGAGTTTTGCGGAATAATGTGACACAGCCTGGCTCTGCGTAAAGTTTTTCACAAACACGGTTTGGCCTATTTTATATTTTGGGGGCCTGCTGCGTAGGTTATATGGGGCGTGCGCTTTAAATTGTGCATTACGTAGGTGTTCTTGAATTATTCGGGTCAGTTTATACAAATCTTCTGGTTTATTGTCTAATGAAATATGGTTGCCGCTAACATGGTACACCTCTTTCAGTAGTCGATATGCTGAGCCGTGCATTATCGGATGGTGACCAAATACTAGAAAGTACGGAGGATACTTAGTGGAATCATGGGTCGCATTGCGCAGAGCATGTGTTATCGCATCTAAATAAATATCCCAAGTCCGTTGATCTTCTTTGATGTATGCCCGAAGTGAAGCCAAGAGAGTTCGATTCACCCGTTCCGACGCATTACCTTGGGGTGAATATTTAGATGTAAATATATGTTGGATACCATATTTCTGAAGTAGCTGGTCAAGAATCTTGGACTCAAATTGTTTGCCGTTATCGGTAACAATCATTTCGGGTACTCCAAATACCAAAAATATACTTTTCTCCAGAAATTTGACAACTTCTTGGGCGGTGGCTTGCCTTATTGCCCGAGTGAGAACAAATTTGGAAAAGTGGTCTACGGCAATTAAAATACACGTATTACCAGACTGAGTTCGAGGATAGGGCCCCATAAAATCTACGTAGATCCTTTGAAAAGGGCGAAACGTTAAAGGCAAAGAGCTCAGTGGCGGACGGTTCGTGTAATTAATAGACTTGTTACTCTTGCACGTCTCACAAGATACCACAAATTCTTGAACATCTTTTACAAGAGTAGGCCAAAAGTAATATCGTTTAATTAGCTCTGCAGTTTTGTTAATACCTAGGTGAGCAGAAGTCGGTGGACAATGAGCAGATTTTATGAGACCTAAACGAAGACATTCGGGTACTAGAAGTTTTAAATCCGGGTAATCTGGCTGACCACAGTTCTTTAAATCTGGCGACCGTATGTATACTCGTTGATTAATGACATGAAGGTTGGACTCGTTCGGATTAGTTTGGATACTCTTAACCAGTTGGTGATATGCGGGACTAAGAAACGCCTCAGAATCGAAATCGAGATTGATTGGGTCATCATCTAAACAGGAATTGTTGGATGTTTTACGAAGCCCGAGAATTTCGTCCATAAATGCGCGCGACAATGCGTCAGGCACATTATTTTGCGATCCTTTGCGATATTTGATCTCGAAGTTAAACCCCTGAAGTTTTAAACTCCACCGAGCCAATCTACCTGACAAGTCTTTTTGGGACATTAGCCAGGTGAGACTCGCGTGGTCCGTTATCACAGTAAACGGTAGTCCTTCTACAAACGCCCGAAACTTTTTAATGGATAGTACGGCCGCAAGACACTCCAACTCGGTCACACTGTAGTTCCTTTGAGCTGCATTCAATTTTTGCGACATAAAAGCAATTGGAGTGTCGTGTCCTGCGTCCGACTTTTGGAACAACACCGCTCCGATACCAGTAGAACTAGCATCGCATTGGATGTAAAACCTTTTATTAAAGTCCGGGTTCGTGAGTACCGGTGCCGTAATAAGAGCGAACCTCAGTGCGTCAAAAGAGTTCTGGGCTTCTTCGGACCAATCAAATCGTCGACCTTTCTTCAACAAGTTGGTAAGAGGTGCGGAAAGAGTAGAATACCCATCAATAAAACGCCGATACCATCCAGATATGCCGAGGAACCTTCGGACCTGCCTAACCGTTTTGGGAACGGGAAACTCTGCAATGGCCCGGACCTTATCAGGGTTGGGACGCAAAGTGCCCCCACTCACCACATACCCGAGATATTCGATCTCTTTCAGCAGAAAGTGACTTTTTTCCACATTAATGGTGAGACCTGCCTCAGTTAAACGAGCTGCCACCTCTGATAACAAAGACAGATGCTCATCGAAAGTGGATGTCGTTATGAGTAAATCATCAAGATAGACGAATACTCGGTCATGTAAGTGGCTGGGAATCACCCTGTGCATCAACCTGCATAAGGTCTGGGGCGCATTACAGAGTCCGAACGGCATAACCTTAAAATGGTATAAAGGACGCCCTGGTACCGTAAACGCTGTCTTTTCTCTACTCTCCGGATGCAACGGTATTTGCCAGAATGCATCTTTTAGGTCTATACTTGACATAAACTGGGCTCGATCCAAACGGCTTAGCAAACCTTCAATTAACGGAAGAGGGTATGCATCTTTACGAGTGACTTCATTTAATTTTCTGGCATCCAAGCACAACCTCGTTTTGCCGTTTGCTCTCTTTACCCTAGCCATAGGAGAACACCACGGACTTTGGCTTTCCTCAATCACCCCGAGCCTTAGCATTCTGTCTAACTCCAAATAGATTTCTTTCTGAACTGCGGGGGATACCGAATAATACCGCTGTTTCACGGGAGCAGCCTCTCCTACGTCGATATGGTGGGTTACTAACGAAGTTCGACCAAGACCTAATTTTTCAAAGCTGGGGAATTGTTCGACAACAGCTGCGAGTTGTCGTTTTTGAACCTCACTAAGCGGATGTTTCTTTGGATCGGCGATGGATGTGCTTAGAGTGGACAGACTATTGAGTTCTTCCACCATTACGGGTCTCAATCCGAAAGTTCTCCAGAAATCGCACCCCAAATACAGTTCTTGCTGTAAGCCAGGAACTATAAAAATCTGCATTTGGTGTGATTTTCCCTGATAGGAAACTAAAGAGTTGATGTACCCTATAACAGGTTGAATCGCTCCATTAGCGGTTTGGACAGAGTTACGAAGCGGATGCATAAATACATTTTGTTTCTTGACGAATTCTTCCGAGTTTTTACCTAGAGCACTTATGCTCGCCCCACTGTCTAACAATCCAACAAACGGTACGCCGGACACGGTCACATTATTAAAGGGTCGATTATCTTCCTCAACGCCATCTTCCCATATAGCCGCTAATATGGAATTTGAAAGAGTTTGGTTAATTTTTCGTTTGTTTAGAAAATATTTACGAACTCTGCTTATGCCCGATGAAGGTGTATGGTAATTAGACGGCTTAATATTAGACAATACATTTGTACTAGGTGGTTTTACGTGGATTTCTCCTGAATCATCAACTCCGGATCCGTGTTGGAGGCTGAGTCCACTTGATTCGGTCTGGGTTGCGTTGTTACGCGTGGCCGGAAATGAAGGGACCCAGGAGCTCTCATTCCCGTGTACGAGTTTTCCGGTTTTCGATTACAGTTTAGGCAGTAAGGCTTTAATACGTTTGGAATACCGCATCCATAACAGAATGAACGTTGGGGCGGTTTGGGACAATCCATGAAAATATGCCCGATATCACGACAATTCCAACAAATAGAAACTGCACCCTTAGCATTCGTATTTCTTAAAGGCGGATGTCTCGTAAAATTTGAACTATTAGAAAATGCTTCAATATTGTTTTGATGAACATAATTGGCTCCCTGTGCGGTAAACTGATATTCGGGTTCAGTAGTTGTGCCAAATGGGACAGAAATTTCATTGACATGTCGACCGATTAGGTTCATGCTTTGTTCTGGAATATAACCAATGCTTCTCCATGTCTCTTCAATGGCAATACATTTATTGATAAGAGCTGAAACCGAACCGAACTGATCTCCAGCTAACTGCGCTTTTAGTGCAGGGCGCATGTTTTTTCGAAGGACATCTATTAAGTCTGCCTCGGATAAAGGGGTTTTCAGAGGAAGTGCTAAATTAACTATATCATAGTAAAAATTTATGAAGCTTTCTTTTTGATATTTCTGTTTCCTATTGTCGATTGAGATTCGAATATCGTAGTCCGTCCTCCTGTACTGGAACCTATGGATAAATGACTCTTTTAGTTCATTCCAACTACACGCTCCGTTTCGCTCTAATATTGTCCAATAGTGCTCGCGAGCTACCCCTTTCAACAAAAATCCCAAATCGTGCACTAACTGCTGTTGACTTACGCCATGAGTGGATGCCAGCAGTTCTACTCGAAAAAAGAATTTTTCAACGGTTATGCAAGTTCCATCATAGGAAATGTTCCATTTGGTGATATTAGAGGCTTGGCTGACCTTGTTCACTGGTGCTGTAGCGTAAGCGCTATCGGCATTGGGTTGTGCTCCTGTGGTATTTTGGCCAAAAACAAAATTTCCAGGCATTGGCGTAGTTATATGGGGAAAGGAACTAGGTTGCGTTATCATTGGTGGAACGGGAAGCATGCCGCCGAAATTTGGGTGATTCCCATACATCGTAATCGGCCCATTTGGTAGGTACCCAGTTGGGTTCACGGTCGGTTGAGCTGGTTGATAGTAATTGTTTAATGATTCGGGTTTCGATTCAATTTGGGAAGGATAATTAGGGATTGGGTTTCCAGTCATTGTTGCATACGGCGCATATTGTATGATCGGTTGTTGGATTTGGGTTTGTGGTGCTGTTGGATTCTCGATAGTATCAAACCTTACCCGCGTTTGTGTTTGTTGAGGTGGAGGAACAACTTGACTTAGTAATGTCAGTGCCTGAGAACCACTTGTCGTTCTATTTAAATTGGCCAACTTAGGCGTGGCGAGTACAGATCGCGATGGACCTGCTTCATCCAAGGAATGAATGGTAGAAACTACATTCGCATAAACTGATTTGAATGAAGGAGGAGGGAATTTTTCCCCAATGTCCTCCGAACTGTCATTAATCTGGAGAGGTCTTTCGGTTTCGTTCGTTCGAGGTCCTTGTAGATGATCTCCTACAGTGAAATTTGTTTCACTATCTGATTCGGAATCGTCCACATCTTCAATCAGAACAGCTGCTAGTGGATCAAGGGAATCACTTAAATTGGATTGAGTAGTATTAATTTTCTTGACAAGATCTATTATGGTATCGCACGATGCCAATAGCTTTTCGGCTGCGACTTGAACGGTTTTTGATTGAGAAATACGTTGTAATCGAAATCGTATATGATAAAGCCGAACAAGCGTGGAATCATAATCATTATTCTCCAGGTTTTCCGTGAAAGTCTCTTGCAACGTGGATTGAACTTCTTTTAACTTATTAGAACAAATCGATAATTCTCGACGAGGAGACTTCAACGCCGCTGAGTGTGCGCGTTTTGGAATTAGTGTTACATTTTCTAGTTCCTTCGAAAATAAGTTATCGAGATGCGCTATTTGTGAATGAAGTGGGCCCTTAATATTCCGAATTTCACATTCAATAAGAAACTCGTCCGATTCCAAGTAACGACTTTGCAATAAATAATCCATACTAATTGATGAGATCAAAATTTAAAGAGAAAAACTATATGTAGGTATTTAAAGCACGATTAGGTAACGTAAGGCCGGTCTTGGTTTCCAAGATTATGAGAAGTTGAAAATTAAACTTAACAAAAATATATATAGTATGTAGTAAATCAATACAAGAAATTTTGGGATATGAGTGAAAATGATTTATAATCAATATTTAATCAAAATAACCGATTTAAGCGTGAATGACCAAAAGTATATTACACGGACAATAATTTTTTGTTTTTTTTTTTTTATGTAACTCGTTATAACTAATAATTGTACGAATATTATTAGTAATGAATAAATAAAATGTAATAATAATTATAATAGTACAAAATGATAATAATATATAAATGAATTTTGCTTTATCAATAATTTCGTTTGAATGATAAATTAATTACGCGTGGTAAACAATCTTTAAATTTTTATAACTGTTAAAAAGTTTAGTAATTTTTCAGACAATATTTGGTGAAATGTAACGAAGATGGCATTCCGGGCATGTCCAGTGGCATCAAAAATGTCTTTCTTTATTTTTCGATAATTATAAAATTTAAATGGATATAGGATTGGGAAGGTTTGGAAAGGATTCTAATTAGTCCGGGTACGAACAGACAAGTCGATGACATTATTTGTCAGAATACATCTGCGACTAGAAGCTAATTTAGAGCTGGAGGGGAGTAGCTATAGAAATTCACTTTAAACTCTGTCCTAACAATAAAAAATCAACTAAACTAGGAGTTTTATTGCGAAAAGCTAAAATGAACTAATCATGGTTGAATCAAAATCGAAAGTATAAGTGCAACTGATATCAACAAATGGTTATTGTGCATGCTTTCGACGATGCTCAAACATGAGGTTAAACAATAAAAAAAACTCAAATGAAAAAAAAAATTTGGTTGAAAATAGAAAACATTTTATAACAGTTAATACTATAACTAACATCTAATAAAAAAAATCAACTAATTAATTTAGGAGTTAAATGCGGCTATTAACTGTAATAACTTCTGGAATAGGAAAGGGGAAGGGGAAAAAAACAAAATCTGAAAAAAAAACCGTATGATTGGGCGCCATCTGTAACAGATTTGCCTAACGCTTCAACTGTTAGCAGAAAATTTTTGTATCAGCTCAGAGGTTCCGGTTTAACGGTCAATTGCGCGGCTAAATCTCAGGAGCGACAGGGGTGGGGTTTCCGGAACATGAGCTGATCAGTGATGACCGTATCTAATAATAATAATAATAAGAATAATAATAATAATAAAGTAATAATAATACAAAAAAAAAATAAAGAAAGAACCGTAAAATAATGCGAGAAAATTGAACCCGCAACAACAACGGAAACAGGAAAATCATGGATGCCACATGCCTCGCCTAATACTCACCTTCGTTACATTTTCACAACCGTTTTCTATTTCATTTTTCAATAAATAATTAAATGATTAATTTTAGATACTAACATAATTATTGAAAAACATCAAATACATTTTTCCTGAACATAAGTATTAATTCAAAGAATAAGATAATTATAAAAAAAAATCGTGAATTAAGACAATGTTCGCATAAACCAAAAATTAAGATGAACAATTCATAGGGTTATTGAAAAGAAAAATTCTTAAATAAATAAATTTACATTACCTGGAAATTATAAACTTATCGATCAATAGATAGAAAATTACTAATCGTACAAGATTACGCACTAACACAAGCTATTATTGAATCATCGATTAATTTATAATTTCCATCTAAAGCTAGCCGATATAATAATAAATGACTTACAATAATTAGATACATTGGTAATGGTTAAGCGAAGCGTTGGGCGCCATTATGTTGAGAATGGATGAACAGCCGATGACGTATTAACGCAGGTACACAGTTACTATTCGAAGACGTATTAATTTCGGTTTTTAGACGAATCTTCATAAATATTATTAAAATTAGTTTACATAGGTTTACTCAATATTATTGACATCTTGTATTATCTTCACCATTATAGACTTTAACATTTAGCGTAAATTTAGTTCCTTTTGATTAAATAATTTTATTCGAATGATTTTAGAATTCTAAATTATTAATTATGATTCTTAACATTTATCGTTTTGCAGAAACACACTGAGATTAGCACATAACAGAGTCCGCACCATTTGTTTCCACCATTTTATACATATTAGAACTTTGAAATTGCCCACAATATTTTCTGAGTTTACTGTTTCGGCTCGAGAGTTTTAAGCACGTTTTCAAATTATTTTAATTTTATTTCGTGGTTTATATTATCCACTATTAACACTATTTCATATTATAGACACAAAACTTGGCTTACAAGAGGTATAAAAATGTCCTTCATTAAAGCACTGGCTTGTAATTTATGCCATTCACAATTTTTATTTATTATTTTAAGTTAGAAAGAATTATTTCGGCACATAAAAAAATTTATCAAGACACAAACTGATATTCTATAATGCACAAACTGATAGTTCAAAAGGCTTCAAGAAAATTATTATTGAATTTAGCCACTATGTGCCAACATATAGTCCATGAGTATTGCACGACTCTTTCACATAATATCTATTTTATTTTATTATCAATATTAAAATTTCAGTTTGATTAGTCTAATAGGTTACTCAGAAGTTAATTGTTAAAATTCCCAAACTCGACTGCCATCCAAAAAAAATTTATCTGTTCCTTTTCGTTTTTTTTCTTCATCCGCATCATCGCCGTATTAGTAAAACAAATTATCAATTCCGTAAGTACAAGTTTTTTTTTCTATGCCTACACATTTACAAGTAATTAGCTACATATTATATACCGATACCATAATTATCAATTCGCATACAATAAAGGGTTACAATGTATCTTGAGTTACGGTGTTTTTATACTCTTGATCAATCAATTTCATATTGGACGATGATATTGAACACAAACAATGGTAAGAATTAACTCATTAAAACTCATGGCCCAAAATTATGCACCGCGAAAATAACCAAATAGGGTTAAACACAATTTTTAAATTTATGAAGCAAGGTTAAAGGAAACATGAAACGAACCATTCGTTACACAAGGTTATAGACATAAACTAACAAATATAAATTTGTTTAGCCAGTATTTTAAGTTTAGTGGAAAAAAGCTCGAACAGGGAGGCTCTATTAATCTAGATGGCTCTGATTCAACATTTTCGGAGCCGATGGGAGAGTTATAAAGGTTTAGATATGGTATGGGGTTCAATGCAGGCGAGTGGGGTAGGCAAACTTATTTTTCTAAATTGAAATATGAATAGCTGAAAATACCTGGGTATTCTAATGGACAATTTGAAACCATCCGTGAAAAAATTGGGACTCAGGTCATCATGGATTTCACATCAAGACAACGATCCTAAGCTCACGGCTGTTTTACGCCCCAAACCAGTTACATTTGCCACGCCAATTGCATGACCCCATTGAACATTTATGGGATCACCTGGAACGCCAAATTTCAAAATACTGGATTATCATTAAATTTACGAACGAAGACCGGTTAATATCAGCGGTCGACAGCAGTAAAATCGTGTACAGCATTTATGATAGGCTCATAAATTTTTTACTCATTTTTAATGTGTAAGTTGTTTCAATATTTTTTTTTGTTTATTATCCCTATACTATCAGTTTTTAGACCTAAGCACCCCCAACTCTATCGAGTTTTAGTTTTTTAGTCAAAAAAGTTAATTGTAGAATGTTTTATGAAGGTTGAGTAGCCCAAATACAAAAAAACATCTCAGTCAGCTCCAATTCATAAAAGAGTTTCAACCAATTAATTGTTGTAGTAAATTTTATGACTGAAATACATTTTCGAACTTGCACGTTTCTGGCTGGTATTCCCTAAGCAACTATTCTAACCGTTTTATTTCCACCAATATTTATATAATTTTAAACCAAGGCGCTAATTAAATAACTGAAATAAAATTACATATTAACGTGTCACCTTAATTTATTATGCTTTCAGAATTTTTAAATCAGGCATGACCAATACACGAATTTTGTTGAAAGCGTACCCGCGCGACCCTAAAATTATATTAAATCGTATTACAGCGAAACTGTAACAAATACGTGGTTGAGCAAATCTCTTAGCAAAACTCGAATTTTATTCAAACGAAACCAAATTATACATCTTACACCGTGCACAAAAAAATTTCATAACATTCGAGGATAAAATGCTGTGCGCACAAAGAATTATTTATACTCCCCATAGTCATATCTCATTTTTCGACACCAACATAAAATTTATTTGATTATGGTTATTCACCAGCATAGCACACACAGCATAAATTTCCATATTCGACTGTAAAATATACAAAAAACAAAATTGTTGATGATTTTTGGTGCTCGAATGCCAACATTATTACTTTATGAATTTGTAATTTACCAACAAAATAAAAAAATGACAAAATTAATAATTCAAATCGATTGGAAAAGTTTTATTTTGTTTCGCATTCATCGTGAAAAACTTCCGAATTTTCTGTTTTGATTCGCTATTCAGCATAAAAATTAAATTAACATATTTAATTAATACAATTATTCGATGTTTCGTTTTAAAAAATCATGAAGACGCTATACACTGGAAAATGATTGCATATGTAGTAAATAAATACTTTACACAATAAAAATAAAATCGGAAAATTCTAAACCACAAAGTTTTTTTTTTAATTTTTGAGTTTTTGGAAAAATGAAAATGCTTAATCTGCTTGTCAATCAATAGTCTTTAGATCAGCAGAAAAGTTTAAATTTTCATAATTTTCCCCATTCACACAATCTAATTTATGCCGCAGATTTGTTATGGTTTTGTTGGCCAACATTTTATGTTTTAATGTGAATGGAATTTGTGTAAATACACAGTAATTTGGGGTTTTCAGATTTTTGTTCAACATTTAGTGGTAAATACTCGTACAAAAGGGTTGGTTAATTGTTATATCTTTCAATATTGAATGATGATAAAGGAACGCTAATAATGAGATTTTTACTGTACCTCCACCATTGTAAACGGCTATTTGCAATATAAGAGGTCGAACTAGCATTTTGCCAACAAAGACTGTTAAAAGATGTTTACTCTCAACTCTGGATTTACAAGGTTAAATATCTTTAACCCTGTAGGTATAAAATGATAAATGGTTTCTAAAAACAGTGGAAATGTTACAAACCGGTTGAGTACCACAAACCAACATGAGGCATTCTGGCAACATGAGCCAAGGAAAGAAGGAAAATGGGGCTCCCAACACAAATTTGAGAGAATTTGAAAATTAAAAATGGCAAAGCAAAAATGTCGTATCGCGTATGGCCGAAAAAAGACCAATTGTTTGTATAGGGGTTTTCGGGATCACTGATCATAAATTTGAGGTCAGAATATGAAAATTCACGACAGCGGGCTCAAGATGGCCGACGAACATGAAAATTAATCAAAACATGTTGGCTTTTCAATATTCAGGATTTAAAAGTTCTCTAAAAAAGTGACGATATTTCCAATAGAAAGTGTTATTTCACGGGGCGAGTCCCAAAAATCGCCCTATAAAAGGGTGAGTGAAGGGGATGAACTTATAGGACTAGAATATTTTGATAATTATTTCGAACATTTCCCAATTTCAGGCATTAGCTTTAACATATGCACTAATGAAAAAAATTCCAAATTAAATTCCAATTTACTGGCGTCACGTCAGTTCAAATGTATGAATTTTCGGGAGGAGAGTACAACAAATTAATTTGAGGAAACGAGTAGTAACGACCAAAATATTGTTTATGCATCTCGTTACATAATTATACGGGTAAGAAGTTGGTTGCATTAAAATATTGTGACGATTATGCCTACCATACACACAGATCACATCAGAGTCGCCGTTAGCCGAGTGGTTAAGGTTGCAGGATGGCAGATATTTATTTGGCATAAAACAACAAGAACGAGTTACAAATGCAGACTGACGATTGTTACACAGCAAAACACAGAAATATTTCAGAAGGCGGGCGTGACAGATGGAAGTAGAGCATGAAAGTAGAAAATGGAATATAAAAAGGCGAAATGCATGATGAGAGGGAAGATGTGTACAATTACAACAACGATTACAGATTCGCCTCGAATAAATACACAAATACCTGGACAATTTAGCTGCAACAGTGCAATATGGAAAGATCGAGACTCGCATTTCTGAGTATAAAAAGGGAACAAAATCGCAGCATAAGTCAGTTGTTATTTAACCACAGTGATCAAGTGAATACTGTAAAAAAAAAACAGTGAAATTAAAATAAGTAGTCAAAGTGTTGAACTGTGTAGTAATTTATTGAGAAAAAAATTGTACCCGTGATCAAAAGAATCAGTGTTATTATTGCAAAATCCGCAACGAATCCTTGTGAAGCCCGAAATTCGTAACAAATTTGTGTCAGAAGTGGGATTTTGCGATATATTTACAATGTTGAAGAACGTTAGCGGATACACATCTCAACAACTTCGATAAGATTGGAGGAGAGAGGATTGCCAACGGTTGGCAACAAGACGGAGCTATACGCGAGACTTAAAATTGCTGATAAAGAGGGCCCGGACGGTGGTAGTAGCGGAGACGCAAAAGCCGTTGAAACGCGACCAACATCACCTGAAGTACAGATCACAGTGTCACGACCATCATCATCAGTATAATCCCAATTAAAGAAAAGGATGAGGAAATTGCCGAAACTAAAGCGGACCCAACAACTGCAGCGAAAGAAGAGCAAGGTAATACTGTACTGCCGTCTTTTGAAAATTTGATCAGCTGGCATTACAAGGTCAATAACAAAACGCAAACCTCGACCAGCTTAGTAAGTTGACACTTCAAGTTCAACAACAAAATGCGAATTTGAATGCGCTGTTTCAGCAACAGGATAAGAAGCTGGTGAAATTGGAGGCACAAAAAGAGAAGTTGGAGGCCAACGTTAAAGGTCAAATGCAACAATTGGAGTGCTAGGTCAAACAGATCTAAGCCTGCCAGGAAAAAGCTCCGACAAATAACAACAATACTTCCCAACCAAATAGCACGAGTACATCAAACCAACCGCATAATGGAGGCCATACAGGAGTGTTGAAACCTCTATTATTCGATGGCAAAACTCCAATAGAGAACTTCAAGCTACAATTTCAAGCCGCAGTAAAACATAACGTATGGGGATCAGAAGGACAACTTAATGCATTAATCTTGGCGCTACGAGGCAAAGCAGCAGATGTGCTATAGACCGTATCTGCAGCAGAGTTAAACAATGAGACAATTTTTAAGGAGTTGAAGCTGAGGTAAATCCAGCTTCATAACCGACGGCAACAACGAGGTGAACGTCTACAAGATATGGAATGAGAAATAACGAAGTTAGCTCGCCAAGCGTATTATAAAGTGCCGAGTGATGTCCTGGGTAGATGCTTTCATTAACGCTGTAAGAGACGACCAGCTCAAACTGCACTTGCGGACGACATAGAAGGGAAAAGGAATGAAAGAATTATTTGGATCAGCTCTAAAAGACGAGGCAGCTAGAGCCATTAGATGTCGAGGATGTAGCACAAATGCCATGATAGATTCAAAGATGAGAAGACCAGCACAAAGCTCCCAGAACAGCAGATAACGCAGATCTCGCTCACGGTATTTTAGATGTAAAAACCTGGACACTACATCAGAGACTGTAAACAACCAGCAGTCGGGATCACAAGACAGCTAGACAGTCAAGAGAAGCCGCCAGAGAAACTGAGACAGATCGATTTACAGCAGAAGGAGAGTGAGGCAACTGGTTTAAGTCGCCTTATGAGCGAGGACCAGGGAAACTAAGTGCCAGCAGCTTTGCGGGGCGACAGCTGGTGAGAGGAGGAGAGTACCCCAAGGTCACCGTCTTAATTGTTCAACTTGGGAAGGAATATAACAGCTTAGTTATCAACGGCGCGTTAGAGAGACAATCATGTACGTTCACATTGGATACCGGAGCTTCAAGTGTCACCAGGGCGTACGGAAAAAGTGGTTCGTTATAACCTAAGAACAGCAACCGGAGATGCGGCAGCTGTGAAAGGAGAATGTTCACTATTCGTCACAGTCGGAGGGATACGATTTAAGCACAGATTCATTGTTGCCGGAATAACGGACCAATGCACCTTAGGTCTAAATTTTATGACCGAGCACGAGATATTACTGGATTTAAAGAACCAAGTGTTTAGATGGCACAATGTGGAGTACCCTTGAAAGTAGACAACAATAATCACGGCGGGTTACGAGTCATTACAGATGAAAGAATAGAGATACCACTGATGTCCAAGAAAGTGATCTATGCCCGAATCAACGGTGACCTTGGGAACAGCAAGGTAGGGGTAGTGGAGCCAACCGATACAGGAAAATAAGGAGTATTATGCGGAAGAGCCCTGGTGATACTCATGCCAAAGATACCAGTGAGAGTTATGAATGTGAGCCCAACAGTAAGCATGATCAAGGAAGGGGTAGTGATTGACAAAGCTGAAGGGGTCAATTCCATCACAAGTTGTGCAACTGGAGATCACCATAACAAGGCCTTACTTATTATGTGATCATCTCGCAGGGACGGGGGCAAAAGCGGCAGTAAGAGTGTTAGAAGGATTGGCCGACGTGTTTGCCTTGAACGATGATGATATGGGAAGAACTGACATAGTGCAACATCGGATCGACACTGGAAACGCAACGCCAATACGACAAACGCCAAAGAGATTACCGCTAGCCACAAACAACAGGATGCCTAATTACTGATCGAGAAAATGGAGCGCAATGGAGTAATAGAGAAGTTTACCAGCCCTAGGAGTTCGCCGGTGGTTCTCGTGCAAAAGAAAGACGGTTCGATGCGGTTCTGTGTTGACTACCGTAAGCTGAATGATGTAACTATATAAAAAGGACACCTACCCATTGCCACGAATTGACGACACTTTGGACACGTTATCAGGAGCAAATATCTTCAGCACGCTGGATCTCAAAAGTGGGTACTGGCAGGTAGCAATCCATGAAGACGACAATGAACAGACGGTCTTTACTGCAGGTAATGGCCTATACCAATTTACAATAATTCCAATTGGACTATGCAACGCTCCTGCCACATTTGAGACATTGATGGAGCACGTTCTACAGGGTTTCAATTGGAGAACATGTTTAGTGTACCTTGATGACATTATCGTATTAGGACGAACATTTAACGAGCACCTGAAGAATCTATAACAAGTCCTACAAACCATCAAAGCAGCCGGATTGAAGCTGAACGCCTTCGAATGTAGTCTCTTCAAAAATGAGGTCAATTACCTGGGCCACTTTGTATCAAGGCAAGGAGTGCGAACTGATACAATAAAACTGATAGCAGCTGCAGAAGAGTGGCGCACTCCTAGAAGCATACACGAGCTAAGGAGTTTTCTAGAGCTATGTTCCTACTATAGACGATTTGTTCCGAACTTGGAAATGGCTGAGAAAACTCAGCCATTTAACTGGGGAAAGGAGCATGAAGACGTGTTCTAGCAACTAAAGAAGAAGTTATGCCGTTCTCCAATTTTGGCGTATCCACGTGCAGGAGATCTTTTCATCTAGGATACCGATGCCAGTAATACGGGAATGTGCTGTCGCAAAACCACGGAGGTGCAGAACGGGTTCTAGCATACTAGAGTCGCGCACTATTCAAACCTGAAAAAACTATTGCGTAATCCGGAGAGAATTACTGGCGGTGGTCGATAGTGTCAAACATTTCTATAAATACCTGTATGGACAAGAAATTCTTTTACGAACGGACCATGCAGCTCTGAAATGGATAATGCAGTTTAAGGAGCCAGAGAGATAACTTGCGAGATGGATCGAAAGACTACAGAACTACACGTTCACAACCGAGCACAAGCGAGGATTGTTACATAACAACGCAGATGGAATGTACGGGAGGCCTTGTAGTCTTCAGTGTACGCACTGTTCCAGATAGGAACAAAGAAATCCCATTGCGCAAGTTTCGAGGATCAGAGTAGATACCGAAGATCACTGGACTAGGGAGCAATTAGCAGAAGACCAACGACACGATCATTCCATTGCCCCAACTATCAAATGGCAGCGGCAGGAGATCGCGACCTTCAGTGCAGCCGTGAAAAGTAATTGGGCCCAGGGGAAGTTGTTGAAGATCGAGAATGAGTTGCTGATAAGACTTTGGGAATCGAACGACGGCAAAGACAACTAACCCCAAATCGTACTACCAGAAAGCCGGATAGGAGAAATCCTGCAAGAGATTCATATCAGCAGATCTGGATCACATTTAGGCGTCAACAAAACGTTAGATAAGATACGGCTCCGGTTCTATTGGGCCAATTGCAGAAAACATGTGGAGGATTGGTGTAGGAAGTGTGAGGTGTGCGGAGCCAGTAAGGGACCACAAACAAGAACAAGAGGAAGGATGCAGCAATACAATGTCGGGGCGCCGTTCGTAGTGGATCGCGATGGATATTGCTGGCTCATTTCCTCTGACAAAGGATGGTAATCGGTACATACTTGTTTGCATAGACTATTTCAGTAAATGGGTCGAAGAATATCCGATAATGAATCAAGAAGTTCGAACGGTTGCGGACGTGTTTGTGAACAATTGGGTATGAAGATTTGGAGTACCGTTAGAGCTCCACGCGAAAACTTCGATTCATCCGTGTTTCAGGAGTTGTGTCGAACACTCGAAATCAAGAAAACAAAGACTACACCATTGGATCCACAGTCTGATGGCATGGTTGAGAGATTCAACAGAACACTGGAAGAGCACCTACGCAAGGAGATCAACGTCAACCAGGATAATTGGGACCAGTGCACATTCCATTATTCTTGATGGCATGTCATAGCGCAATCCATGATACTAAAGGATATTCACCAGCCATGGTCGTGTTTGGCAGAGAACTCCGATCACCATGTGATGGTAAATTTGGATAACCTGAGACGGAGCCAGTTACTAAGCAAGACTACACGACAGAGTTAAGGCAAAGGATGGTCATCGTACACGCTGCAGTAAGGGACAACATAGTGAAGGCCAGCAAACGCATGTAGACGAGTTATGTGCGGCGGTCAAACAGCATAGGATTTAAGGAAGAAGATTTGGTTTGGCTCTATCCTAAACGAAGAAAAAGGAAATCGCCGAAGCTACAACAAAATTGGGAAGGCCCTTACAAAGTAATAAAGCAGATCAACGATATTGTATACATTCAACAAAGCCCCAGGACGAAAATGAAGGTGGTTCACATCGATAGGTTAACACGTTCGGGTCGTTGTTAGCCGAATGATTAGGGTTGTAGGATGGTGAGGTGAAGATCTATGGTTCGAACCTCATCGGGGCAGTGTAATTTTCAGAGCGTTCAGCATCATCAGTGTTTGTATTGCCACGTTTAAACTCAGCACACTAACGGAAGCATCTATTCGAAACAAATCAATTACGCGAATCGACCGCAAACTGCCCAGTTTATGAAGAAAATACAATATTTCAATCAGAATCACGAGTCTCCCCACGACATACCAGATTGGCAACAATATCAAGGGCAGCAGATTACAGATTATGACAGAAGTTACGGACAAACCTTACTCGAATACACAAACTCTCAAGACATACCAGAGTTAGCTAACGAAGAAGACTTCCTCGACCAACTTGACGAACAAAGGGAACCAGAAACCGTAGAATTAGATGATATCAGTTGTTTAGAATGAGGAGCTCTTCACTCCTATATTTAGAGTACATGGAGAAGAGCGGGAAAACATTCAAATTCTTAACAGATACTGATTCAAATAAGAACTACATTCAGCCTATAAATATGTACGAACCCCACTCTCAATCAGAGATCATTTATCACAAACTCTGTGGTGGGCAGCATCCAATATGGCCTGATTTGTGGCACAAGTATTCACTGTTAGCGCCACAACTCAAATTCACAGCGCATTAATGCGACAAATTATAAATACGGGATCCAGCTATCTACGAATTGGTCTAACTTCACTCAGTAAAAATTACACCTAAACATGCGTCCAGCGTTTAATTTATTCCACTATGATGCTACATAAAATATGGCCTGATTTTCGGGCCAAAATTTACTGTTAACACCAATAACATGTAATTTTCTGCTAATATCAACAGAATTTTGTACTACCACCTGATACAAAATATGTCGATATGCAGGATTTTTTTCGGCTGAAATTTTCGGCTAACTTCAGTTGACCAACTTCAGTTGGTGAGTGTCGAGCGTGTTAAATCCTTTTGCTGTTCTTAGTTTTTGTAACAAAAATATTTATTTAATTGTATTAATTAATAATATGCGCCACGTTACCCAAAATTGGAAGTTTCAAGTACATCGAAATACTTGTGCGCTTTTGCGAAGTGGAACTGATTTTTATCAAAATAAAATAAGACTTCGTTAATTAAAAATTATGCCACAAGTAAAAACATTGATAAGTTACATAGGGGAATATTTTAAGCAATTTATGTTTATAACAGTTTGAGTACTAAAATTTAAATTAATACACCATCTATACAAAATACACCAAAGAAGAAATAAGTTAATTCGATTTATAAAAGTTTCTTGTAAAACTGGACGAATATCAAAAGCACAAACCATTTGTATTTATATTTACCACACAAGATAACGTAACGTCCTCTACAAAAAAGTCTTGTAACTACATCAAATCTAAGCTGTTTATTCAGTACACGACAGATGACTCTAGTGTAGAATAATTTTGTGTCGTGACTAAATAAAATAAGGGGAAAACAATCTCTAACCTAATAATTAGCAAATGAGAATTTTCATTTCCAACCAAAAATATACTTTTGATACTTTGTACACCTTTCAATTTTCCAACATGTCACCGATAATAAATTAACCTTTGTTTTAGTACATCCGTCTAACAAAAGCTATCAATCGTAGCAAACAACAATAAATAAACCAAACAAAATCAATGAGCAACAAGCAAAATCGAAATAAATGGAAAAATCAATAAAATTCAATTATAATCGAAATATTAATGAATTTTTATCAACTCATTTCTGCTCCACCCATACCACATATAAAATTGATAACATTTTGATACAAAATAAAGACAAAAGAAAATGTTAAAAAATAAATAAATATTATTAAAAAAAACAGAACCCCACAAGTTATCATTCCGCAAACAGGAAATTAATTTTCTTTAAGGAAAAAATAGAAAATCCAAAAAAAAAACAAAAATAAAAGAATCTAAAGAAAATTATTTTTATTTTTATCAAAATTTTGCTTTTCTTATTTTGTAACTTGAATTTATTATCATTATTGTTATACATATATACATTTTTTGTATTTTCGAAAAAATAAATAAAATAAAAAATAAACTGAAAGTAGATTGTAAAGTAAATTAATGTGGTGAAAATTTTAGATTATTTTATTTATGGTAGAAAAAAAAGAAAACAAAAAACAAAACCAAAGGAAAGCGGAAATTTATGATTTTTTTTTCTATTAAAGCTTCGCGGATAAATTTCACTCTGAAATGACATAAATTTATTGTGCTTTTTATGATTATTGTTTTTGATGGGGTTTTACTCGGTGTGGCTGATAGGAATCAGATAATTCTTATTTTGTTTGTAGTTTGTCATCGCGAGTACAATGATATCTAATTTTCTAGTTGATCAGAATTATGGTGTAACAATGTTGGGGTGAGGTTTGCGTTATTAGAAAATTGAATGTTAACTGATTTTAATGGTTGTGCGCAATATAATGATGGTCTTTGTAGCGAATTAGTGGCCGGCCCAACATTGTAATAATCACGTTATACGGTTTAAAGTATGTTGATTGGTATTTGAAAATTATTTATTGTATTTGGACTGGGTGAAGTTAGACCAATCCGTAAATTGCTGGATCCAATGTATATATTTTGTCGTGATAGAGGGGAATGAATTTGAGTTATGGCACTAATAGTGAAAACCTGTGTTAAAAATCAGGGCATGTTAAAGTGCAGATTAATTTTTTTGATAACCTATTGGTTAAGCCAGAAATCAGAATTATTGTCTAAGCAGATTAAAGTTTTGAACAACAGAGTGCAAGCTCTCTGGCTATACTTGGCCAATACTTCTGGCGTTGTTTCAAACAACAGCAAAGCTGCATTAAACGCTATTTCACCTTCATGGAATAGTTTAAAATTAATGGGGACGAATCAATTAATTGGTTGTAACAATTATAAAAAATCAGAAATTATACTTTGCGCAGTATAACAGCCTCACCGATAACAATTTGGTTGATATGGGGGTGTTGAATGTGGTTTCAAGAAAAAACTTGCCTTTCGCTGATTGTAAAGTGGAAAATATCAACATGGTCCCAGTTTTAGTTTTCGGGTTAATAGCGCAGATTTAATGGTGACGGCCCGAAACAATGAAATTACAAGAGGCCTCTGAATCTTGCCTATATTTGATGAGCAAAACACGCACTTCTATATTTCAAGCAGGTTAATAAAGTCGCAGCAACACAATACAATAAATATTCTGAAAAATCCTTGATTTTATTTTAAGTATTACGACGAAATAAAAAAACAAACTAAGTTTAGCAACTTAAAATTTAAAAAGGATTTTTTCCTTTGTGCTTCAAATAGAAAGGTTGTTATGGCTGCGGAGTTTTTTGAATAATCCTCGTATAACATTTCATGCAAGTCGAAAATTAAAATTGAAAAACTAACCTTAAGTTTCAGATTTGATCAAATTTAGCTCCGATATGGAGGCTTTGTGTTTAATTTGTGGAAATACGAGTATGCTCGATCAACTAATTGACACAGCTTACTGTTGCATTTGCCAAATATGTGTGCCAGTAAAGTGGGATTAACCACCGAAAAATAGCTCAACTTCCGTTATAATTTATGTGAAATATAAACTGATGGTAATTGGGCTTGTGAATGTGGTTGGTAACCATCATTTATCGATTATTATTAGGAAAAGTTTTGTGAAAAATTAAAAAAATACAAAAAGCTCCAAATTACTCCAAATGAATCACGCATGCATTGAAGGGGGGTCAGAGAAAATTTTGATTGTGTAGTCAATTAAAAAACATGTCGCAAGGAATCACTGACCCCGTACAACAAAAAACAAGACAACAACCAGACCGGCGTCTGTTTGTGTCAAGTGACTCACTAAATACAAATCTTTCATGAATGATTGTGCATTTACATATGAATCAAAACCTACATATGACACACACATATGACTACATACAATTGATCTAACTACCCTCAGTCCAAATTATCATTAATGAGCTGGATGCATTTTAATTTATTTGACTATGAAGCACCATAAATATGCCCTGATGTTTGGCCCAAGTGTTCACTGTTAAACAAATTATAAAAATGAGATCCAGCTATTTGCGAATTGGTCTAACTTCACCCATTGCATATTACCCTTAAACATTTTGTACAACCACGTGACACAAAATATGTCTATAATGCAGATTTTTTTGCTGAAACTGTCGGCTAACTTCAGTAGCTTACTAGAACAAGTAAATCAATAATCTTAGTTTTAATTTTTCAAATTTTATCTAGTAGCCTTTTCATAAAAATTACTTGTAGTACAAATAAAAACACACAGATGATTCATTCGGAACAATTTTTTGTCCGATTTTTTTTTGTGTGGAAGATTCTTGGCATACTTTAAAAAATTAATCCATTTTCAACTTAGTAGGCCATGATTTTTTATTGTGCAATTTAATTTTGAAATGTGAAATCAGTTGAATATTTTTGTAAGAAGAAGAAAGTTGTTGAACTTTAAGATAAAATTATAGAATTCTTTAAAGAAGCGATACTTACAGAAAACTGTTGTTTCCTCATTTTGTTTTTAATCGACAAAAAGTGCTTTTTTCACATTTCAGGTCGGTACTTGGAACCGATGCCACCAAAACAAAATAATCTTAGACGAGACCCGCGTGCAACAAAGCGCAGAGCGATGAGCAGCGGCTACAATGAAGAGAATTGGTCCGACAACTTTCGCAAAATTATGTTCTGGCTATACAGAAGTAGAACGGGAAGCAGGTAACGGCGACGATCGATTAAGAATGAGACTAAAACTCATTCACTACAAATCTTGAATGAACGAACACGTGCTGCGTTCAAATACAATAACACAATCGATTATAGTTGGTATACAATCGTGATAATTGGCACAATGAACAAAGTATACTTACATGCCACCTTACGCAACTTACATGCCAACTTTTAAGGTAACGTAACGAATATCATTTTCGACACCAGTGGAGTTTGTTACATTTTTACAAATTTTTACAGATTCAAGGTCAAATTTACCACAAAGTAGGCTCATTGTTGCCATTCGTGAACGCAAACTTTTGTTTTCTGCAAATATACTTAACTGGCAACTCAAATGATGAAGTGAATCGACGATGTGCAATTGGTTCCAACATAAGACGAGAATTAGTTGAACAACTCCAAAATCTATTTCATCAGTAAAACGAATTGGTTTAGTTGTTTCAAACAGCAATTCATCGAAGCCGTCAGACAATCATGAAATTGTGAACCACATACTGGAGAACACGCAAGAATATTCAATGCACCGACAATTGACGATGTAGCAATAAGAATTTCAATCACGCGATGAAGTACAATTCATAGCAGGAATGATCAACATCAACATCATGTCTTCGGAATAAGGCTATCATGTTACTATTAAAATGATAAGTACAAACATTTCTCACAAATAGAAAATACATTTTTCATAACGATTCAAATTTCATTTTTTGTTAATCGAAGGGGAGGAAAGAAACATAAAAGGTCAGCGCAATGAAAGCGCTGCGTACAGATTGATAGTACGTGAAAATGAAGTCAACCACATTTTGAAATGTTGAAGACTTTGCCATCGACAAGCTGTCGACATGTGGGCGAAGGAAGATTGAAACTAAACGTTTGAATTTTATTAGATTCAATCAGACAAAATTACGTGCTGTGGAGTACAAATAACTGCGCGATGCGATTAATATTGACGGCAAAGTGAATATATATTGGAAGCCCCCTGGCCAGATTTGTTTATAACTTTCACATGTAATCCACAATGGAGTGAAATCAGGGATAATTTAATGATCGTTCAATCACCAACAGATCGTCACGACATAATAGCACATGTATTCAAACAAAACTTGATTTTATTGTTGTATTTGGAGCGACATGTTGCTGAATGTATTCTGTTGAATTGCAGAAATGAGAATTACCTCATGCACACATTTTGGTTTGGTTGATTCATAAAATACTACCGGATGAAATTGATACTGTGACCTCAGCGGAAATTCCGGGTCAAACAATCGATCCAGAATTGTGAGTAGTCTCAAATCAATGACCCACGGCCTAAGTGGTACATTTAACATCAATTTTCAATGCATGAGTGGTGGAAAATGTTGAAAACGTTACATAAGAGCATTGATTTTAGACACTGCTATAGGCAACGATGGGTTTCCGTTGCATCGTCAAAATTCGAAATCAAAATATTGAAGTGATAATCGTATGAGATCAATCATTACTGCAGAGTTACCAATCAACTGCCACTGATTATCGTGTTCGGCACAGTAAAAACGAAGAAACTCCTCTTGATTTCGAAAAGCAGTGACTAGCTATACAACCAGTCATAACTACTGCGGTGCGAATCACTATCGGTAGAAGGCCACCGAGATCCGAAAATGCTATAGCAGAATATCTTCGAGCTAGGAAAGCTACGACTAAATAATTCCGATTTTCAACCAAGAAGTACAGCTATCAAAGATGTGATTGAAAATCTGAGAACAAATATGATTTTCCTGCAGAATGGCAAACCTACTTCATAAATTTGTTGAATGGGAATGGCAAAGTGATTAAAGCAATAACTCCACCAGATGAAGATGTCTTTGTTGAATACCCCTGGAAAATACCCTGCAGATCCGAAAGCTTCCAATCCAAAATCTTATCCAAATATCACATTTACTTATCAAGAAGATGACGAACAGTTTCCAGAAAGGACTCAGTGCACAACTTCGTAGGTTATTCTAGAAAATCAATACTAACCTCCGAACCAAATTACATGATATGTTGGTTAAGGAATAGCGGCGATCTAACCAGCATTTCCTTATTTAAGAACTTTCTTCGAAACAAATTTTATAAGCCATTTTAAACGTCCATCGTTGACCGATGCAAAACTTCTTCTAACTTCTTCTAAAGTTCAAAGAGTTTATAATGAATTAAAAATTTCCGCTGATTGTAAAACACAAATTTAATTTTGTGATGGTGGCGCTTCATGTGGCGAATAGCGATAAATTTTATTTTCCCATTTCTCGTACATTTTTAAACCATACAGCCTATATCTTGCTGCTGTTGATCCCATTGTTCCTCTAATGATGGGATCATAACCGAAGATTCCGCAATGTATTTTGTGGTTGGTTAGCTTATTTGCTAAGAAAGTTGTCGTTATGTTTCCTTAGCGCTCTTTGGGCATATAGTTTGTTGCCTATGCTCGATGGACCCTCTCCAAAAACAATTTTTTATTAATTCCTTGGCGCTCTCAAAAATTTTAGAGTTATTTTGAAACACCCAAAAACACATGACTAAACTTTAACAGTCTATTTTCAAACTTTCAGCAGGCTAATGGTTGAATCCAAGTAGCACACAGGACCAGCAATCATTCGTACGTTGTTAAATGTCTAGGGAACTAACAAATACTAAAATGTCACAGTCATCTTAAACACTGTCTTTTTACAGAAGAAGAAGAAGAGTATGACCTTTATAAAATATTTAGGGTTGCCTGTCTTTTTACAGACCAATAAATTTTTTAAAGTATTTTAAAGCGTTTTATTTATATGTAACACACATAAGGCTTGCTCAAAATTAATAAGAACAAATTTCAGAAACTCTGAGCATTGGAGTGATGCTTGTCCGAGACTAATATTTCGCTGTTTAAAAGATCTCTCAGGAGTTAGGTTAAACGAGAGTTTCTGTAGCATGGGACATCTTATGATGCCTTAAAAATTAAAGAGTTTTATTTGATTTGTCGATTGATAAATTTATGAGTATTATCGTGAGGGGCCTCGCATCATATTTAACTTTTAGACTTAAGCCGTCCTTAATGATGTAAAAGAAATTAGTCTTTGGAGGCTGGTAGCGAGCTAGAACATTGTTTAGGGTAAATATGGCACATGGAAAACGCCGAATTGACAAATTTGCGTGAAAGGAGGTTTTGCAAACCTTTTAAAATTGTTAAACTAGCTACCTCTTGTTATGTACTGAACTATCGATCGCAATGATTGGTGGTCTAACTTATATATTCTAACTGTAGTATTCATGCACTAAGTTTGATGAGAAATAAAAGCTCGCCACAGTAGAGCGTCTTGCTGTATTAAGGCTGTTATAAGCCGCTATGCAGAGTTCCTTGCTAGCAACTAAAGGGTTCTCTTCTCTAGGTCGTTAAATTGTTCTAGATGAGGTAGGTTGGATCTAGGAGGTTTTTTATCATAGAGGAGCTCGAAAAAATTTCCATTTTATTGTTGTTCTGATTTTTAGACTTATTGGAGCTTTTGTGTTAAGGTAAGCTAATCCTACTTTCGTTGTTTGGGAAAATTTATATAGAATAACGAATATCTTTGAGTGATTCGGGGTATTTATCATACCAAGCATTACTGAACTGTACTTTGTACCAATATTACGGGAGCATACGTTATCCCTGGGAAATTTAATGCTACAAAAGAATTTATAAATCAGGGGTCAGATCATGAACACCACACGGGAATTTTAAACGGTATTGAAATTTTCTATGGAAGAGAAATAATCGTTTTACCGGTTTTAGTGAACAAACGAATGAATTTGTTTATTTATGGCTTGCTATTTGCAATTTTTTGACAATCAATTCGAAAATACAATTTTACTACCGTGAAAAGTAACGTGTGGGGCGAACTCAGAAAAATGATCAAATTGGCCTAGATATTTTGTATGAAAATTCAAATAAATGAAAGTTTAATGACAAAATTTTATTCGACAACCATAGTATTATTGAGCAACTTTGAACGGAAATATATCGGGTTTTCCATTTGGGGCTTGACAACTTTGAACTTTCATTGTGAACACAACCTTTAAATAAATAACCAAACTTTCATCATGGTGAAGTACACGAATCGAACGTTTACAAATAATTATAATTTACTACAAAAAATCCGAGTCGGTGACTGCAACTTCAAGCGTTAATTTCCATTTTTGGTCTCAATTATTGTCCCAGTAGACAAGCAATTGTCAAGTGACTGACAAGAAGCAGTGTAGTGAAAAATTTGAGTCTAAACGTGCCAGTGAAACAACGGGTTGGTCGAAGTGTCGAGAATATTGCTGCCGTTCAAGCGTCCGTCGCAAACGAACCATAACAGTCGATTCCACGGCGTTATCAAAAATTGGGCATTGTTCAGACCACACTTTTGCGAATTTTCTGAAAGGTTCTTGGCGTGCACATTTATAAGATCAAATTATCACAAGAACTTAAGCCACTCGATCATATGGAACGACGTACGTTCTCGGATTGGGCTCTGGATTGAAAGAAGATGGCCAATTTCATCGCAAAATCATCTTCAGTGATGAAGCGAATTTTTGGATGTTCGTCAACAAACAGGATATGCATTATTGATCATGTGAAAACCCCATGTGTTTCAAGAAACACCACTTCATCCACAAAAAATAACTGTATGGTGTGGTTTTCATGCTGATGGTGTCATTGGACCGTTTTTTTCGTTGATTAAAATGACCGTCACGTTACAGTCAATGGATTGCGCTACAGAGACATGTTGCATCGTTATTTCTTTGGTCAATTGTATAAACTCATTATGGTATGTGGTTTCAACAAGACGGTGCGACATACCACACAGTGGGTCTGAACGTTTTATATCCAGAAATGGTCCTGTCGATTGGCCGCCTAGATCGTGTGATTTAACACATCTAAACTTTTATTTATGGGGCAACGATAAATCATTGGTCTATGTTAACAAGCCGGCGTCGTTAGAAGAGCTGAGAGCTAATATTGAACGAGAGATAGCGGCCGTTTCCGTTGAAATATGTGGCCGAGTCTTCGAAAATTGGGTTCAACGAATCGACACCTGCAAACGTGCCTGTAGTGGCCATATGAACGATGTCGAATTCCATATATAAATGTTTTAATTGTACTTCAATCCAATAATACAATTTTCGAGATATCCCAAATGGTTTGAGTTTTATTTAAGAAAAAGTTGTCAAGTCCTTATTGGAAAACCCTTTGATATCGGTGCAAATATATTTTTGAAAACAGTTTTCAATCCGTTTCATGATTCCGCTCCAGTCTTTGCGAACCCGCTCTAGATTTGAAAATGGATTCTAGACCAAACCTTGCCAGGTCAATTCTTCTTCTTCCACAGTTGAATATGATTAACTCCCCTCAGAACCGTATAAATATAAACTTCTTCCTTCTGTTGATAATCATTCTACATAATTACGTTGTGAACTGCACTAGTATTTTCAGGGATTTTTCAATACATCGGTACGGAACATTATGCTGACAGAATCACCTTTCTCAACATTTTATGTTTAACCCAAAAGTTGACCTAAATGATTTGTAATAATTAAACAATGAAATAAAAGAAATCAGAGACAAGTAGCTACATCGCAAATTTTTCTACTATCACACCTCATCAATTTAAACGACTTAGCTTTAATCGAAATGACGGTTGCCGTATATTACAAAGGGCGGAAAAATTGACTCTATATCATTTTGTTTATATTATAGCATCTTATACTCTCGTTCAGTACCACGATGTTGACGATGATTATAACGATTTTCTTTTAGTAGTTTTTTCTTACATCGATGGTTGATGCTTCTCTACCGCATTTTCCTTATTTTACTTTGTGAACTCCGTCAAGGATTAAAATAATCGTCTAACAAAAGAAAAAGGCGCAAGGACAAAAGAATGAAAAAATTTGATACAAATTTACAGCGGAGAAGAGAAAAAATGTACTTATCAGACGGCTTTTTGACGTACTTACCAAAATAAAAAAAAATCAAGTTGAAGTATAAAATTTAATGAATTTTTATTTTTGCAGTCTTATCGCTATTTTGGTAAAGAAAAACTGAAAATAAGAATCCCGCCGAAAAGAAAATTGAAGATTTTTTTTTATTATTATTTGAATTGTAATTTTATGGTGGAATTATCAAATAGTATTAAGACAGTACGAAAGAAACGAGATGAAATTCTTTTGGGGTTTCTCAAATCCACTTATTGGTGTGATGTTGTCTGTGAACCAAAAAAAAAATATAGATACACACAAAGATATAGAAAGAAGTTAGATAAATTAGATCAATTTATCTTATTTGTGTGATTAACTACTGATTTGAAAATAAATCACGAATTTTAAAGATTTTGGTTTGCAGTTTATTTGTGTTAACAGTTCAAAGTGAGTTGATGTAATGGAAATAGGTTAAATCGAGATCATAAGATAATGGATATCGATTTTTTGGGTAATGTAAATTTCGTTGAAAGGATATATGAGCTTGGAAATAAATTGTTAGTCCTTTTTTAAAGCGTCAAGTGGTACTATTTTGGCAATTCCCTGAGATTGGTATATGATTTTTACAATATAACTGTAGATCCTACAGTTTATTTTGATATGGCCACTGTGAATCCAGTAAAGACTGTGTTTAGTCATTAATAGAAATAAATAATTAAAATGTAAATAAAACAAAATAAAGGACCGTAAGAGATACTACAATATAGGTGGTAGTGTACAGTCCCTCAAAAACAGTATCCAGGAAATTTATAAAAATAGCCATTTTTGACCTACCAAACGACATGTCCAGACCTGGTTCAGGAGAGCAAAGATTATGCTTAACCCATAATTCGAATTGCCCAACCGGGAATTGCTTACCACAGCCAGACATCAGTTCAAGTGGCTTCATTGATCTCAAACGAATGGCAATAAAGGATGCAAAAATATGAACAAAAAGTGTACGGAGGGTTTCGCTCACAAACTAATAAGGAAACAAATTTAAATAGAAGAGTGGACATTTTAATGAACAATATAAAGACAAAAATGAACCTCGCGGACAATGGCGATTCCATGGTTATTTTGAGAAACACTACCATTGAGAAATAAACGCCATTTATACTATCGTTGGGTTTCTTCCACTCGACCACTGGAACATAATTGTCATCCACACCGAGAAGGGAGTCATAATGATTCTAATCAACACCAAGTGGTTGCATAGCAGCGACCCGTCAATCCCAAAACTGTCAAGGAAGACGTAATCCCTAGCACCTTACCTTAAGGATAAATGATTTATTTAAGATCTACAAACCAGTTGTTCCCTTAACACCTGTCGTGTCAGCGATTGGATTCTCATATAATGTGACTCTTCGTTCTGTGCTACCTGCTACTACAATGTGAAAAACACCTATGAGTTCATTAAAAGATTGCATACTCTCTTTGAATATCAAATCACTTCACACATTGTTATCGTACAACACCGCTATGCGCACCGCGGGTCTTACAAAATAAGTGGGAAAAGATCGCACCACACACAACTAAAACAGCAGCATTTTATTCGAATTACTTCGTTTCTGCACTGATGTGCCTCCTTTCGTAAAATACCACAAAGAAGTTTATAAACAAACGAAGCACTGTGTAGCCTTCCCGCAGTTGTAATGCTTCCAAAATTTTCGTCATCTCCGGTTACATGAAAAACGATAACATTCCATACTGGATGTCTCCGTCTCATCAGACTGCATAACAACATCATCAGTAAAATGTTCTAAATTTGCAGCAAGGTTTTTGGATCAAGTAACTGTAGTATGGTGACTTGAATGTTTTGCGAATACAACTAAGTGATACAAGTGATACAGTGATACAAAGTGTATAGTGCGTGTAGTGTGCAGTTTAAGTCAAACAAAGTGTTACAATGAATTGTACAACAAGTGTAATGCAACAAATTTAGAATTAGCAATTTTTAACCTGATTTTTTATTTGTAAAATCCATTACATACACTCCGCGACGCTCGGTTACCCTCAAATGAAATTTTTTCATAAAACCTAAGATAATGCGACTAATTATTTGAAGTATTTTCATCACCTTGGCTTCTATCTTAACTAGATTTTCAATGACTAATACACACACCTGCATGCAGTGCGAAGTGGAAACGACACGTTTCGATTCTTTTGCTTATTTAAACTATGACACTTGATTACCCTCATCACTTTGTTTTTGACGTCGAAGGCGGAAGGTGTGTGTAGTGATCAATTTAGTAGTGTTCAGTTTAACAGCTGCAGTTAATAGTGGTGAAAATGGGTCGAGAAAAACCCTAACAATGGTGAGATTGGAAAGATTATTTCCAAAAAAAAAAAATTGGTCGCAATTCTTGGACCATCAACAACTATCTCAAAGATCTAGAAAATTATTAAAAGAATCGAAGCGAAATCTCGAATTCGATGCTATATCCAAAAGAAATTAAAGCGGAAAATTGGAGTCAAGCCAGTGTCCGTACTGTTTAGAGGATAATAAAAAAGTGTTCACAACTCCGGCGACAAAAACTTATGAAAAAACCACGTTTGCTCCAGCAACATAGAAGTGCTCGATTGGAATATTGCCGTGGATATCTGCATCGGAAGGGAGAATGGTTCCAGGTTATTATTTCGGACGAGAAAAAGTTTAATTTAGATGGACCAGATGGTTTTAGACATTACTTCCATGATTTCAGGAAATCGTAGCCATTCTTGTCCCACCGCCACACCAGTGTTGGTTACATCATGGTGCGGGCAGCAATTTCTTTTCATGGTGCTATGACTAAATCAGTTGTCCTGGAAGGCCGACAAAACTCGCAAAGCTACATCGAGCTCCTAGAAGTGCAAAAAGTCTTTGTCGAAATGTTTGAAGGCCATCGCTGGATTTTCCAGCAGGATAACGCAGCAATCCACATAGCTGTACGAGTGAAACAGTGGTTTGAAGAACATAACGTGGCAGTTTTGAATTGGCCGGCTTTGTCTCCGGATTAAATATTATTGAAAATCTTTGGGGATGGTTATCGAGACAAATTTATTCGAATGGAAGACAATACGAATGCCGGAATGACTTTATGGCAGCTGTGTATGATGCTTTCGAGAAAGTATCGATATAATTTATACAAAATCTTTATAGGTCCTTTGACTAATATAATTTATGATGTTGTAAGAAAAAATGGAGGACACACTAAATATTAAATAATGAAAAAATATCAAAACAATAGAACGTAATGGGTTTTATTACTTAATTTCACAGATGAGAGTAATCAAGTGTCGCAGTTAAAATAAGCAAAATAATAGAAATGGGGAGTTTCCACTTCGCATTGCATGCAAGTACGCATATTCGACATTGGAAAGTTAGATAAGATTTAGGCGTATTATCTTAAGGTTTTATGGAAAATGTTCATGCTCGAAATTTTAAATATTTGTTGTCAGAAGTTTGATTTGGCAAATATTATAAATGGTTCTTGTAACATCAATAAATTAACATCCGAGGAATTAAGGGATAAGCAAATGAGTTTCGGGCTCCTAAATCGAGGGCAATAAAAATGAGTCCCGATATCGAGGTTGTAAACTGCTATGATCAACATAAGGAGGATATTAATGAAGGGGTTGTTGCATCAATTGATTGATTAGGCGCTAAATTTAATTGGCGTAGTGCTAAAATGAACCAACGAAATACCCAATTAAATCAGCAAGAACTTAAGAAGGGTTTACTGAGTTTAACTTGATACTCAACCAAGGTCAGGATGCTCAAAATCGTTAGCTCAAAGGGCTTAGAGGAAAGTTAAAGTCTCTTGAAGTAAAAGTCGACAGCATGCTCAAGGAATATGAATGGCAATCAGGCAGCAACTTGAGATTAAAATTAAAAAAGTGGTGATTTGTTTTTGGATAAACCAGTTGCTGGAAACTCGAAAAAGCCTCCAATATTTATTTTGCTAATTTTTTTAAGTGCAATTCCAAGCTGCAGTAAACCACAACGATTAGGGAAGCTCTGATTTTCGATAATATACTCAGCGTAGAAGGAAGTTATGAATGTGTTTAAGTAGGGAAGTAAAGAAATCGGTCTGTTATGATTATAGTAATGATATTACAAATGTGTTGAGGACAAACATCAGAGATGAAAACATGAATGAAGAATTGGCGTTGGCTTTAAGCTATGTGGTAGGTAGCCAGGGCAGATTTAACCAGATTCAACAAAGTTGTGTAAGCTGAATAGGATATTACTAATAAAATAAGAGATTAACCGATTGTCAGTTGCATGGCGCTCGAGGTTACTGGACTCAGGAGACAAGAAACAAAAGAAGCTTATTTCATTTAATGAACATGAAACCGAGAAATAAAGTTACACCAATTTTGTGGGGTGAAGCTGGTGAAAGGTAGAAAATATCTCAAATTTGTAGTTGTGAATGTACTTACTGGGACAGTGGCAGTATACATTTCATTAGGTACAGGAGCTTTGAAATCGGTCTTTCTTTGATACGAATATGGTAGGGTCGGAACTGGATGATGATATTGTCCCTTATAATTTGGAAACAGCAACAGGTGAGGCTGCAGCTGTCAAAGGTAATTGTACTCTTGCAGTAATGTTCGTAGGAATGCCGAGGCCTTATAAATATTTTAATAATGTGATATCACATTTTGGCATTATAAAACGAAATTTTCGCAAAAATGGGAAAACAAAATATTAAATACGATTGCTCAGTAGCAGTGGCCAATCACATCATTCGTAACAAATTTTGTTACTGTGATAAATGTAATTCAAATCATCTACAAATACATAATATAAGAATATCAGATATTTTAATACTAAGGTGAAATTCAAATAATAAATAAACAAGATTGATTTTACGAGGTGATAAATATTTAACATTTTAGTGTTTTGACATAAAAACAATTCCCCACCAAATTGCCCTCGGTTTACCGTGAAGCATAACTGATGGATGTACCATCCGGCTAGATTTTAGAAAATGATGTAAAATGATGGTGGGTCTGAATTATTAGTACAGAAATGTGGCAGTTGAACCGCTTAAAATAAACCGATATACGTTATTTGTGGGGATTATGGAGCCTGCAAATTTAAAAAATAGAGGATTATTGTGCGCAAGAACTTTCTTTTTCGGAAATCCAAACGAGAATTCAATTGCTATTCTGACCATGAAAATACTTTTTGGAATTAATTTGGAAATAAAGAGTTTGTCATCTAGCGGTTTCTATTTATATCGTATATTATTTTGACAATGACAGCTATTTAGCACCCGAAATGTTGACAAGAATACGCATGAACAACGTTGGGAAATATTTTAAACTTATTTCTAAAGTGACTGATGTATTGCCGGCAAAGTGCTAATTTTAAAATTTTGGGTTAAACGATGCCGTAACCGTGCCACTGTTGTACGCTTCTGGGGGAGAACAGACCCCCAGGAACTCGAATTGTTTGCTTACAAGGTCCTATTGACTCAGGAATTGAACGCTAACGGCCACCCATTTCGATATCGCTTCTCTGGCTGCACCCTTAAATTGAAGAGGAATTTGTACAAAAAATCAACTTTTTAAACGAGGCACATTTCGATGCGAAATTGTCAAATTTTGGGTTAGGAAAGCCCACAAGTATTCATGGAGAAGTCAATGCATCTTTAGCAAGTAAGAGTTTGTTGTGGTTTGTGGAGTGGCGGCATGATTTGTTCATATTTCTTCGAAATAAATAATGGCAACTTCGTTACAGTCAACGGAGAGTGCTACAGAGCGATGATAACTGATTTTGTATATGAACATAAATCGATGGCAGGGATTTGCACAACTTTGGTTTTGGCAGGTAGGCGTGACATGCCAAACCTACCATCAAACATCCGATAATTTTTGAAGCAAATTCGGTAATAGTGTAATCAGCAGTTATAGTGTTAATTACCCCGTCCCCAAACACAGTTGCGAATTCACGCCATTGTAGCGTGTACAAGTTTCGAAAAAGGCCTCCTAACCTTTTACATAAAAGGGGAACGTGTACAACTTAGAGGCAGAATCGCCAAATTAAGTGAAGTTTAGGACCTAAAATGTGCTTTATGTGTAGTTTTAGATGTTATTAACCACAACAAAATTGTGTTTTGTTACTTACGAACAATTTTACGAATGAAACATTTTGGTGTAGAGATGAGTTTTGCTTACCTGAAAAGAAAAATAAATAGCTAGTTAGATTCAGTTATTTTATATAAAATTTAAAATATTTATAAATTATTATCAATTAGTTTCTGTGTTTTAAATAATAAATGTTCATTAATAATGTTTCTCAATTTTCATTCGAATACTGCTTAGTAGTGTTGAGGGTCTACCCCACTGAAACTATATACAATTGTTTTCGACGTAGCCAATATCGATTCTTAACTGTCAGCAACATAGAAATAACTTTTGTTGATGTTTTTCAAATAGTTCTTTCCAGTACGAGTCGCAATCTTATCAAGTAAAGAAACTTGCTAAACTTCGCGAGGCCACTTAACTCAACAAAAAAATAAATATTTTAAAAGGGCCTTATAGCCTGGGGGTCAAGTCGCGTTCCTTGAAAATATGAAAAGGAAAAGTTTTTCATTTTCAGTCGAGTAGGTTTGAATTGCTCATTAGGAAATTTTTGTTTCATACAGTGAAATTTAAAATTGTGTGCGAATAATTCAAACTACTAGATTGCTAATGGATTTTTTTTTTAATTTTCATTATTTCACGGAACGCGACTTGACTACTTTAGCAAAATTCGTTCAAGTACTCTAGAAAAAAAATTAATTTCGGTTCGAAGCAATACGAAAAAATTTGAATTTTGCTATTTGTAATAACAATTTGTCCAGGCTATTTAAATGAGAGACCTGATTTATTTTATACGTTTACTGTAGGAGGAATAGATACTGTTATTTTATAAAAAATGTCACTGGAATAAATTGTCATATAGGCAATAAAATGACGTGGGACACCTTCAGCACCCATGTTATGGATGCTTAAGCCTAAAAGCACAACTAACGTAGCTAATAGCTAGATTTGCATGTGAACTTAACCCCAGTTGTGTCACACAAGACTAACAAATTGTCCGTATACAGAGCGTTTCATTTAAGGGGACTCCCAGATCCATTTGTAAAATATTGATCCCCACTTTCGGAGCTGAAAGGGTCAAATCTACTCCTATGATTTTTATGACAATTATTCGTGTTTGATTGAGATTCACTTTTATGTCTCACTTTTAGAAAAATTAGAAGAAAATCGTTCCCTGGCAGCTTTACAAAACTGGGCGCTGGGCTAGGTACTCGTATATCCGTAAGTTCGTATTTAAACTAAAATTACATTTAAATTTGTCACGTTAAAAGTATAAGTTTGTCGGATTAAGGTTATGTTTAACGTGCCAAATTTACATGTATAGTTTTAGTTTAAATAAGAGTTAATGAATATATCTGGTACATGGCCCAGATTATAATTTTTCTAAAAGTAAGTCATGAGTGTGATCATGTCAAAACCATATACCCCTAATCCGACAAATTTTTAATTTTAACGTGTCAAATTTAAAATAATTTAAGTTTCTATACGAGCTTATGAATATATCTGGCCCAGGGACCAATTTAGTAAAATTGCCACGGAATGATTTTTATAAGTTTCCTAAAAGTAATAAGGTATGAGTGTTTGGTGGTTTAGAGTTCCACCAAGCATTTAAATAATTTACAACCCCGAAACCACTATTATGTTGTATATTTTAATTCAATTCAATTCTAAATATATTTGTTTTTAATTTCTATTTTTTATTGTTTACATTTCTACGAAAACACAAAAACTAGAAACTTTTTCTATTTTCATAGCCTGTGAAAATTTTTCCTAATCGACGCACGCTACAATATTTGACCAAGAGTTGGTTTTTAACCAACTAACCATTAAGGTGTTAGTCAATTTTAATTAATTTATATGATGAATTTCGATACAAGGTGTGAAAACGCCAAAATATTCGCCTCCCATAGAGATCGAAGATCTGTCGATAATGTAAGAATCTGGTAGGAGTCCTGGATACACGACCTGACCTTATAGTTGTTTTAGGATTTGGCGAAAGATCAAAACTAACGCTTTTGCAAAGTCTTAGCTCATCTGTAGGTAATTTAGGACCGTTAGCCGAAATAATGAGTTGTGGTCCGTGAGTCGGTAAAAGTAATCCAGTTTGTATAGTTAGTGCGTCCGTAATTTGTGCTGGATTGTCCAAGGTAACACGGTTTGAATCGGTCGATGGAAATTTTGGCGTATAGTCCGTTCAGATACAAAGAGGAAAATTTGTCTGTACGATGGATAACCAAATACGGTTCAGTATATGGTTGTTGCAGTGATCTGCGTACTGTATCAGTCCGTAAGAAAACGTGCGAGCAAGTCAGGAGATCTTTACTGATGAAAATGTTGTCGTCTTAAGTTCGTAATAAAGTCTGATTCTAAAATTCGATCGTTCGTAGTATCTAAAAATGTTCCAAGAACTCGAGTTATACATCCGTAAACCAGTTTAGCTGGATTAGCTTTTAGTTCGTCATTGTAAGTCCTTCGTAGTCCAAGTAAGATTGCAGGAAGTACATTAGCCCAATCAGATCGGTCGTATCACATAATGGCAGATTTGACGACACGATGCCATCTCTCAATCAAGTCATTACATTTTGGATTGTAACTAGTTGTTCTCATGCGTTCAAAATCAAGTAAGTTAACCAGTTTGTGAAAAGGTTGTGATTCGAATTGCATGCCTTGGTCTGTGACAATGAACTCTGGAACACCAAAGCGAGCTATCTAATGCGAGTAAACAGCGAAAACGACGGTTGCAGCAGTTATATCCGGAACTGGAATCGCCTCGGACCAGCGAGTGTATTGCTCAATCAATGTAATGCAATATCGCTGATTATCAGAAACTGGTAAAGGACCAATGATATCGAGGTGAATAATCGAAAAGCGTTGAGAAGATAATTTATAGTTACTAAGTGGAGATTTTGTATGTCGAGAGGTTTTAGTCTTTAGGCAAACACAACTTTAAGCCAATTTCTGAACTTTTTTTTTGATCGATGACCAGATGACATTTTCAGTTAAAAGTTTGATGGAAGCTTTGACGCCAGGATGAGAAAGAGGAAATTTAGGGGAATGAATGGCCTAGGTGTAGTGGTAGAAATATCGGAATAAATTATTTTTTTCGAATTGAAAGAAACGGGAAATTTCTCGAATTTGAGAACAGAGTTACTCCTTAAAATTTCTTGAAGTTCTTCATCATTGGTTTGGGCATGTGCGATGATAACATAATCAAAACTTTCAGGAATTGAAATTCAGGAATTAATGCATGAAAGAGTATCTGCGACAACATTATCCAGTCCAGAGATGTGCTGATATAGGTCATGAATTGACTAATGAAATCTAAGTGACGAAATTTACGAGGAGATGCTTTTTCCGCTTTCTCAAGAAGATGTCGAAAGTATTTTATCCCCAAATAAGCCGCGAGAAGTTCAGGATCATAAGCACTGTATAATTTTTGCGTATCATAGAGACGTACTGAAAAGAAACCAAGTGGTTGCAAAGTGTCGGATATAAAGTGCTGAACCACTGCTCCGATCGCCGTATCGGAAGATTCAACCATGATGACCAGAGGCTGATGATGATGGATGAATAAGTAAAGCAGCGTCTGTAAGTTTAATTTTACAGTTATCGAACGGTTCGATAGCCACCGTTGATCATTGTATTGGAACTCGACTTTCAACAATTATTGGTCAGCAGCGGCACTCGGAATGAAGCGTCGATAAAAGTTTATCATGCCTAAAAAACGTTTCAGTTGTTTAACAGTCTGTGGTCGTTCGAAATTTTTGATGACTTGAACCCATTCATGCGACGTTAATATACCTTGTCCAGTTGCCAAATGGCCTAAAAAGATAATTTCGTTTTTCGCGAAAACGCATTTATCTACATTGTTATTATGTTCGAGATGTTCGTCATAATTTCGAGAGGCAATGAGCATGTCGTCCAAGTATACAAAACAGTAGTCAAGTCCGCGTAGTGCTGAATGCATAAGGCGTTGGAATGACTGTGCTGCATTCCTAAGGCCGAAAGTCATTCTACAAAATTCAAATAATCCGAAAGATGTCGAAATTGCTGTTTTTGGAATGTCCGTCGATTCAATAGAAATTTGGTGGTACGCCTGGACAAGATCTATCGTTGTGAATATAGGGCAGCCCTCGAGTCGTTTTGTAAAGTCTTGGATATGTAGAATCGGATGCCTGCCTGGAATTGTGGCTTTATTTAGTGCTCGAAAGACGGCACAAGGTTTCCACTTTCTAATATTTTTGGGTATTAAGTGTAGTGGGCTGGACCAAGGACTGCGCTACTAGGTCGCCAAATCCCGAGTTTCATCATGTTTTCGAATTCGGTCTTCGCGATGATGAATTTGTCCAGCGCTATTTGTCGTGGTTTGCATGCAACCGGTGCGTTCGTTTCAATTTTGTGAGTCATGCTATGTCTTGTATTGTCAATGTTAATGTTGCCGTGTTGACTGCTACAAATTTTAAAATCACGTTTAAAACTCCTGGATCCGTTGTTGACTTGTCGATCATAGATACAGTAAGTATCATCTTAGGAAAAAGGGGTATCATTTGAATACAAAGATAGTAACGGGTCTATGAGCCTCTGTCTCTGTATATCCAGTAGCTACCCATAGACATCGACACGTCAGCAAGTATTAACTCCCAGGAGAATTCAAAGAGATTCAGTCCGATGTCATGTTTTAAGAATTTAGTCCCGCACGCATTTACCGAAGAATCGTTCGCTGCGAACAACCTGAATGATGGGTCGACCCATGAATTCCGAACAAAACGGGCTGGCAAGACTGAGACATCTGGACCTATTTCTATTAAAAATGGGTCTGAAGAAAAATTTCGTACATTAAAAGGCGACTAGTTTTAGATACGTTATTGCACACCGCCAATTGTGAATGACTATTTTTTTTTTTGAAACATTGTTATCGGAGTTATTTGATACGAATTAACAAGGTTTTTATGAATTCCGAAAGTTTATTACCTAGTGAAAAAGTTGAATTTGGGTTGATTACCAAGTGGTGGTTCTCAGGGATCTGGAATATAAATAACAGAAATATTCATACGATATGAAAATATCGAAGATAACAAAAATTTATTAGAATTGAAAATTTTAAATTGGTTTAAACTATCTTTGGTTATGCGAAAGTCAAATAGATGATCATTTTAATTAAAATTTTTCACACATTGTTTACCAGCTCGTTGTATCCATCATTTGTCCTGTGTCTATTTAACTGAACAAACACAGAATTTCTAAAATTCTAAAATTCCTGGTCGGTGTTTTTATTCCAATAAACTCAAGTATCAATGGTGAATCGACTTGATCCAGTAACACGTTCCGGACGCTTCAACAGCTCCCGTTTATTTTTTTTGACTTGTCAGATTGAATGTACTGCATTCAGTGAGGTAATATGGTAATAGTATTTCCAAGTTAACGTGGTATGCGGTAACTCTTTTTAGGATACTCAATTTAGGATTTAACGTAGCCGAGTACAGTCACTACAACCTGTAATATTGAATATTGTTAAGGTGGTTTATGTTGTACTGATATGAAACTGCACTCCATCGTCATCCGACATTTTATCTTGTATGAGAGATTTAAAATCGTAGCTTAATGCACAATCGACACAAATTGATCTAGAATTAATTCAGAATTCCCTGATCGGCCAAATATTGTTTGCAAGTTGAAATAATTGAAAGGAAACATACAAACAAAAAATATGGAAACAACATGATACTTAGATTATCTCAAATTTATTAATTTCGAGGAATTGGTTCTGCATACAACTTAACTTAGATCACTTTCCAAAAATAGAAAACATTCAGTTTATTTCTATCGAATCACCTTCGCCACTTCGAGTGTTGACTAGTACTACCCAATACTCTATTGCTTATCAATTTGCTTGCGGATAAATAATCAATCAATTTCCAAAATAAATAATTTAATTTATTTTTATTTTGCACAACCTACATCAATTCTATTAGACCGAACAAAATAATTCTCGAGAAAATCAAGTTAGGACTGTATACAGAATAAATACTTTATTTCGATACATAAAGCCAACATCTAGATATTAACTTATCCCTATATATAACAAGCAACACTGTACGTACATATTAAGCAAATACAAAAGAATTTATTTCGAGATATGCGAAAGAAAGAACCACAAAACAAATACAAAAGAAAATTTACTAATTACACCATAGTAAAACTATAGAGACATGCTAATTAGTAAATTACAGCTCTCGTACCACAACATCAACTTTTTGCTACAAAAGGTAATACTCGTAATAATAACGAAACAGAAAAAATCTACATCATTTTCCAATAACATAAAAACTTTTACCAACCATAATAAAATTTATAAAACAAACGAAAAACGGGAAATTTATTTTCTCTTCGTTTATGTGGTTTCTAATCCGTTTACCATAGAACTCTTGAATTTTCCATGAAGTAAGTATTAAATCTACACGCATTCATTCGGGATGTATACCCCCTCCAAATGTTGTTCAATATTTTTAAAGGTTCAATGGGTTAGCATAAAGGTGACCATTAAAACCAAAATGCAATTATTTTAGTTTACGTAGTAAGATAAAGATTGGTAATCATGAATATTCCGGCCTCGACATTTTGCCAAATTTAGTATTCGCTATAACGCTGAGGTCAGAAAAAAATAATTCAAAAGTTACCTGTGGGTCCGTTTGTACGTGTGCGTACTCTAAAAGTTTGTAATCGGAAAAACTTAAAACTTAAAATTTAAACTTTTTGATAATTTTGTAAATCCCAATGATCTCTAGTTGAAATTGGCTACCGAACGTGGATCTTTATTCCTCTTCGTTGTTTGCCAATGTTTAAAAGTCAAACATTAACGGACAAATTGATTAAGAAAAAATGATTCTACTATAAATTAAATTTGCTACAAAAACGTCCACTTATTTTTTCTAAAATCGAAATTGCGATTTTAAATTAAAGCCGTGGCCACAGCTTGATTTTAAGTTAAGGTTAGATATACAGAGCGTCTCAGAAATGAAGCATCAAATGAATCATGGGTGATATGGGAGATGTTAATATTGAAATATATCCAAGGCACACAACAGCATATTATGATCTTTGTTAAACCCATTACGCCTTCGCACGAAGTTAATTAGATCAAGAAACATCTGTAACCAATGATGTCTTTGCCTCGCATCCCGTTGACGAAGATACATTTCTACCAATTATTTGCACTCATGTCTGTACCCATACCTACGACAAGTCTTTACATTTCGATAATACCATCATCCATCAATAAATGTTGGTTGATCATCACCGGGAAGATTATGGACCAATCAACAAAGAAATTTTTAATCAGTGCTTACCGATATCAGAGAGATTGTATGTGTGCCACCTCTCACCTATTTACACAAAACATTCAACTGTGTCTCAATGGGAGATAAACATGCTATTACGAAAACATACCCCGCATTCCAGTTGCATCATGCGAAGTTTTACATAATGGATTTATGTCACCAATTCAAAATCATCAAAGACTGAGTACATTTGACTTGATTTGTGAATCACATCTCATTCCACTTAATCTTAAAGGTACTGGAATGATCTCCATCAGCCCGGGATGTCTCGTTAAGGATGAATCATTACAAATCTCGTCCATTGGGAGAGAAGTAACTAAGATTAACCTATCATTCCTGGCAACAGCTAGTATGAGTCAGATAGAGCCGCTTTTACGCAAGATAAGCCATCAACACCAAGGACAGGAAAGGGCGATTTCTACTACCACAGAATCTTTAACAACTATAGACATCCACGAACTCGAAGAACAAATAGAACTTCAAGAAAATCAGGAAACCATCAATAGTCATCACATACGCCATTACACGATGATCCATTTAACATTTGGTACCGTTATCATTATCATGATGATTGCAGTCATTCTCTGGAAAAGAAGTCAAACACATCGGTCAGTATCAAATGTCACACCACAAGCCCTTCCGCGTTCTTCATTGGCGCCCAGCATGTTCAACTGAACAGCTAGGGTCGACCTAGGTAGAAAGCTGATTGTACATTAATGTAATATAACTATATGTAAGATTCACTGTCACGGGAAATTCCGACTCATTAAATTCTTTCAATTATGGTGTACAGTCTTTTTTTATATTTATGAATGTTAATAATGTAGCCCATATGTCAGCAGGTTTTTTAGTATATTACTTGTCAAATTGAGTTGAATAAAGTCAGTGTAAATTGGTACATACACGTTCAAAGTACGTAAATATTCAGCACTATGTAATGTGGCTATCTGGCAAAATCTGCAGGATTCGCTCCCCAGAATTTCCAAGTTGGGCCTTTTCGTTATAATTAAAATTAATTGAACGGGTCCTGTTGATCCTTATATAAAGGTTTTTTGTCATATACTCGTATAGGTTTCTAGTCGAAATAAGATAGGTTTCGTCTATTGCACTATGCAGGTTACTATGTAAGGTACAATAAGGCTTTAAGATGTGAATTTGTTTTATTTAGTAGTGATAATATTTCCACTGTTAGATGGTTTGCTGACATAAGTACTGCTACACTATGGTAAATATTGCAAAATTTGGAGATATTTACTATTTCTTAATCGCTTAATAATGGTGAAGCGGGCTATTTAAATATGTTTGTGCCATTTCATAAGCTAACCCGTGGCTCGTGATATAAATTTTCAAAAATGTAAATGCTAGACTATGCTAGACTATGGCTATTAACGTAAAATTTGGAGATGCATACGCATGGTGACTATGTGCTAATTGAAGGAAATGCAGTGGACTAAATATGTTGATCCCGTTTCTTAAAATACACCGTGGCTTTTGACATACATTTTTAAAAATTATTAAAAAGGGTGTCTTAATAAGAAGTTCAGATTTAAAAATTTAATAAAACAAAAACGTCTTAATATATTTCCAAATTTATTTTTTGTTTGAAAGTACAATTCTCCTGGTTATTTATGGAAAAGGATTTTATTCTCCAATGGGAGCCGCGGCTGGCCTTGTGTGCGGATATATTTCGGATTGTGTGCGGATCTATTTCGGCAATGGTTGCTTCAATATTGGCTTTCAAATGCTCAATTGTTTGTGGATTGTCCGTATAGCACTTGTCCTTCATGGCACATTACAAGTAAAAATCCAAAGAAGTCAAATCACAGCTTCTTGCCGGCCCTTTTATCTGATAATGCGGCCATCGAATTTTTGACGCAGTTTCGCTATTGTAATCCCGATGTGTGGCATGGGCACCATCTCGCTGGATCCAAAGGTCGTCCAAACCAATATTTTCAAGATATGGCCACAACGTAAAACGTGTGCAACCGGTCGTACCGGCCTCATCTTCGAAGAAATACGGCCCAATAATGCCGACACGCCACAAGCCGCACCAAACAGTAATACGCAATGGATGCATTGACTTCTCCACATATCCTTGTGAATTTTCAGATCCCCAAATGCGACATTTTTGTTTGTTCACGAACTCACCGAGATGGAAATGCGCCTCGCCCGCACACAATCCAAAATGTGTTCAGAAATTGGACCGACAGAATAGAGTACGCCAAGGCCAGCTGCAGCTCCCATTTCAATGAAATCATTTTCCATAAATAACCAGGAGAATTGTACTTTCAAACAAAAAAAAAAAATTGGAAATATATTAAGCCGTTTTTTTCGTCACTTATTCGTCACTTATTCAAAAATCTGGAAATGTGCTCGAATGGTGTTTATATGAAAATCAAAGAGGATAAAATGGGTTACCTAAGGATGTTTGTGCCATTTCATAGAATAGACCGTGGCTCCGGACATAATTTTTAAAAATATAATGTTTATTAACAAATTTTCCTTCTTCTCATTTCTAATTGGCAGAATCAGGACTGATTCTGAAAAAATGATTTGTTTTATCCATATAACCAGAGTCCCTAAAATGACTACAGGAAAGGTCAATATAAAGCAGTGAAGTATCATTTGTACTGATCTGGTTTACTATATAAATTCCGTGAATCAGTAACTAGTCCGTATTTACTTAAGGCATCTGAAACAAATCCGTCATAACAAACAAATCTTTAATAACCGTAAACGTATAACCTTTGACATAAGAACAAACGGACCGTTGATGCCGTGGGCAACATAGTAATATTCTAATTCTGTAAATTGTACAATGGGATGCTTGCCTCACATTGAATAAACAATTCTTTAACGTAATCAGCATGTTTTAAAACTGAACCTGAAGTCATATCAAACTTCAAGGAAAGCTCGGAAGATTGTTGCGCTTCGGATGACCAACCTAATTTCCGTTGTTTTTTTCCAACAAATTGGTTTGTGGTGTGGTGACTGTTAAAAAATTCTGACAGAAAATGTACAAACTTTTCGTATTGTTTTAGGTGGCGGGTAATTTGTAATATAATCGACTTTAAGAGGATCGATTCGTAGTTCTTCTACACCATCAATGTATCCCAGAAATCTTGTTGGCTTGAGAACAAATTCACTTTTCGATCCGATAATAGTTAATCCGACTGACTTCTTTCAGAAGTAAAAGTTGCTCATTCCAAGTGGCTGATGTGGTTACAAGATCGTTAACAAATTTTTCGCAGCCTTTGTCGCAATACACCAACATTGGGCCCGCTTTCTAACAGACCTCTAAATTTTTCGTTTTTTAAAACAATATTTAAACGAGGCCTGCCATCGTCAACATCATAAAATATCGAAGAGATTACAAAATTGATAATCGTTTTTATGCCAATATCAAATCTATATGTACCGTCAATTCCGTAATGTATTGAATTTTTTTGCTTGATCGCTCCTGATTCTGGTCGAGCCAAGTATTTGTTGTGGCATCTCCCTTCGTGGTCACGGTCCCTAATAAAGAGTTATTAAAGATAATTTGCTCGCAATTGGGAAATTTAGATTTGTTACAAAACTTATACAACAATTTCTCAAATGCGCATTTTATGAAATAATGGCCTGATGGCTTTGGTATGACAGTAGCGGAGTTTGAAGATGGTGTCGGACTTCTGTGGGTGGGATATTGCTTCTGAAATACGACGACAACATCTTCGCTTGTAATTAAAAGTTGGATCTTGGCTGCTTGCACGATTTATATTTGCTGAATGGATATGATATTTGGCCAGGTTTGGTGGTATTGTAAAAATTACGATTAGACATTTTGCTTACTTCTGGTTTATGTACACTCAGCGAAAAACTTGGGTCAAAAGAAACAAACATCTGAGTCTATTTTGCCAAAATCTTGGTGTTTTTCGATCACCCAAATAAGATCTTGGTTGAATAAAATTTTAATGTTAAATAACCAAATCGTGGTTATGTAATTTTAAACTTAGTTAATATAGCCAAAAACATGTGGGTATTTTATTGGATAGAAATGGAAAAAATTGGTAACAGAGCCCAGCTATTCTGTAAAATCAACAAAGGAAAAAATTATTTTACGAATGACTTGTTAATTCTACCAAATTTTCTTAGTAAATGTAACAAAATTGGCGGTTAATGTATTTAAGGTATTTTTTTGTTTACGACTTTTCTAGTAATACAAAAACAACGAGGCCACTTGCTCACAATATATCCACCACAAAAAGTAGACAAATTTTCCATTTTAAGCTCTGGTGTAAAGATACAAAAACCCTTACAAAAATGAGAACTTTTGCCTCAACCAGCGAACACTTAAGAGCTTAAGTTGCACACTGTTTGTGCCATTCCGGTTGGTGCTACAATCACCAAAATTTTATAGGTACCGCTCCTCTAAGTGGTCCAAACGGAGCACAACTTAAGCTCTTAAGTTTTTGCTGATTCAGGCTTTTCTTAGGTCTCTTCTTGGCAGCTAGGTTTCGTACTTTGTAGGATTTTATCGATTTGGCGAATTATATCACCAAAACAGGAAACTTCTGGAAATTTTCACTAGGTATTGTGTATTAAGATAAACCAAAATACTTTGTTAGTTTTAACAATAACATTGATCACCTAACAAAATTTTTTTTGGTAATTAAACAAAACTACGTACCAACATCCTGGTGAAGAATTTTGTGTTAAAACAACCAAATTAATTTGACTAAGTATTTTGTAGTAATATCTTTTCCGAGTGTAATTTACTACTTGGTGGTGGTTTTTGTAATATTAACTCGTGAACAAATCCTTCCTCAAATATTTTTAAACCTGGACGAATTTTTTACATCCAATCCGGATAAATTCCCTAAATCGGATTAAAGAGTGTGCAATCCGCTTGATATTTTTTCTTTTGTGCGTCTATCGAGTTGAGTTTTGTACTGCCATCTGCACGTGATTTCTGGAAATACGGAAAGAATGGTGGACCATATTAGTTAGGAGCAATTTTCGGATTTTGAATAGTTTGAATCCCAGGATAAGGTATATTTTGAGTAGGTACTGAAGTTCTAGTATTTGATAAACGTTGATGCAAATTACTATTCAAAGGTTTATTACATTATAAAGATTATAACTTTCCCGTTAATTCGGAAATTCTACCTCCTTTGTTACAAGTGTCAGGTTTATAATTGTTTACGACTTTCTTCTATCTAAGATATTAGTGTTGTGGACTATAAAAGCTACGATCCGTTATTAGAACACTAGTCTTTGATTTTATTTACAGTTACCCTCATACAAAGTATATATGAACAACAAAACTTACATACAAAGGATAATTTTATAACGTCAGCCAGCAGTATAATACGCTACAATTAAACGGAAAATACTATAAAAATCAAGGAAAATGGGAAACTATAACATATAATACCGACAACAACTGTATAACAACAAACAGTCATAATAATAATTTTCTTGTTTAATAATAATTACATTGAATGGTTTTTGAGCTCCTTTAAGTTTAGTTTTTCCGTTAGAAAAAAAAGAATTTTATTCGATTTTCTTTCATTTTCCCGTTAATGTCTATCGTTGTTTTCCCAGTAAAATTTAATATCTATAAAAAAGCAGCTATAATTTATTTTCAGACTTAGCTAGATAACAACAATATAAGCTTAGTAGAGTAATAATTTTTTTATGCTATTGTTTGATCGAATTGTTTCAAATCGCAATGCGTATTTATTGCTGTCTCTCATGTGGATTCATTCAGGTGAATGTTAAATACAAATAAAAGTCATACGACTTTTACAACCGCATGCGACGGGCGTCTATAGATATGTGGGGCTATTTCAATATTAGCCATTTAACCATTAATATATAAAGTCGAAATAAATCCTTGTGCACTTCGTGCTTAATAGGTGTAACTCAAATCGGAAACATATACTCGTACCCCAATCGCACAGAACACATCACAGAACCGTATATACGAAATAAAAATTGATTTTAATAGTTTTATGATTTGAAAATAAATTGATTGAATTGAATTTATTTTAAATGGCTATAAATATAAAATCATTGATTATTTTATGGTTAAATCGTAAAAATTTATAACAAGTAAAATAAAAGTCAATTGTGAGTTTTGTGTTTAATATGTGATTGTGTATACGTGTGAGTGAGCTTAAATAATAGAAGAAATCGATTGGAAACTTTATGCACAGCATGAAATGGATTTTCCTTTATTTATTATTTAATTTTTCACACCAAATAAAATGTGTGTAATTTATTTTTTATATTAGAATTATCGATATCAAACCACCGTTTGAAATTCTTTGGAATTTATAACACTATCATTATCCTATTTCAGTCGTAGCAATTCTAGTGAATTTTGTAAAAAGCTGCTTAAGTAAATTTTTATCATATTTGTTTACGTTTTCAATGTCTCTTAGATGTATGTGAAGTTGGCCCGAACAACTAGCCCGAAATACACATTTTCTATTTTGGTGCGTTTCTTTGCTAATTTCGATACGATCCCGAAAAATATAGCAATTGTATGGAAAACGTGTATCTCATCCCGAAATAATTTTTTCATCTATGTATCTACGAAATTTGTATTAATTAATATGAGAAAGCTAAAATTATCCCGAAAAGTTACTAAATTGGTAATGCGGTATTATACAGATAATAATTGTAATATGTATTTAAAATAATTTCTATAAATATTCAATATTAGAGCCTTATCTAGATCCATGTGTTACTATGGTCGCATTGACCTTTTTCATTTTATATGTAAAGACGGTTAAATTAAAAATTTAATTGCTGAAATCCAGTCCTCCGCTATATCTGAGATGGATGGTCCTAACTTTTTAGCAAATAATCTCGAAGGGGATATCTCTTGGATTCCAGCAATTAAATTTTTAATTCAAATTCAACCCTTTTTAGACATGAAACCTATGCTAAGATTTTGCTTTAGATCAGACCTTTATATCCATCGTTCAGATTTGAGCTTTCGGCGTTATATCTGAGATGGATGGACCTAACTTTTGAGCAAATAACCTCGAGGGGGCTGGATTCCAGCAATTAAATTTTTAATTTAACCGTCTTTACATATAAAATGAAAAAGTTCAATGCGACCATAGTAACACATGGATATAGATAAGGCTCTAATATTGAATATTATTATTTTAAATATTACAATTATTATCTGTATAATATCGCATTACCAATTTAGTAACTTTTCGGGATAATTTTAGCTTTCTCATATTAATTAATACAAATTTCGTAGATACATAGATGAAAAAATTATTTCGGGATGAGATACGCGTTTTCCATACAATTGCTATATTTTTCGGGATCGTATCGAAATTAGCAAAGAAACACACCAAAAATGAAAAGGTGTTTTTCGGGCTGGTTTTTTGGGCCAACTTCACATACATGTCGACAACATGTGTGCTGAATTTTAGGAAAATCCCTTGGATTTTGCTACCCTTGCGGCATGTACAACTAAAATTGAGAAGTAACTAAATGTTTATGACCTACGAAAAAATATTAAAAACGATTTTGCCAATAAGCCCACGATCTCATTACGATTTTCTGTTAGTCCATTGAGTCAAGAACATGTGTGCTGAGTTTTACGAAAATGCCTTGGGTTTTGTTACCCTTATGGTATATACTGCTAAAATCGAGACGAAAACTGCAAATTTATTGTTTGCAAATCTTTTTCAATATTTTCAACTTTTACTTACTTCTCGATTTTAGTTGTACCTATATACCATAAGGATAGCAAAACCCAAGGGATTCTTTTAAAAATTAGAACACATGTTCTTGATTCATTGGTTAACCCATAATCGTAACGAGATCCTAACCTTTTCTAAATTTTTTTCGTAGGACATATTCTTTTAGTTCTAAGCGATCTTAGTGTACAATTCTCTTATTAAAACGTCACAAACGTTTATTTAATTTACTGAAATTATTTGTTGCAGATATTTTTTTGTTTTCGTGTTTTTGTTTTGAATTGCCAACTTCGCTATAGGTATTTTAACTTGTTTGCGGTTATTTACTTATTGAATTTGGGCTATTAGGTTCCTTTATAAACCCTCCATTTAAATTGAATTATCAATGTTGTGCACCCAAATATGAACTCGAATTGTAATACACCATAGAATTATTAAAACTGATTTTGAGTCTCAAATTTTTAAATGTTTAAATGTTCAAATGTTTAAATGTTTAAATGTTTAAATGTTGAAATGTTTAAATGTTTAAATGTTGAAATATTTAAATGTTTAAATGTTTAAATGTTTAAATGTTTAAATGTTTAAATGTTTAAATGTTTAAATGTTTAAATGTTTAAATGTTTAAATGTTTAAATGTTTAAATGTTTAAATGTTTAAATGTTTAAATGTTTAAATGTTTAAATGTTTAAATGTTTAAATGTTTAAATGTTTAAATGTTTAAATGTTTAAATGTTTAAATGTTTAAATGTTTAAATGTTTAAATGTTTAAATGTTTAAATGTTTAAATGTTTAAATGTTTAAATGTTTAAATGTTTAAATGTTTAAATGTTTAAATGTTTAAATGTTTAAATGTTTAAATGTTTAAATGTTTAAATGTTTAAATGTTTAAATGTTTAAATGTTTAAATGTTTAAATGTTTAAATGTTTAAATGTTTGCACTCTTAGAAATGCAAATACATATCTATCTTTAGGTTTTGCAGCTTTTTGGGTACAAGGGACTTTCTTAAAATAGCCGCATTTCTTGACGCGTGATCTGATCCGGTTCAATTCAAATTTCATGAAACAACGCTATGCCCTTTATTAGATTTCAATACAAAACAATACAATACAAAATTAGTTCCATACAAAATTTGAACTGATCTGGTTCAATGGGTGTCATGAAATACAGCTAATGTTATACATTTAAAGATCAATTCAAACAAAGCTAACACATAAATAGTATCAGGTCTTTTGTAACTTTCTGAAATTATCTAATTTATCAAATATTAATTTAAAATTGAAATAAGGAATTTTGATATATTAGCTATACACGTGTGAGAGAAATATGTTTATAATTATAAACGACCCCTAAATATATTGAGTAGCAAGTAGCATTAAATCAAGTTAGAACGATTTGGTAGAAACTTCAAAGGCATATTTCATAAGGGTAGTTTTTAGGAGATGAACTATACCAATATATTGTAATTAATTTGAGAAAAGTTCTACTTTCACGCACTGCGCGATACAATAAAAATTAGCTGAAATACGAAAAGTTTATGTGCTTTGGGTAGTTGTTGGGGCTTGTCCAACCCGTACGCAAATTTTAGCTTAACAAGAACTGTAAACAATTATTTGGAATTAATTTGAAAAAACATCTTGTACCGGCTTCATTGGAGTGGGCTGGAGGCGCCAGAGCAGCAGGAGGGTCATCATTAGAGAAGGACCGACCGAGAAAAAATTGTGTGATAACATCTTTATAATTTTTTTTAAATACATACACACAGGCGCCCAAACGAAGAGAAGTAATTGTAGTTATTTCCTTAAAAACTTGTTCGCCAAGCTAAATTCAAGACTTCTATCTTTGCTGTTTAAAATTTCAGTCCATTGATCCTTGTTGTATACATTTAAACGACACGAATACAGATTACAAGACACCTAAATCCTTCTCATTATATTTTCCAACTGGTATACAAATTCACAATATAAAAAAGGAAACGGATGTAATGTTAATTCATACATATTAAGTATATCTTTCAGCATGCAAAAAATGATGACAAGTGATAACCGTATAAAACCCGAATGTACCGTAAAGAACAAGAGAATCTTTATTAAAAAACCATTTTTCTTGACATTTTTCCTTATTTTTTTTTGCATACTATTCGTTATGTACAGTACCTGTGTGCTACATATACATACGAGTATATAAATTATAAAACCTGTACTGTCATTAAAAACAAATCATCAAATACGACAAATATTTTTGTGAAAAATTCAAACAAAGCAAAAAATAAGCGAATCAAAGAAGAATACCACCGACCTTGGATGAACACAAAAAGTAAAATAAAAATAAATTTTACAAGTCATTTATAACACAAAATCCATTTCCCAATGAAGTATAGGAAAAAAAAAACAATCGATAGGCATTGGGATGGGAAACATATCCCTTATATTTTACGTTTACGTAAACACACGAATAACAAAATATTTATTTTCACAAAAGGTACTAGAGAAACCTAACAACTAAGAGATGCTGAACGAAAACACAAATATACAAACAAATCCATAAACAACAACAGTTTGGATCGCCGAGATGGGAATAAGAAAACTTTTGTTTTTGTTTTTTGTTTTGTATGCCTGTGTGCTTTCGGTTGGTACGAAACAAAGAAAATCAAGGAGGAAAGTCAAGACGGAAAATATAATAATGTTGTGTACCAAAACAAAACAAAAAAATTAGGATGTTTACGGTTTAGTTGTTGAATTCCTATTGATACAGTGCGGATTATGTAAAATTCTTAAGGTGATTAGATTTACTTGATATTAAAAGGAGCTTTTTCTTACGTAGCCCCCTACACACATATAAATGCTTTCACATTTTATTTTTTTGCGTTCACTATGGATTATTTGCTTATGATAGAATTCGGAAAATTCTATTACTTTGTGGCATTGTTTGTCGTCCTTCGTCAAAATGAAATCAAATTGTGTTGTTCGTGGAGATTTCACATTATTTTATACCCATTTTTAATATTTTCAAGAACGGCAAAATAACCGAATACTTAATGCGGATACATTTATTTTGGGTTCGTTTCGAGCATATTTTTGAGTGGGTAATAAAAATTTAATAGCGGCACATATATACGAAAATTGGATAAATAAATGAGAGTAGCAGCTCCGTTTAGAAAATGCGTTTTGATTATTAAGTAAATGATTAAATATTTTATATAGTTCACCAAAAACACGTCATGTTCTTTAATCTGCCCATCTTTTAGGTGGTATGACTGAAATAATGATGTTCGCTTATTTTGTGAATTCAATCAAACAAGAGTAAGAATTATAGCAACGACCTTGGGATCTTCGACAGAATTTAAATTTAATTTTACTGATTAATTGGTCTCCTAGCCAAAAACTGATCAGCAAATTTTTTAACCAGCCGATATAATTCGGCAATGTATTGCATACATTGTTTTACTAATTTTTTTTTGGTACGATTTCATGTAACTCTAAACCAAGTACAAGTATTATATTCACGTTTCCAATAAGTTTTAATTACGAGCATAGCTAATATTATTCAATTTGAATTATTATATTTAATAATTTCAAAAGTTGGACACACTATTGCAACATCCTTTGTTACTCGACCAATATGAACGATTACCTTTTTTTCTGCACACAAAAGAAAACGCACGAAATTATTCAATTTATAATTGATAAAGTAAAAATTTCATGTTATTATTTATAATTGCTTGCTTAACCCAATTGGATGAAGCTCCAACCAATATCTTTCAGTACGAGAAGAAAAACACTGAACTCCGTGACCAATTAAGAGAAACCGAGGAACTTATAGATAATTTGAAAGATTGATGTGCAATTTTAAAGAAAAAGAATGCGGCACTCAAAAAGGCAGTTGAATCACGAAACCTAAATCGGTAATCGATGATGACATTAATCCATTTCATACGGATATGATATGATATGACATGATAAAGACGTACAGGGCAACCATAGCGGTGATCCTAGGTACGTTACCATAATCCTGAAGTATCAACAATCAAATAACAAATTATATCTGAATTCCAATAATATTTAAGCATAATGCAGGCCCTGGCCCTGCCTGCATCCTTAACAAATAAGGTTACTTAGGAAAGGATGTTAGTCACAGAAACAACTAGTCATTTTCTAACAACTTAAATACAGGGTGTCCGCCGGGAAGGTACACTACTTTGTTTGTTTATGATTTTTGATTAAATGAAAGAGAATGGATCTTATATTGATAAATGTTTTATTTAATGTCGGCAATTATGTATGGAATACAATATCAGATAAATGTCCGCCTCTGTTAGCCTCACAAATGCGAGCTCTTTTGAGCACATTTTTCATTACATTCTCACACATTTCACGCGGTATTTCATTAATTTCATCACGAATATTTTGTTTAAGTTGCTCAAGCGTTTCTGGTTTGTTTGCATAAGCCTTGCTTTTTAGATATCCCCACAAAAAGAAGTCCGGAGCAGTCAAATCAGGCGACCGTGGAGGCCAATCAACATCACCATTTTTTGAAATAACTTGATGTGGAAAGAGTTCTCGCAGTAATTCCATTGTAATCCTGGTTGTATGCGATGTGGCACCGTCTTGTTGATACCACATGTTAATCAAGCCCAAAGTATGCAGTTGTGGCGTTAAAAAGTTTTCAATCATATCACGATATCGCTCCCCATTCACAGTTACCGTTACGCCGTTTTCATTTTCAAAGAAGTAAGGTCCAATGATTCCTCCTGACCAAATTGCACACCAGACTGTCACTTTTAATGGATGTAAAGGTGACTGATGAATAATGTGAGGGTTTTCCATTGCCCAGAACCGACTATTCTGTTTATTCACATATCCATTTAAATGAAAATGTGCCTCGTCACTCATTATGATTTTTTCATGAAAATCGGGGTTGTCATGGGCGAGCTGTAACATCCTATTGACACGATGGTCTATCGAATATTTTTCCATAATAAATTTGCCACGTGTCTACTTCACGACTGTCAAGTATGAACTGTCAATACTAATATTCGCCTAAATGGCGGCAAAACAAAGTAGTATACCTTCCCGGCGGACGCCCTGTTTATTAAAATGTTAGACTCAATTATATTTACACTCTAGATTACAGAGTGATCTAAGGCTCTAGATTAAGCCTTACAAAGCGGCTAGATGACCAGAGTAATCTGAACTACATGATACTTGACCAACTGAAGAAAATGTAACTCCCTCAATGCAATCCAACAAACAATGTTAAATAAGAACACAACTTTCAAAATAGCAATCTGGAATGCGAATGGCATTATGCAACATATTCCAGAAATAGAAATATTTTTAAATTCAGAAAAAATCGACATTTTCTTAATATCTGAAAGCCATCTAGTTAAATCTTCGTTTGTTAAAATACGGGGTTATAACTTATATCACTCCATTCATCCAGCGGAAAGAGCAAGAGGTGGTTCGGTAATACTAATAAATGAAAATATAAAACACCATTTAGAATCAAATATCGAAGAAGAAACAATGCAAGTCACTACTGTAAAGATCCAAATTAAACACAGACAGCTTACTGTATCTGCAATATATTGACTTCCCCGGCATAACTTGAAGAGGGAGGACTACCTTAAACTATTTAAATCGCTTGGACGTGATTTTATTATTGGAGGTGACTTTAATGTGAAAAACACCTATTGGGGATCTAGATTTACGACGTCAAAAGAGCAAAGAATTGCTTCAAGCAGGGCAAACATCAAAATGTGAATTTTACTCTGGTGGTTCCCCAACATACTGGCCCAATGACGGAACGAAGATACCTGACCTAATAGACTTTTATGTAGCAAGAGGTATATCCCAGAACTACATTCACATTGAAGACAGTAATTCTTTAGTATCGGATCATATTCAGAGGGAGAGTGCATGGTATCTCTTTCGTGAGGTATTGGAGGAAAAAATCAATCTTCAGGTGCCGATAAGAAAGCCCCACAAGTTGGAAGATGAATTAGAACTAGTCAATGAAGCAATTCACTATGCTGCTTTGGCAAGTACCTCCATTATACAAAATAAGAAGAAGCTTAACATATCCTACCCAATGGAAGTTAGAGAGTTGGTACCACAAAAACGACGGGCACGTAAAACCTGACATATAACTAGAACACCGGAGAACAAACCAATGCTTAACAATTTAGACAACAGTCTCAAATCTCTTCTTAAAGAAGTTAAAAATGCATCAATCAACAGATAGCTAGTAAGCCTAACCGATGAAAAAAGTTCCCAATTATTCTCTGTGGAAGGCGACGAAGGGATTCAAAAGACCCAAAATGCAAGTGCCTCCACTTAAAAAGGAGGATGGAGCCTGGGCAAGAGGTCCTAAAGAGAAGGCTGATCTGTTTGCGGAGTATCTCGAGGATACATTCCAACCACTACCAAGGCAAACGGCCAATGAAAATATAATGTCAATTCAAAGGCTAGTGATTTTGATATACGCCCAGTAACTCTCAAAGAATTAAAATCAGAAATGAAAAGCAACATGAATGTTAAAAAGCCCCAGGATATGACTTGATTACTTGCCAAATAATCAAGGCTCTACCAGATAAAGGATTTCGTAAGCTATTACACATAATCAATGCAAGCTTTCGGTTAAAATATGTTCCGTGGCAATCGAAAGTAGCAGAAGTAATCATGATAGCAAAACCCGATAAACCACCTAACGATAAAAATCATACAGGCCAATTTCATTGCTGCCAATTATGTCAAAACTGTGAAAAATTATTACTAAAAAGACTTAAACCAATAATTGAGGACCGACAACTAATTCCTCCACATTAATTTGGATTGAGGGAAAAGCACTCCACAATTGAACAGGTGCATAGAATCACCAACGTTATTGAAAGTCGCCCAAGCATTCGATAAAGTTTGGCACAGTGGACTGGAATTCAAGCAGCATAGAGATCTGCCGAGGCAATTCTATGCCATACTAAGATCTTATTTATCCAATAGACATTTTCGTGTGAAATATGAAGATAAATACTCCGAACTAAAGAAAATCTCTGCCGGTGTCTCACAGGGGAGTGTCTTAGGACCAATCCTGTATTTATTATATACAAGGGATATTCCAACAACAGATGAAGGAACCATAGCCACCTTGGCAGATGACACAGCAATCATGGCCGTTGGAAGTAATGTCGCAGATGCAACGAGCAAACTCCAGAAGATTACCAATGCGGTTTGTAACTGGACTAGGCAGAGAATCAAGCTTAATGAGACGAAATCCACGCATCTTAACTTTACATACTAAAAGGCTTCCCATCTACCGATAGTAATTAACTCACGACCGGTGCCATATGCAAACAAAGCTAAACATTTGGTCCTAACTTTCGATGCCAAGCTCAAGTGGAGAAAGCACGTCAAAAAGAAAAACGAAGAACTTAATATTAAGTTCAAAAAAATGTATTGGCTCATAGGTACAACAAGCTGCTGTATCGGCAAATACTGAAGCCGATATGGACCTACGGTATTCAACTCTGGGGATGTACTAAGCAAACAAACGCCAAAATGATACAGACGTTTCAGAACAAGGTTCTCCGTAGCATCGTAAATGCTCCGTGGTACACAAGAAATGAAGACCTTCACAGAGACTTATAGATGGAATACATCAAAGATGAAATAAAAAAGCACGCCGCCAAACGCGAAATAAAGCTCCAGGAACATGGAAACCCCTATATTCGCCATATGATAGATAACCCTGTCGTTGAAGGAAGACTTCAAAGAACGAGGCCACTTGACCTAGTAAACATACTAAATTAAAATTAGTATTTTAAATAGGTTTAATTAATGTTGGGACTAACCATTGGATTTCATCCCAACAAATCAGAATTATTTAAGAAATGTAAAATTTGTAAATTTGAAAGATAAATTGCTAGATGAGCACAGTCTCTGTTGTAATTAATAAAGAAAAAAAATACTCGTATGTAGATCTTTTTAGTGATATGAGGCGTTGTTTGTATATTTCCAGATGAGGAATTACTTTCGTGGATTTACAAGATTTTTTGTTCAACACCATTTCCTTTAAATCGTCATAGACATCCCAGTGATCACCACGGAAACAAAAACACACATAATGCGAACTATCAGGCAAATAATTTACAAACGAACTAATCTCGTATTTTTTAAAAAAATTTGTATTTGTAACGGAATATTTGTTACCGAAACTATCGTTTTAGGATCGAATAATGCTTGTCGAGTATTGCATTTTTAGTTTTGGCGAAATAATTTTAGATTTATCGAGCGTGGCGAAAAATTATATAAAAATCAATGAAATTCACAGCCCAGAGTTCATTTTCGGGAACTTGCCACGGAACGATTTTCTTCTAATTTGCTACCAGTGTATATACTCGTAGGTATATAAACAAATCAAATTTTTCGTTTTTTCATTAAAATTGATAAAAATTCTGGGCTGGGCTAACTTCACACAAGAGCAAATTGGTTATTGATATGTTAGTGTTGCCTGATTAAATATTTTTATTTTCTGGGATAACTTCACATATGTCTTGAACGTGGCTTTTTAAGTAGTTCATTTTGTGCGTGGTTGTGAGTTGATTGTTACTATGAACTAGCTGTTTGAAAGTGTCAGCAAGACCAACCAATTTCGTGTAATCTCCATGAAAATATGGGAGTTCTACTATGGTGGTAGACGAATTTCAAAAGGTTTCACTTTGCATTGTGCGTCTTCTTCCAACAATGTCATAAGTGATAAGACGATTCTGTCGTATTCATTGTTCACGTTTTCGTAGTGTTGCTCTACGAATTATTTTAAATTAGCTTCCAGTTCTTCAGAAGCTTCCTTTCATATAATTTCATGTAACTCCATGATCTGCAGCATCATCCTCTTCATATTCTTTAATTTGAGCCGTAACGCTGGTCTGGATTTGTTGTTGCTTGCCAGTATGTCTTCAGCTGTGCGGATTTCTCTAAATAAGCCTCGCATTCGAACTTCTTGTTGTTTTAATTGTTGCACGAATTCTTAAGTTTGCTTATGTTCAGTGCTTCTTGATGATTCAGACGATTGATTAGATGAAGCTCCGTTTCTTTGGTCGCTGTTATTTGACTCTTCAGGTTGGGCAAAGTTGAATTTGGAGGATGCATCTGGTGTTGACGACAGGGAAGATGAGTTTAGGCGTTGACGCATATCGTCAATATATTTTGTAAATATTTCTCATACTATTTGCCTATCTTTATAGTATTGGTGTGTTAATTCTAGTTCAGGTTGGAATTCTCTTATTTTGTTGTCTACATTGACGTCTTTTTTAGAGTTGCTGTTTTCAACTCAAGATATTTTTTTGTAGTTTCATTTTTATAGTTCGAGATGATGTGCTCTATCTCTAATGCCTTGTCCTATTGCTGCTGCAATAATTGATCCATGTCTGTGTTTTTATGACTGGAGTGCTGGACTGTTCTTGTATGGCGTAGACTCTGGTTTGTTTGCCGTTTGTTGTTTGACTGTGGAATTTCGATACCTGTTGTTGTGGGATTGAAGTTACAATATATCTTGGACTAAAGCAGTATATTTGTAGAACTTATTGGCAGTTTATTTTTGTTGTGGTAGCTCGAGATTTCAATCTAAAATTCCTTTGGTTGAGTTTTATTGGCCACCGGTTTTTGTAATGGCTCGAAGGACCAATGTTTAGTTAGGTAATATTGTGAGGTTTGATCACTATTTTTAGCTAAATGATGATGTGAAAACTGTAGCGGGTAGTTTCTTCAACTATAAGAAACTCCGCACAACCATTCTCAACGGACAATCCTCCGTAAAGATAATTCTTTATAAATGGACAAGTCTCTATATAAAGAATTATTCCAAATGTATAACAATTTTGTATACGCAAATAATGCACAACAACACTTGTACATAACAAAATTGGTGTAAGCAAAATAGAATTGAAAAATTATATTTTGGTTACATAACATCTAAATACAATATGTACCTCTACAATCATATCATTTGAGATGCTTAAAAATCGTACTGATTTTGCAAAACCAAAATCAAGTAAAACGCACTTACACACTACCATGCCATTGCACTATAGATGGCATGGCAAACAATTATGTTGGTTTAAACATATTGTAAACGGGCGCACCAAAATTATTTTGGTGCATGTAAAAAAACAATTCCATAAACCAGAATATCCGGTTTTGGAGGTTTTAGTTTTTTGTTGGATTTAGGCGAGGAGGAAAAAACCAAAATTAGATTCGGGCTATTCAATTTGGATTTTTGCCGGAGCAACACGCCGCCGCAGCTCATCACTCACCAGCAACAATAAAAATTAATTTTCAATAAATAAAATTAAATTTAAAATTAAATTTAAAGTTTTTTATTTATTTTATTTTTATTATTAAAATTTATAAAGTGCCGCGCAACGTACCTCTATAAAACCAATCTGACTTGTTGGTATATAATTTGGCTCTACCTTATTCTAAAAATTGACACTTCTTTTATACAAATTTTAATGCTTATCTTGCTCAAAATATGAGCCTTATAAATTATGAATATGATTGTATAAACGATACAAAAAATATTTTAAATTAAATTTCGATATTGCTGTTTGTTACATAGTTCAATAAACGAAATTAATTGAAACTGCTATAGCATAAATGTTTACTGTTGGACTCAACACACCAGATACACTGCATATCTTTTGAACCATGAATGTTTATCTTTGGTTTTGATGTTGAGGTCGATGGCATCGATTGGCCGGGGAAAGCGTAGTATTTTTCCTCTTAGGGCCGTCGCTATTCGATGTAAACAACTCTTTCTTGTTTGCCTTTGAAGCAGCTGCTCTTGGTTTAAATATTCATAAAGGAGCCAATTACCTTGCTTTTGAATCATGTCCAAAGATTTCAATCGTACGGAAACTGAATGTTCGGTCACCTGCAATGTACCGCTTGCGTTCGAGTCGGATCTTCATCGAGCAATCCATCGTAATTCATCGTCTACGAATCTTTTTGGCTGTCCCAAGCGGGGCTTATGTTCAACACTGAAATCATCTTTTGAAGCGTCGAAACCATTCTCTACATGATTTATTGGTTGGAGAATTGCCACCGTAAACTTCCACAAGCATTTGAAGTGCTTCAGCTGCAACTTTTCCCAATTAAAACAAAAAATTAGCATAATTATGGTTATTAGGCTTATTAAATTATTTTATATTCCAATATTTTATCTGGAATTTAATCCTATAATAAAATGCACTTTTACTGTGCCAACGTTTCAATTGTTTAATTGTTTATTTACAATTATCTTCAGGGCGTACAAATATGAATATTGATTGATTGATTGATTGATTTTGAATGTACGACCAAGTTCTTAGGCTTGAGTTCCCGGATGACGCCGGGTCCAACGTACACCCTTTTTTACACATAACAAAACCGAAGGATTGGATAGGTTAGTTAAGTGGGACAGAATCGGCCCGGTTACAGACACCTAGGTATAGCCGATAGTTAGTAACACAAAGACAACACAATTCTAATCTACTAGATGAAGGATAAAGGCTTAATAGGTTAATGGATAACGATGGTATTGGTCTTCAACAATTGCTTCTTTAAAACGGCAACCTAAGAAAAAATATTATTATTTCGCATGCATCTGGAATTTTCCTGAAATTTAATTCTATTAATACTTTTCGGCTTCCTAACCAAAATTGGTTGACTCGACCCGTTACAGACACCTATGTAAAGTCGTTAGTAATAAAATGACAACACAATTCTAAACTACACAATCAGCAATTACAATGAAGCATTAATTCACAAGCATCTGTAAATTTCCTGAAATTTAATTCTAAATTCATATTTTCCGGCTTCCTAAATAATTGAAACATTTATTAATTTAATCATTCTGCAACTCCGCAACTTACAGTAGAATTTCCTGAAACCCTGATTAAATTAGCCCAGATACATACACCTAGATAATATCAATAGTTAGTAAAATAATGACAACACAAAAAAAAAAAAAAAAAAAAAATAATAATAATAATAATAAAAATAATAACATAATACATTAGAATAATTGTAAATAAAAACGTAATTATACATTTATATATAATTATATATTCAATTAAAAAAAACAAACATAGATACAAATAATCATATATAAAATTCACACAAACCCAAACAATTACAAACACCCACAGGCATATAAATATATGGACACTCATAAATATCCCAAATACCACACAAAAATTAGCTTTAGGTTTACAGCCCAATGAAAATATACCCGATGAAATGAAAACCCCTATTAAAGGAGAGAAATGAAGATTAAAGCCAGATGGCTCATGAGGCCTCAAATTCCACTTATACACACTTTAAGAAAATTAACTAACTTCGTTTATAAATGTTATAAAACAAATTAAATTTCTAACACAAACACCACATTACAATACAAACATAACGCAGATGAATCCATTTTCCTCATTTAAATGTTTAAATATTATATCTTCTATATATTAACACAATGCAAAATAGTTCCTACACACACACACACACACACACACACACACACACACACAAACACACACACACACACACACACACACACACACACACACACACACACACACACACACACACACACACACATACACACACACACACGCACACACACACACAAATGTGCGACATATTACAATCCTTTGGAATCTCTCACAGTAAACATGTTCTCATAATTAAAAGTGAATAGACAACGATAAATTTACGGGGTAGAGATATCTAGTGCATTAATATAAAAAAAGCCTATGGAGCATTCTGTACATGAAATTTAAGTACGACACACTTTATAAAATACAAATTTTCATACACAATATACCCAACAAACTTAATGTTTGTTGTTAGATCCACTAATAGTTTACTATAATACATTCAAAATCAATACCACTCTACACTCACTGAGACAATAATACCAACCAAACAACATTAAAAGACCAATAAGAAATATCACATGCCAAAATTACAATAGATGTCTCTAATACCACAATACTTCTATAAATTGACAATAGATGGCATTACAATCATATTTTAAATATTTAACAAATAGAAAAATGTCTCAGTACTAAATTTACGCCATTTTAGAAATTTCATTATAAAACAAAAGCAAAGATCAAGTGGTAATCCTTATTTCAATTTGTCAAAAAATAAAATAAAATAAAACCACTAGATATTCATCAAAATAATTATTATTAATTATTAGTTCCTTCAAATAATAATCATAAAAGTGAAAAAAGTGATAAAGTGAAAAAAAAAAAAAAAAAAAGTGTTCATTAGTTCTTATTCATAATAATCATAAAAGTGTGAAAATAATAGACAAAAATACAAATAAACCAAAATGGAAGTGTATTCGATCGCTAAGGATGGAAATTGCCTCTTTCATGCAATTATACATCAATTACGATTGAAAAATCCTCAATTCACCCTGTATTCACCCAGTGTGCTTCGTACTTTAATAGTTCAGTACATCCGTGAAAATCTTATAGATTACATACCAACATTGTTAGATTACAATTATCTTCAGGGCGTACAAATATGAATATAATATAAAATTACTAAAAAATCAATTAATAGTATATTGTATAATTAGGGGAAAAAGAACTGCTTTCCCGGACGATAGTGGAAATTGGCAACCACGGGAGTCCGGGAATGCACTTTTCCTCCGAATTGTACATACTATTTTTTCTCCGATCGGACTTTAAAACGAATATAAACCCAAAATGCTTTTTAGTATTATTCATTAATTATTAAGAAATCAAAACAAAGTAAAAAATCGAAAATAATATAAAATTATTGCTTGGTTAGCCAACGCATTATAAGACATAAATACAATTTGTTTTTTTTTTTCAAAAGTTGTCAAGTTTGTGTACCTATTTGATTTATAAAAAACGTGTGAACGAAATTTAGGGAATACAAATGATTCCAGTATGTTGTATTTGTTGCTAAGCAACAAGTAATAATAGTACGAGAATATTTTTTCTGACCTAGGCCGGGAATATATTCCCGTACTATTATTACTTGTTGCTTAGCAACAAATACAACGTACTGGAATCATGAGCTTTTCGTTTCGAAAAAACAAGGGAAAAGATATATTTTTTCCTACGATCGGAGAAAAAGTTATTTTACGAAAAATAAAAAAAACTTACAATAATTATAAACTCATAATATTTACAAAAAGTTAAATAATAGATATAAACTTGAAAAATTAATATAAATTAAAGTATTATTTAGTATTAGTATTGTAAACCGACAAAAAAAAATTTCAGTGCTATAAAAAATTCTGTTGAATTTAAAGAAAAAATTAAAAATATTTTAGTACCTGACGATCATATCATTTTATCACTAGACAGACGTTTTATCCTTATTTACAAATATAGATAGTAAGTTAGCGTTAAAACTTTTAAGTGATAAATGGATCGAATTCAAAGCAAATTCTGGAATTAAATTAAATTAAATAAATCAGAATTAGTTAGTGCAATGAAGTTAATTTTTCAAAATTGTGAGTTCTCTTTTAATAACCAAATTTATACACAACTTTTTGGATCACCTATGGGTTCGCCTATTAGCCCTGCAATTGCAGATCTCGTTATGGAGTATGTTGAGTCTACGGTATTAAATTCGTTGGATTTTAAACCAATTTTTTATTTTAGATATATTGATGATATAATTACAGCCATCCCAAGTGATAAAGTCAACGATTTTTTTCAAACGTTTAACTTTATGGAATTAGAATGTAATCAAAGGTTAGCCTTTCTGGATATAATCGTAATTCGAAATAGTAGTGGAGAATTATTTACTGATTGGTTCCATAAAGCAACATGGTCTGGTAGATATTTAAATTTTGATTCTCACCTCCCTTTGGCATATAAACGGAATACAGTTAAATTATTAGCGAATAAAATAATTCATTTATCGGATCCGATTTGTCACAAAGATAATTTTAAACTTCTTAAGTTTACACTTTCCAGAAATAGTTATCCAAATTCGTTGGTTAATAAAATATTAAAATTTCGTAGACGAAATTGTTCCACATGTGTCATCAATCAATAACCAAATTAAACCGGTGTGAAGTTTTTAACGGAAAGTGTAGCTACACAAATGAATGAAAAATGTAGTTACACAAATTAACGAAAAGTTTCACTTCTAAAAAGTGTAGCAATTAAAAGTGTAAATAATACACCTACTAAAAAAATACCGTCAAAAATGTATACTTCATGCAAATACCGGGATCAAATTTTATCATAATAATTCTAGTCTAAAAGTTAGGGTTATTACAAGTAAAAAAATTAATTCTTTAAATGTTTGAAATGATATACTCGTACATATCCGAAACTATGGTTGATTAAAAAAAACTCAGAGATGATTCCAATTGTTGGCATATAACGACCAATAGTAAACAACTTAAGCTGTTCAAAACAGTTAACCACATTAAAATAAAAAGATTTGGGATTGCTTCATGACAATTTTAGTTCGGTGAATTTAATAAATATTCTAATATTCGTCAAAATATCTGCTACACTATGGCCGATTCCAGAAAACTCAGAGATGTTACCAAGTGTGGGCATATATTTTCTGAAAGTGGATGAATTATATGGATTAGTTAGTTAGACGAAATCACCAGATTTTGATTTTAAATTTTATTTAATTTCAAAAGACCCTTAAATTTGATTTTAAAAAATTAACTAAACATAATGACATATCAAACATTTGAAAAATATAAAAACACCTTTTAAATATTTTAAGTGTATAGTCATTATTAAATATGAACATTAAACTTTCAAACCCACAGTGCTACAACCCATCAAAAATACGGTCAAATAATTATAATTAAAACGAACATTTCCAAATACATACTCGTAGTAACATGCGAATCGCAACCGATTAAAGCTGTATAGCCAAATACGCCACAGGTCTATGCCGTCAAGGTGTCCCATTTTGGTCCGTTCGTTTTATCATACTAAGACGAAAAAGTCTGAAAATGGAAATTCTGTGGAGCGAATCCTGGAGTTTTTGCCACATAGCCACATACATAGTGCAATAGATTAAAACCGTTCAATTTCGCGAAAATACGCCACATGTCTATGTGGATCGTCAGGGTGTCCCATTTTGGCCCGTTCATTTTATCATACTTAAGACGAAAAAGTCTGAAAATGGAAATTCTGTGGAGCGAATCCTAGAGTTTTTGCCACATAGCCACATACATAGTGCAATAGATTAAAGCCGTTCAATTTCGCGAAAATACGCCACATGTCTATGTGGATCGTCAGGGTGTCCCATTTTGGCCCGTTCATTTTATCATACTTAAGACGAAAAAGTCTGAAAATGGAAATTCTGTGGAGCGAATCCTGGAGTTTTTGCCACATAGCCACATACATAGTGCAATAGATTAAAGCCGTTCAATATCGCGAAAATACGCCACATGTCTATGTGGATCGTCAGGGTGTCCCATTTTGACCTGTTCATTTTATCATACTTAAGACGAAAAAGTCTGAAAATGGAAATTCTGTGGAGCGAATCCTGAAGTTTTTGCCACATAGCCACATACATAGTGCAATAGATTAAAGCCGTTCAATTTCGCGAAAATACGCCACATGTCTATGTGGATCGTCAGGGTGTCCCATTTTGGCCTGTTCATTTTATCATACTTAAGACGAAAAAGTCTGAAAATGGAAATTCTGTGGAGCGAATCCTGGAATTTTTGCCACATAGCCACATACATAGTGCAATAGATTAAAGCCGTTCAATTTCGCGAAAATACGCCACATGTCTATGTGGATCGTCAGGGTGTCCCATTTTGGCCCGTTCATTTTATCATACTTAAGACGAAAAAGTCTGAAAATGGAAATTCTGTGGAGCGAATCCTGAAGTTTTTGCCACATAGCCACATACATAGTGCAATAGATTAAAGCCGTTCAATTTCGCGAAAATACGCCACATGTCTATGTGGATCGTCAGGGTGTCCCATTTTGGCCTGTTCATTTTATCATACTTAAGACGAAAAAGTCTGAAAATGGAAATTCTGTGGAGCGAATCCTGGAGTTTTTGCCACATAGCCACATACATAGTGCAATAGATTAAAGCCGTTCAATTTCGCGAAAATACGACACATGTTTGTGCGGATCGTTAGGGTGACCCATTTTGGCCCGTCCATTTTATCATACTTAAGACGAAAAAGTCTGAAAATGGAAATTCTGTGGAGCGAATCCTGGAGATTTTGCCACATAGCCACATACATAGTGCAATAGATTAAAGCCGTTCAATTTCGCGAAAATACGCCACATGTCTATGTGGATCGTCAGGGTGTCCCATTGTGGCCTGAATATTATTGAAATATAATAGAATACTCCGAGACCTACATATTATGATAGATTTAAGTCGGCTATTTTATGTTTATTTCACTGGCGCTTAACCCCTTATAGTGATTTGACCATTTAATTGAAGTCAGATTATTTTTTTAGATTAATGATTGATAAGTTTATTGAATCCTAGCCAGGTTCAGCGGTTGCCAAAGTTGTGCAAACCCAAGCAACGGTTGTGAGACGTCGATAGTGGTGATGTATCTCATTAACTATTTCAGATTAATTCATTTTAACCCGTTATTTTATCATAACAATTAAGTTCGTAAATTTAAATTTTGTAGAGGATATGCAATAGATCGAAGATGCCCAATTTTGAAAAAAAGCCACATGCCTATTTCGGCCTATAAAGCGCACCAAACAATGATTTTCTTTGGATGAAATGGTGTTTTGTCAAAGGCTTGTGGATTATCTTCACTCCAAATCTAAAAATTCTGTTTATTAACGTACCCATTCAACCAAAGGTGAGCTTCATCACAAAATTTTGTTTGGAAAATCAACATCAATATCAATTTGTGCTTTAGTCCATTGGCCGAATTGGCGGCGTGTGCGATGGTCAGATGGCTTTAATTTCTACACAAGTTGAATTTTGTAAGCACATAAACCACGATTCTTAGATAAAATCTTCCGTAAAATGGATGTACCCATATCCAGTTGCCGAGAACGACGTCGAATTGATTGATTCGGGTTTTCCTCAATTCTACGCTATACAGCGTCTTATCATTTATAGTATACGTGGTGCGAAAACGATCCATAGTTAACCGAACTGCCTGCTCTGATGGACGATTATAGACGAAAAGCAATCAAATTTATCAATCATTAATTTAAAAAGTAATCTGACTTCAATTAAATGGTGAAATCCCTAATTGAATAACATTTAGGCCACAATGGGACACCCTGACGATCCGCATGGAAATGTGGCGTATTTTCGCGAAATTGAACGGCTTTAATCTATTGCACTATGTATGTGGCTATGTGGCAAAATCTCCAGGATTCGCTCCACAGAATTGCCAGTTTCAGACCTTTTTGTCTTAAGTATATATGATAAAATGAACGGGCCAAAATGGGACACCTTGACGATCCGCATAGACTTGGGGCGTATTTTTTTGTAAATTTGAAAAGTTCTTTTTACTATTGCTATTTCGTTAATTTTTTTTATTTATCTGGTACCATTTTACTTATAGTGAGTTTGGTCATAATAATTATTATATTAAATGATTAATTCAACCATTTGTTACAATATAAATATTGTCACTGTTTTTTTTTAATCAGTTTAAAAATTTTTTGTTTTAATTTACTTTGCATGTTCTATAAAATTATGTTAGCGATAAATTTTTTGATTATAATCTAACTATCTGGGCACAACAAAATTTTCGGGAAGGATGAAAAATTGTTTTTTTTTTTTGGGGTTCGTTTTTTGGGAGTTGAATAAGAAAGATACATTTTGATAAAAAATAGAAAAATCCAATTTTTAATAAATTTTAATTTGCAATGTCTATGTAATGAGACGAAATATATTTAGTTAGTTATATTTGAAGTTCAGTGAGTTTTTTTATGTGTAATAAATAAAATATAAATAACTAATTAAAATTTTTATAAATTATGAATTTGGTAATTTTTTTTATTATAAATAAATAATAAATTGTATATATTTACATAATATATTAATGTACATATTGAAATAAAAACAATTATAAAAGATTTAAAAAAAAAAATAAAAAACTAGAAAAAAAACGAATTACCATATAGTTAATCAAAGTGAATTTATTAACAAATTTGGGTGTTTTGGATTTATGAGAGGCGACATTATAATCAAGACAGGGGCCTTGATTGTTTGAATAAGTTTTCGCACCAATTTTTGCTGCAACATATTCTAATATACATCAACCAATATTACGTACAACAACAATAATAAGCTAGAGCTGATAAGATGTACCAAGCAGTTTGTATGGTGGAGGGTATGGCTAGCGCAGTGCATCTTTATTGAGTTATTATTAATTTTTGTATATTATCTCAGTTAATTTTTTTTGCGATTGTAAGCAAGTTCATAATTTGTGATATTTTTTTTTTAAATGGTTAATTTTTAATTTTTCTTAATATATTTTTTTTTGTGTGGATCTTAAAATTATGATTCGCTAAATTTTTTTTTTGTTTGTGTGAATGTCATATCGTGTCAGCTAACTCAAATTTATTGATGCCGAGTATCATGAGCAAGAACTACGACCAAATTTCAACCTCTACGAACTGAGCTACCGAGGTTTTAAATGCTCACAAATTTTACCGGTATCACATTTGACATTTCAAATATTCGATTATTACGATGGGTAGGTTTATTTTGTTTAATTGTGTACCAATTTTTCCTAGTTTAACTCTTATTTTGTCTTATACAGGTAATAATACTAATACATATGCAATTGAAACAAGTCGCAAACGATTCGTAAAAACTTCCAATACGTAATTAAGTTTTTGTATGAATAAATTTAATATAAAATTAGTAAGAAAAGCACACATAAATTTTGCCACAACACTTTATTCGAATCTTGAAGATCATACTGTGCTAGGTAAAAAAGCTAATGTTGTATATCAAGTTCAGTGTACTTGTAATAAAATTTATATTGGACAAACAAAGCAATTGTTATCTACAAGATTTTGCCAACATAAAAGAGACGCTCAAAATATGGATAAAGGTACACTAAATGTTGAAGTTGCAAGTGCCTTATCTACACATTTGTATAACACTAAGCATGACGTGCTTTTAGATGATGTTAAAATATTAGAACACGAAAAAAATCTTTCAATTAGACGTGTGTTAGAGATGGTACATAAACAATCTGATCTGCTTATTTACAAAATATGTACAATCATTTGATTAGAAATAATTAATTTTTATGCTTTTTATGGATTTACTTTAGATTTATATTCTAATTTTGATTAAATAGTTGTAACTGATTCTATTTTGTAATTGATACTATCTTACTTAATTTTATCTAAATATTAGTTTTGTTATCATTTTATTGCATTTAACATTTCTGAAAATTTGTTTGAGTGCTTCTACTTACTTTAGCCTTAATGTATCAACATGCCTTTTCTAAATTCAAAACAATACTTCATTTCATTTACAATTTTTTTCGGTTTACAATACGAATACTAAATAATTTATATTAATTTTTTAACTTTTTGTAAATATTATGACTTTTATTGATATTTTAGTAATTTTATATTATATTCATAGTTTGTACGCCCTGAAGATAATTGTAAATAAACAATTGAAACGTTGGCACCGTAAAAGTGTATTTTATTATAGGCTTAAATTCCAGATAAAATATTGGAATATAAAAAATTAGCACTTTCTGCAAATGCTGTTTGGTTACCACAAAATCCGACAAATTCAGCACAGTAAAAAACACGTTTTGTATGAAACTTAAAGCAATACAAACTGAATGTTAACGGCAGATTTCTGAAACAACGGAAATCAGCTGTCACTATAAAAAATGTATTATAGTCAGAGCCGCCTTTTGAAAACGAACCGAATTAACTTGTATTCCTAATATTTACGGTGATAAATATAATTACGCACCGCAGCCCGCTGCTATTTTAAAGCCACAAAAGGCGATGAGTGTTTTATTTGAAAAGTTATCTAGCTCTATTTCAGTCAATCTAGTACCATTTTGACACCAATTTGGCAACACTGATTCCTTGGTCAAATAAAGCGAACATAATTTATAAGCAATTATTTAAAATAAAATATTGAAATCAGAATAATCGATTAATATTTATGTAGTACTGTAAATAAACCAACCATATTTAATCAAATTTAAATCTGATCGGGCGGCAACATTATAACAATAAATTAAAAATACAAATTTTCATTAAATTTTATTTAGTAACATTAAATATAACTAACTAGCCCTAGTTATATGTAAAAGCAGTATACACGGTACATAATATTGTATTAAACGAAATCGATAGTCTGTCAATGACATTTACATAAATTAGATAAAATTATATATTTTATTATAATTAAAAGATTAATTACCAATGATATACACAAATTATAAAAATTATTTTATGCTTCTTTGTGTATACGACCGAAACCCAAATATTTGGGTTTACAGTATGTGTGAGTAAGAGGATCCATTACACAAATTACTAAGTAGAACGCAGATGGGGGCACCGCGAAATTCTCCAATAATGTATTCAATGTTTATCGAAAATCTGTAAAAATTTTGTGCCGATAAAAAAAAATCGGGCAAACCGAAATGACCTATAATATCAAGGATGTTATTTTTTTAATTAAAAGAATTTCAATAAAAAATAACAGAAGGGAATTTAATAATGAAAATTAAATACAAACATTTCAACGAGAAAGAAAAGATAAAAAACATTAATAAGCGGATAAAAATATTATCAGTAGCAAAAGTTTAATTCTATATTAAGAAAATTAAAAAAAAAATAAATACGAAAATAAATAAATAAAAGATTATTAAACAGAAAATAAATTAAACTTGGTCATTCGTATCGAGAACAGATATAAAACTTAAAGTGGGATAAGTTTAAGGGTGTGTGTGTGTGTGTGTGTTGTATAAATAGCTAAAGATACTCGTATCTAAATAAATTTAATATTTAAAACTTGTTGGAACGTATCCGATATCGAAAGTAAGTTTTCTGAATTATTTTAGAATCGATTTACATATTAAATCAAAAGGAATTCTTTAAATATCTTAATTAATTTGCTTTATTTGTTCTTTGAAGAGGGTGAGATTTTTTGTGTTTTAAGATTTGGGTACAGATATAAATTTTGTGTTAAGAAAATAATTTTCTTTTAATATTGCCATCCAATAAAATTGTTAATAATTTATTTATGTGTGCTATAAAATTAATAGGATTAGAGACTAATTAACAGTTAATTGTAGCAATAAATTATAAAATGTGATTTAAGGATGACGCACGTGTTCTTAAACCTAGTGGTTTTATATCACCAATTATTGTGGTAATTAAACATATGCATACGAGTAGGATGTTTTATGATGGCTAGAAAAACTATATTGGTACGCCTTTCTCAAAATTTAGCTCATCAAAATATTTAAATTTAACACCATGCTTTGGAAATATGTTTTTTTTTAAATTCAAAAATCTACGTGACCAAAAAGTTATCAATAATTTTTGCAAAATACTTGAATAAGTTCGAATTACTCGTACTTTATCGGGTGATCTACTTGACTGTTCCATACGTTTGTGTTATACATATTTGCACTCTTTTATGCTAAACGGTTTTGTTCTATATGACCGATGTATTTATTATCGTGAGTGATTTATGTTATATTAAACATACTTCACTCACGAGGTTAAATACATCTTTCATGCAAAAATGTATAACACAAACGTATGGAAGAGCAAAGCAGTTCACCCGATAAGGTATTTCAAATTTATTCAAGTATTTTCTTAAAACTGTTGATAACTTTTATGTTAAACATTTAAAAAAAAACTTGTAACATGGGCATCTAATTTAGTTTATTCGCCCAATAGTCACATGTCTTTGAAATATTTCAGGTAAACATTTAAAAGGGTACTCAGGGGGGCTCAAACGAAATCCTTAACGAAAATAAGCGGAAAGGCAACGGAATTTGAACTGACGGGTAAAAAATAATAAGAGATAACGGAGTGGGTAACTGCAGCAGGGAATCTTTCGAATTTCAAAATGAAACTTTGCATATCGATAAGCTCAATTTGTGCTAATTAGTGCTCACGACAAATAATTAGTGCTACAGTCTTCCCCCGAAAAAAACGCCTAAGCGTTATAGACAAATAGAGCGTCTATCCGACGTTTTATTCAAATACAACGCCTAGGCACTCTACCATGAAAATTTGACAAGCATTTCCTGATTTCGGTTGCAATGCATTTCTGTCCTTAAAAAATATTTCTTTGTTTCCTAATTTGTTTATAATATACTATAATACTTAATAGGAAAATTTAATAGGTTATGGAATGGACGGTTCGCTGGGTGAATAAACTATCTCTATGTTGTCTACTGCCAAAAATCTTTTGTATGCAACCGAAAAACTATACAAACAATAAAAAAATCTGCTGAAACAAACTGCTTTAAGTTATAAAACATTTGATAAATCACAATACATTTACACTTATCGCTGTAAAGTAATTTTGATAATTAATGGAATATTTTTTATTATTTATTTATTATGTTATTAATAAATAGAATAAATTAAAAGTTAAATATTTCAACGAAGAATTAAAATTGATTTTGCAGTAAGGGAAAAAATACGAAAATATTACTGTCAACTAAATAAACAAAATAAAAAATAGTTAACCTAACCTCAAAACTTATCATACTGCCTAATTTATTTCTATAAAATGTAAGTAATAAGTATGTGAAGTTATCCCAGAAATCTATCCCAGAAAATAAAAATATTTAATCAGGCAACACTAACATATCAATAATAGCCCAGCCCAGAACTTTTTATCAATTTTAATGAAAAAACGAAAAATTATCAAATTTATTAAATTTGATTTCTTTATATATAATAAAAAAATTAAAAACTAAAGTACCAAAAATCTGTAAACTTCTGAATTGCATATTGTAAAGAAAAATTACAGGCAATGTTAAAAAAGTTCGATCCGTGACAAGTTCCTGCAAATGAACTCTGGGCTTGGAATTTCCTTGATTTTTATATAACATTTCATGGCGAACTTGCCACGGAACGATTTTCTTCTAACTCAACTAAAAATTAGTTACTAGTGTATTCATTTCAAAATCATGTAGCGCTGATTCGAGACATTTTTGTTTTGGCGAAATAATTTTAGATTTAACGAGTGGGACGAAAAATTATATAAAAATCAATGAAATTCCCAGCCCAGCGTTCATTTTCAGGAACTTGCCACGAAACGATTTTCTTCTTACTCAGCTAAAAACTAGCTACTAGTGTATAAATTACAAAATCATATAGCCCTATTGGTTATTGATATGTTAGTGTTGCCTGATTAAATATTTTTATTTTCTGGGATAGAATTCTGGGATAACTTCACATACGTGTAAGTAATTGTTAATTAATTTCTAGTGATTTACAAAAATTATTTTTGCAGTGTATTATTAAATTAGTTTAGATGTCGCAAATACGAAAATCGTACACTCTCAAATTTAAATTGGATATAATCAACCAATACTAGGCGAATACGTCTGATTACCGGTTTCATGCTTTAGCGGCCAAATACAACTAAACACCACCAACAATTCGTGGGTGTTATAAAACTAAAAAACAGCTGCTTGAATGCGTTATTGATCCATCCACAACAACGGGAATTTCCCTGCGATTAGATGGAGGAGGGCGGATGGAATTTTTTCCAGAGCTTAAGAGTTTGTTGTTTAACTGGGTTAAAACCCGTAATGCACAGGGGTTAACAGTAAGGATAAATATATCCAAGTTAAAGCTAAACAAATCAGATTGGAACTAGTTAGTGAGTTTCCTGATAAGAATTAGAAAATTTTTAAAGCATCGACGGGATGGTGTGAGAGATTCAAGACACGTTTTAATCTGGTCTGTAGGTGCAAAACATCTTCACGGTCTCTTCATAACAATGCCAATGAACTAATCAGACAATAAGTAAGTAGTATACAGGAGTATACAAGAATTAATCTCGTCTAAGTAGTATACAGGAATTAATTGATATTAAACGCATCAATTCCCCGGTATTTCGAATCAGCCGCTAAAAGTACAATAACAGAAAAAAGAGCCCAAAACATTTTAATGCGGAAAGCCAGCACTTCGCATAAGCGTTTTACCGCGACATGCGCAATTTCAGCAGACGGTAAAATCTTTAAACCTCATTTGCCATTTTCAAAAATAAAAAAAATACCAAAACAAATAATAAATGCCTGGTTGATGTAAGTGTAGCTGGAATGTGGAGTGTAGACGTGCTTGAACGTTACATCAAGAATGTAATTTTGAAAAGACCGCAAACAAGTATTTTAAGAGAACCTGTCCTAAATCATAGGTTCGTATGGATCGCATTTAACGATTACAAATAATGAACTATACAAAAACAAAAATGTTTTTATAGAAATTATACCACCGAATCTCACTAATACATTGCAACCGTTAGATGTGGCCCTAAACCGGCCATTCCAAGCTTCATATAATACACCTTATGATGAGTATATAGCGAAAGCGATAGATGATACGGATATGCAAACGAAAGCTGGAGATCCAAAAGTGCCTAACTTCGAAACGGTTTCCGAATGGGTTACCAATTGGACGGAATCATTTAACCCAGAACGTATAATAAATGCTTTTATTACTTGCGGTATCGGACCAAAGAATTCGTTTTCAATAGATAAATTACATCCTCCATTGAAAATGATTTATGAACATGTAGCTATGAATGACTGGTTAAGTAAGTTTTCCAGTTTGGCAGATGAAGGTGAAAACTATTTTACCACAATTGAGGAAAGCAACTGGTTTTGGCCCGAAATAAATTCAAGTTCTCTTTTCGACTGTTTTAAAAAAAATACGAGATGATACAGAACCAATTAAGACATGATTATGTCTTACAATTATTACCGACATCATGAACTGATTGATGATGACGACAAGGCAACAATCAGGAAGGGACAGTCAATATCGAGTGGCGTAGAGATTTTAGCGTTTGCAAAGCTGGAAAATGTAAAAATTGTCGTTGTAGAAGTGGACAATAGTTGCATTTTAATTAAGAAACAAATATATAGTGAAACTGGTTCAAATGATTTCACGCTACTTAAATTAAACGAGTTTTTTGGGTTAAAGCTGGAAATATAACCGACATATACTGGTAGTATGTATTTAAGTTACTCACTAGATAAATTTAAGATGTACCTGTAATTTTTAGTGTAACCGGAACTGCGTTACTAATTTAAAGACATTTTTTTAAGAATATTTAATATGATTTACTGAATTTTTTTGTAACAAACTACGATAAAAGTTTGTTAATTTTCGACGCTAAATCGTCTATTTTTTCAACCTAAGTAGCCCTCTAATATAGTACTATGGCAACATAACGCTGAGCGTTCTATTCGAAAAGTGTTATATTCAAATATTTTGCTTCCATTTTAATATTTCTTCTAGTCCAGGAGCCGAAAAAGCACTAAAAGAAAATTTCAAATTTCACCTGAAAGACGAAACAAATAAAACCCGATCTCTAGAAAAAACCAGAAATAATTTTAGCCTAATTTTAAAACTTTCTAAAGGCGGCTATACTGATGAAATTTGTGGTTAGCATAGAAACATGATTTTCATAAATATTCATTCATAAATCGAGCAAAAACAAACTAGCCCCTAGAAGATACCCCTAGATACTACGAGTGTACTACAACAAACAAACGAATAATTACACAAACAAACCACAGAAGTATAGCGTTCAATAATATTTGTATTAAACAACAAATAAATCAATAGAAATAAAATGTTCAAAAATCCATATCATAAGCAATTCAGATAGCATATTCCTGTCAGATATGTTCATTGCCATCCGAAAAATATAGTGGCTGAATTTGTGCTAATCCAGAATTGGCCCAACTCCATTGAAAAACAAAAACCGTCGAATGAACAATTTTCTGACATATAGTGTCCTTAAAACCAATAAAGTTGGCACTTCTGTTGAGACATGATGAGCATAATTTGGAATTTTAAATAAACGCAAGTAAGTTTGAGATCAATGTCCGTCAAATTCTTGACCCAAGGTGCAACATATTCGTTGATGTAGTAATTAACAAAAGATCCACGAATCAATTTGTAAACATCGCAATCATTGTCATCGAGACTTTGGATCTTGATATTTTTCCAGACTGGTCCATTCGTTAGAACGCTGAATTTCGGAAAAGTAACTGTCATAAAGTGCTTTGTGCGTTGATTTTTGTGTCCAAGATAAGTAATCGATCGGGATGAAATACATAAAATTGGTATTGAAATTCCAGTGATTTTGGACTGAAAACGGTCAACGAAAGTGTTAGCTTCAGGTTTTTGATAAAAACATAGCATTTACGATGCTTTTAAAATTAGACCTAACTTAATCCTAAGCAAACAAAAAGAATTTAAACTTTTTATGTATTGGTTAAAAAGTAAAACAACAATATCATTTAGGCGACAGATTGAACCTGTGAACTAATTCCAATTTCAACTTATAATAAATATCACTAGAAGTTCAACAGTTATTAAAATGGGATTTACGAATTTAGGGTTTTCTTAAGAAATTAAATATTGCGAGACCGATTATGGGTATCAACAATTTCAGTATGATTTTCAAAGGACTATTAATATTCCAACCATTTGCTAATTATTTTGATAAGCTTTATCAACCTAAGTGTTTATAATTTTCTTAAAAATGAAAATCTCAATTCAATTTCTTAATAAAATTCATAAATTCTTAGGTTAGTAAAGCTTAGCAAAAAATTAATTTGACCGCTCAAAAATAAGTAGCTTTTTATAAGTCTTGAAATATAGATAGTCCTATTCTAGACATTTCAGAAAATCGTACTGACGTTATTGATTAACGTGATAGATCTCGAGGTATTATTTTCTTAAGAAAATTTCAAAATTTTATGGCACTAAAATCTTAATTTTTTAGGTTAGTTTAGTTTATTAAGTGAATTTCTTCACAGAAAATTCTCCTAAAAGTCATTGTTTACATCCTATAAAGGGATTTTGTAACCTGCACTATGGTTCTCCATCCGTCTCAATTCATCGCTGTCGTCCGCCAGTTTCGACATCCTAATATACGTAGATCTTGTTGAACGTCGTCATGCCGGCGCAGTCGGGGTCTTCCTTTACGACACACACCGGCTGGTTCTTGATGGAACATTTTATTGATCATCCGTTGTTGTGGGGACCTTGCAACGTGGCCGAGCCATCGAACCCGATTTGGTTTGATTAGTTCGATGATATCGCTACCTCCGAGAAGTTGCTTTACTTCGTGATTCATACGACTCGTGATACATTCCCGACTTTAATTGGACCAAAGATTTGAACGAAAGACCTTTCTTTCGAAAGTAGATAACAATCTACAATCGTTAGAGGTCAAGGTTCAGCTCTCGCTTCCGAAAGCCTGAGTGCTTTATAAAATGCTGCGATAGATGCTTGGGTCGCAATAATTTTGATAAGGCGTAGATAACTCATTGTCCGGCAGCGATTTGGGCCTTTATTTCTGCCTGCATATCATTCAACAATGTTATAACTGACCCGAGGTATTTAAAGTTCTCTACGCTATCAAAATTATGATCGCCATTCCGACATTTATCATGGAAATGTGGGGGGGGGGGTGTTGGGTGTTGTTAATAATTTGGTATTACTATTCTGTTCACCTCCAAACCAAGCCTTCTTACGCAGCGATTGAGCTGTATGAAACTGTCCCAAAAATTAAGCCTGCTATTAAGTATACAGCGCGATGTTTCGATGTTGCTTTTCCTCACTACTAGCTCAAGCGCCAAGTTGAACAGCACAGACACGAGTGCATCTCCCTCTCGAACACCATATTTCAAAGGATTCAGATAAAATTTCTTCAAATACGTTTCTACTTACAGACCTAGACGTTGTCAATTTACACAGAGAAACGAGTTCTCTGGAATTCCTAGGCATATGATGTACTCCCAACATTTTTTCCAGATTATCTTCATGGTAACACAATGCACAATATTCGATTGGTTGGGACGAAAACAACATTGATAGTCGCCAGTGAGGTTTTTGGCGAAAGGGATGAGGCAAGTACAACATTAGCCAACACTTTGTAAGCAGTATTAAATAGAGCTATATCACGATAGTTTCCACATTTAGGACGTGCGCTTTTGTGCAACGGATATCTAAGCACGGTCTTTCGATTCTCTGGCAGCTCTTCCGCGACCCAAATCGAGACGATGAGATCGTATAAATTTGTTGCACGAGTAGCGTCTCCGAGCTTAATCAATTCTGCGGATATTCCATTGAGTATCTACTAATAGCTGGGTCAACTTCCTCCACTGTGGGATATTCCACAAAGACGTCTTCACGGAGGTCAATTCGCCTTTCCTATTTACCAGATTTTGAAAGTAGGTTTACCATGCTGATAGAACATCAGCCACGCTTGTTCTCAGCTCTCCATACCCGTCTTTGATGGCTGTACTTCTTGGGTGGAAGTCGTTAGTGAGATTCCTGGCGTTAGGAAAACCGTCTCTTAAAGTTCCTAGTTCCGCTTGGAAGCTGATGTTTTCGATGCATGGTCTCATATGACCAATGTGACCAATATGACCATCTCCAAGAGTGTTTCTAGGGTTGCGAGCCAACTATTTGTTCACGATGGTTTTGTTTATTTTCTACGACCAGGCGGCGTTTAAAATTGTAGCGGAAATGGACAGTTGTGGTATTAACGGTTTGTCACTAAAATTCAGCATAGACGGATTGATGATAAAACTTCATAGATACTTCTACATTTTCCATAAATTTAATGATCCTAGTAGAGTGTGGAGAAAATTTGTATGCTGGAGATAGCAGTTGCTATAGAAAGCTTTCTCGTTTTTTGCAAATATTTTGAAAAGTATAGCATTTACGAAAAAACCTTTAAGAACGAAAAGATTCTAAATTAAAATTATTATCTAATATAAAATTAGGTCAAAACTTTTCCAAAACGCAATATGAATTATTTACGGTAAAAACTTTTAGTTCAACTAAATTCTTTATCCCTACTACTTGTAGACGAAAATACTGATTGGGATAAACCTTCGCACGTAAGTTCTTTTTCATAAATTGGGAGATCCTTGTGAAATTTAAAAGAAATCAGTTTGTCGGAAAATGCCAGTTTTCTTCATTTATGCAAATATGTTGATTTCTGTTGCAAAGTACAGCCTTAAAACAAAATTAAAATTTTAAATATTTCGCAAGAGCTGGTTCTTGCTGGTTTGCTGAATTTTAAGTGGTAATGTGAGTTTTTTGTTTAAAAAAACGTGTTTAGCTAAATTCTATTGAACTATATTATATTTTTCGCTTAAGGGGATCTGGATTGTATTTAAAACTTATCTATGCACATTCTTAGTAATCAAAAAATGGACTGCTGGGCGACACATATAAACCACATGATTTTTAGTTTATTCAGTTGTGATATTAGTCAAAACGAAAATTCCGTGTGCATAAAAAAATCCAATTAGATATTTTTACTAAACATTAGTAATTACACTGTTAAACCAACATACATTAATGGGTCCAATAAATTAATTTAAATTAGTTTACAATAAAACTTACATCAACTTACAATAAGTACATCGAACACAAATTCATATAATTTTTAGAAAGTACCAACCTTCAAACGATTTGTGTGAAAATTTTAAGACAATCCGACAATTACTTTGCAAGTTACAGTTGTGTTAGTTAACAGCATTTTTGTTATTTTCAAAACGGCGAAAAAAATGAATTTCGTGTATTGATTAAACATTTTTTTTGGATGGGGAAAAATTCGTTCAGGCAAAGCAATGGCTTGATAAGCGCTTAAGCAACCGATGCTGAGTTTGAACGTGGTTGTACAAACAACGATGATGCTGAACGCTCTGATTGCCCGAATTCGGCAATTATTCCAGGCAAGATAAAAAATGGGCTCAAAATAGTTTTGGAGGACCATAAAGTGGTTGTATTAGGATTAGATATAGATAACATCATAAAGATGCCAAAAGGCAGTGTACACACTTTTTTGCATGTACATTTGTCCACGAGAAAGCTGTATTCAAAGTGGTTTGGAACAAGAACAGCAACGCGTCGCAGATTCAGAGCGCTGTGTGGAGCTGTTTACCTGTAATAAACATAATTTTTTGCATCGATGAACACAATGGATGAAACATGGTTGAGTGGACAGAAGCCGGTGAAATCGACTATCTTGAGAAAAGTAAAATCATCAACTGCGAATATTACTTGGCGTTGTTGGTGTATTTGAAAAAAGAAAAAACGGTTCTAAATGCAAAAGAAAAAGTGGTGGTTAATGGTAAAATCAAGAGAATACTTGTGTCACACGTCAATGTGCCACAAGTCATCTACGATGACAAAATTGCGCGAATTGAAGTTCGAATTGCTTCTCTCATTTACCGTAATTTCCAGATTTAGCTCCCAGCGACTACTACCTGTTCGGAGACCTAAAAAAATACTCCATGTAAGGAGATTTGCATCAACTGCTGAAGTTATATCGAAACAAACGCCAATTTTGAGGCCAGGGATAAATCGTTCTACAGGCATCGAAATGTTGGAGAAGCGTTGGACTGAATGTATATACTCGTATCCCTCTGAGTAGTAGTAGTAGTAGTAAAAAAAGTGTTTTTTAGTAGCTGACCTATATAGAGACGGGGAACATACTATCCAGATATTTTAATTTTGTTAATTTTGAATTAAATTCAATTGTTAGATTCTTGTGAATTCTTATAAGAATAATGAGTGTAACTCAAAAAAGAAGGTCAGTTGGCCTTGTACATAACTAGCCAACGGGTTCAAACACAATTTACAATGTACAATGGTACAATGTGCAATCAGCGACTGGCGAAAGTGTATTCATGCTAGGTAAGAAAGTAGAAATTAAAAATTCGGGATACTTATTTTCAACATGAAGTACTGGTCGCCGAAGGGCCGAACGGCTTCGTATTGGATGTTGGACAGAGGTTCCTGATCTACGGTCGGACGAGAAATAATGGGCCACTGAGATAAGCTGTCGCCAAATACGGAAACAATTATTTGGGAAATACTGGAGTGAGGTTCTGGGTCACCTAAGTTGTGGGTTATAAAAGCTAATGAACCAGAACAAGGAATTAGATATGTAATGGCCGGGAAAGCCACAGTAATACCAAATAACGTCGACAGAATTGTAATTTACTCTAAATCTTTTGAACAAGTCAAAAACAATCAAGAGAGAGGCAATCGCGAAAAATGTGAAAATGTAAGTATCATTGTGTAATGCGAGTAGAACACACAGTAGAAAACACAGTAGAACAAAATTAAATAATAGGGCAACTTATGCAGAACTGGACAGAAGATCTCACTAAGGAGCAGATGTTGAAAATGACTGTAGGTAATAAGGTGGAACCGATTGATGAAGATCATGGCGTTGGTGCCATTGAGGCTCGAGTGGTGGCGAGGGGACATCAGAGTAAAGATTTTATTACTCCTAACTCTCATGTCGCGGATTTCGGACCGTAGAATAAGATGAGCCAGCTCGAAAATGATGAACAATTGAACCGGAATATTGACACAGTTCAAGTAGAAAGAAATCAACTACTTGGGATTCTGGATGCCGAACCGTATGCAGAATCGACGTGTCACAGTGAGCCATTTGTTAGTCAGCAAGAACCAGTAAAGTTGGTGTCCATAATAAGTCTCGACGATTTTGTGGGGGAGATTATTTATGTAACGGAGAATTACAGTAATCCAGGATTGTACAGTAAACTTGAGAAAAGTGATAATGCTGATGCTGAAGGTGGCAACGTGACGGAGGAAATCACATACAGTTTGCAACGCATGGGTAATTTCGGTACATGTGCTCTCGGATGATGCCGAAAAGTAATTGGGAGAAGCGACATATCGAGAAAAAACTTGGACGAATCGATATGCGATAATTGGATCGGTCATTTATTGGTCGGATAAAGATATCGAATGGAAATACATCTGGAAGAAACATCGGCTAAGGCGAGTTGGGACTGCAGATGGTCCTCCAGTTGTGACTGCTAGGGCAGCAAGGGTAATAGAAAGAGGTAATTGGCGATCGGTAATTCACATAAAGATTATCGAGAGGGGGCAATTTGTGTATTGTAATGACACGTCGCCGCAAGAGAGATTTGTGCAGAAGTTGCAAACATCGGAAAGGAATCCTGCATATGACGAACAAAACCCGTGTTGAGAACATTTGGCATGAAAGACGGCCTATGGAAGGTATGCACAAAGAAATTTATAAGAGCGACAGCGGTTCTAAATGGAACGGGCTGGATAAATTGGACTATGGAGAGTACCGGCAAGGTTGGATGGCGTCGAGAGACAATGACGAAGTGAAGTTGAATTGGTTTGCGTTTCACGATCTAACCTATAGAAGTGGTAGTTTGAACCCTAGTTGGTTTTAATGTTACGATCTCTCCCGTTGGGCGAGTCATTTATTCAATCAAAACTGCTCATTTATGGTTAGAAAATTAATAACATTTTTTAGTGAGATTAGTGACATCTAGGTTTAAGTAATAGCATTAAATAAAGTTTTGTAACGGTTTTGTTGTATAACAGAATAGTTTAGAACAGAATCATCGACAATTTATTTCTATATAAATCCCGGCGAGTCTAGAATTTTCCATCCATAACCTTATGCACAATCAGCGCAAGACCGTAAATAAGATAAGAAGTGTTATAATATTCAAACTTGTAATGAGGAAGCAGTCATATGCCAAAATACTGGTGGCGCACCACCTCTTGCAAAAAAAAAATGTTGATTCATTTTCGTGCGAATGAAATAGTTTGTTTTATTTGTAATGTTGTTGCAATAATTTTTGTGTTATTCTTATTTCTGCTTTTGTGATTTTTTAATTTGATCCCATTGTATTTGAAAAAAAGTTCCATAGTTAGTTTTGCAAAATAGAACATTTGTGTGTAACAACCTCACTTTTGGAGATTGCATAATTCGAATTATACGAAGGCATTAAACTCAACACTTAGATTTAAAGCTCTCGATTTAAGTAATCATGTGGGCTGTTGAAGTTCCCTACTGATTTAGATCGTGTTGGGTTTAAATGATAATAAGTTATGATTGGTTCTGTATAGTGAAGGGATGTCATTGGTTCTTAATTTTGGAGAAGGAATTTGGCTAGGGGTTCTTCGGTGGGATTCGGGTTCCGGTTTTGATTTTATTTTCTTGTCTAAAACGATTTTGAAAAAAAATTTGATAACAGGGAAATTTGTTTAGAGAAACCTTCGGCCGGGTCCGGGTTTATTTCTAACGATTTTGAGAAAAAATTTGTCTGAGGCGATTTCGAGGAGCATCACCCAGTGAGAATTTAGTTCAGTTTTAAAAATTGCGATGAGATGTGAATTTGGAAAATACGTTTATGCGTTAATTTTAGTTTCTTGATAGTTTTGTGGTGTTTATAGACTTCTTAAATTAGCTCTGTTAAGCCATTCGTCAGCCAATTCGTACCAGATTTATATGATAAAAATGGGATTCCAGTAAAAGGCCTAGATCTTATACTGAAACATAGAAAAATTTGAACTAAGCAACTAAACTAATAAGATTCTTGGTTGAGTTTTAGACGTGACTCTGGATAACCTCCAATTCGAAAGCTAATTTTAAAACGATTGGAGTGAAGCTATGGAATTGGGATTCCAATAATAGTTCCAGATGTGGTTCTAGATTTTATAGATTCAATTCGACCAAGTTAATTTCTTAATAGATTGAAATGGATCTATTATGTTTATTTGATGGAAGTCGATGTGAATTAAACAAATCGGATTAAACGAAATTGTAATGTTAAACGGATATTGTGCTGGAATATGGTAGTAAGTCATTTCTTAAGCGAGTGAAATGGAATTCGTTTTGGAGAATATCAAAAAATTCTTTGGAACTTGATTTATATCTTAAACGAGTATCTGCACACCGATTTAAAGAGGATTTAATATACGTACCATTATTTATTTATTTTTGTATTCAGCTGGTTAGGTGTTTTGACGTTAAGTACACTTGTTATGAGAAAATAAGAAAACTTAAAGATATTTGGAAATCAAAATCAATTAAATAATTTACAACATTGAGAACTATTACCTTTTGTAGATACAGGCAAGATTTTCTTATTTTTGTTGTTCACTTCTATTTTTTTTGACAGGTACTTACTGAAACGATAAAAAAAGAAAATTTAAGTAAATCAGTTCTAAATTAAAATGATAAAAAGAAAAGAAAAACTCTTCTATTTAAAACTATAGCCCTAATAAAGACGATTAGGATGAGTACCCATTACACTGTCAAAAATAAAAAAGAAAACAGCAGCTGCAGTTCTCATCAACGGTACAAGCATAGTAGATTAATAGTGAGGTTAAACTATAAAAAAATATTACTGTAAACGAACTTGAGCATAAATTAAACTGTGCACCATATTTTGTATACAGCAAACTTGAAATATTTCTTTACTATGTATTGTTGAATGAACAATAAAAATTCGTACAGAAAGACGAGAAAAGAAAAGAAATGTTTAAGCATACAGCAACAAAAAAAAAAGCATAAAACATGAAAATGAAAAAGCATAATTTAAAATCCCATACTTCAAAATCTACTTGGTTTCTCAGACGATTTTTTTAAACTTTGTATTATAACTTCATCAGGTAACAACTCTTGCGTATTATAATCAAAAGCTATTTCTTATTATTAAACAGAACAGTGGCAGTGTAATACTCTCTATATCGCATGAAATAATAAGACGCCAACAAGAAGAAATACTTTTCATTCAACGTATTTTTTTTATATATCTCTATTCATACACAAAATGAAGCTTTTGTGTTTCGCATTTTCTTCTATTCAAACACACAAAAAGTTTTCCATTTTATTTATTTTAGTAATTTAGCCAAAAGTAATAACAATTTTGATAATGGATATCGTATATCATGTGATACCGTCAAATATTTTTGTTTTGTTAGGGTATGTGCTGGCTTTGTTGTTGATTTTATTGTTTTGCCTCGCATACATGTGTGTTTAACGTTCTTTGACATAGGAGTACAATGTGTACGAGAAAAGACTGACGACGTACAACTTTAATCAAGCGACTTTAATATTAAAATAAATAAAATATCGGGTTGTGTCGTGAAATGCGGTGAACGCTAAAATAATAAAGCTTATATGGGATGGGTGCCAAAGTGACCTTATAACTTACGCAATACAAAATATAAATGAATTTTCTTTAGTGAGCTTGTGAGTGTTCAATTTAAACTTGTCAAACTGCATCCGAAATAATAGTTTTTGTGTTTGCCACCGTCATATTCTTTGCAATTTGGATCTAATGTAAAACCGAAGTCTGATAATCAAGGCACATAAGCTTTTACATTGTTTTGTTCACCTTACACATTACGTTTAACCAAATGTTATATTTATATCGATTGACCGTCCACCACAAACTGTTGTAAGCTTCACGAGATACTGCAGTTATGCTAAACCGATTGTAATCGAAATGATATTCCACTAATATTATAAATGTGAAAGTTTGTTTGGATGTTTGTACCCATTCACGCCAAAACTATATTAAACGGATTGAGCCGAAACTTTGCATATAAGTCGTTCTAGACCAGGAGACCATGTTCGATCTAATAACTTATAATCCAACAATGAACTAAGCGAAAAGTTCTAAAAATTCGAGCAAACTTTATCTAAATGCAAAATTACAATAACAAAAATATAGAAAATGACATTTAAGACATCTCACTATCTCATTATTTAAAGATGAGACACAAATGCGCAAGTTTAACCTTTTACACAGAGCTCTAATAAATCTCGATCTCTGGCTAGAAGCAAGTAGATACCTCCGCAAGCTGATCAGCGAAGGTTTGACTAGTTGGAGTAACAGGCAGCTCACAGAGTTGGAATAGCTGAAATAGCAGGTGCTACAAAAGTGTCAACAGCATGAAGAATAGTTTGTAGTTCAACGATTAGAACAGCTGCAAGCTCGGCGTCTCAAGCACGCAGAATGTTTGTCGTCCCAACGGTTTGCTAGGATACCGGAAGAGTCTCAGTCTCGACGTCAACGAGTGCAACGACCACATGTCACATTGTACCACATTCACACGAAAGACATAGGGTGTGTGACGAAAACAGCGTTTGAGTACGACGAGACTCGCGATTTTGTAAGCTCATAGGGTTATATAAAAATCGAGTCAATGATCAAGGTTTGCAGGTTTTGTGGTGTCCTTAAATTGGAGGAGAGACGACGCAACGTTTTTTGAATGGAATCAAAAAGTACAATACCTGTTGTCACATGGCATCTTTCGAGGCTGATATAATTATTTCAATGCTAGGATTTGGCCCAAATTTTACTATTCAGGGGCAAGTTTACCACAAAATTGGCTCTTTTTTCCGCGGCCAAAATGCAACCACATTTTTCGCAGGTGTATCTCCTTGGGGATGAGGAAACCGATGTCGATAGAGGCGCTCAGAATACGTGCAGGATGTATATAAAGGAGCATTGTGCAAAAAATACAACGAGTTCTGCACGATAACGACATTATTGTGCATGAATCCAAGTCGGCTCGAGATAGAATGCCAAATGAAACCCATAAAGTCGTTATCCGCTCAGACCATGTACAACTACCACAATATGAAAGACACTTTGACGCCCCAACTATTAACGAAATAGCGACTGTGGTTGCCGGCAGCTCACCACAGTCCCGCGCCATTGGAAGAACAAAATTATTTTATGTAATTCTATGCCTATCATACGATGGTGTGTCGAGACAACTTTATTTTATTATTCCGCAGGCCACTAGATTTATATCAGTTGTTTGTGAACATATTTGTGAAGATGGAGAGCGAACTTGAGATTTATTTCTAAAAAAAACTGCTGTGCGTCATGGCCGATCCGACTTGTTTATTACATTCATATGTAAGCCCGCTAACATTCATCTGCTGCTTTGACTACAGGAAAAGTTGCGCTCCAACTAAATCGATGGCGTAATAAAGCATGAGATTCGAAACCCATAAACTGACCAACATCTACATGATACGGTGACTAAAAATATAATTTATGGTCCCTGTAGTGCTCCAAGGAGAATGGGTATCCTCTGTGGCGTAAAGGCCATTTAGTACACGTGCAAGTATATAAATAAAGGGAAAGTTCAGGCTATCTTCAACGTCCGCCAATATTGATCCCAGAAATGACGTGCAATATTTAGTACATCTGCTGATACGTCATCAGTAACAGGAAGCGTGACAGATTTTAGTTTCGCTACTGTACGAGAGAGAAACAAAATGTGATAAGCTTGGCAGTGCATCTGTCCAATGGTGAGCACGCTTACTTCACCGACGATAATTTTAGACAGTGCAGCGACACCACCTAGGACGATTCTTACAGCGTTCTTCTTGCTGTAATAAATGAGACGTTTGCAAAAACGTCACTTTACGCGGAATGTGTGGAGGCGCCGGTTGGGCTGGTCAGATGAGAAGGCAGGGAATGTTTGCCACGCACCCACATTGTCCCCTTCTGCAACTTTGAGTGCTACTGTTAAGGATCTTGCTAAAAGTGATACGGGGAGACACAAGTTTTATCAATATGATATCGTTTGACAGACAAGAGTTAAACACATTCCAATAAACTGGCGAGAAAATGGGGTTAGTATGGAGAACGACAACTCTCTGAGTTGTCACGGCGCAAGAGGCAGAGCTATTTGCCATATTGGTATGGACTTGCTGTTTGTGTATTACAGTTCAACTATGGGACAAGTACAAAGCTGCCTTATTAGAGGATATCTCGCATAGATTTCAACGGACAAATCAAGTCAATGATCGTTTTGGCTTCAGTGAATCTCGGATGCTCATTGAAAGTAAAATGATAACCACAACTAGAAAGAAGGTGATCGACTTTGAGCGATCACTTTAGGGCGATTGTGTCAAGGATACGGCCGTTTTGGGTGATTAAAAACAAAAGTAATCGAACAAAACGTTTATAAGCAAAGAGCAACAAGTAAATAATCATAACCCGAATGTATCCATCTAAACGACCAGATCTCCACGAATGGCAAGTACAATATCTGCTGTAGAGACTGCCCAAACTACCTATCGAGCTTCTTCGCAAGCACAAGCCTGTGGTATTACATGATAGGGAGAGACAACTATAAAATTTCCCACATTTCATACTTCACCAGCTAATTAAACTGCCGAAGTACCACGGGGAGATCCTGTAGTTTTAACGGTCATCCCAGACGAGCAACACATATGCTGTATCCATCACTCTGACTCTATGGCGATTACAAGAGGGGTTGTAGGAGAATGATGGACCAAACCTGCAGCGAAATGAAATACCAACAAAATATTCGCTTACATAGCGAAGAAGAATTCGATAACACAAAACGTGAAGGAGAAGAAACGACCAAATAAACTTAAAAACCCGCAAGCGACTCCAACCGTTAATATCATATTACATACGTCTACTATAGATTGTTCCTCGACATTATACCTCTGACGTAAGAATATCTGTTCACACGAGGTCAAGATTTACTAAACATTACCATAGTCAACAATAGAAGTGACAATGTATATGCATATGAATGCAGTTATTCGAACATCTAATTACAACAGATTTATTTAAGAAAAAAATTACCGGACACCCCTGTTAGGCTTTTTAGTTGAGTCGCCTTTCGCCGGCAGTCTGATGTTTAGACAGGCCGCCTTCAAGGTTCATGATTTGCGATTAAAATTGAATGCGGGCTTCTTGTTGAATGCTCGGATGAGATACAGCGTCCTTGATATAACGTTTACACAAAAGTTTAGGCCTCGTCTGGCTACCTTTAATAATATGCTTTGCGGCGTCCTTCCCTTACCGTTAAAAAAAGTGTCTAGGTTGTGGCCAACTATATGGGTTGCGGCACCCACTCTGATAAATAAATCTTTATGTTTTAAGCAACCAGTATGCGCTGCGACGTGCAGGCATCGAAATAAATATTAGCTACGTGAGGCAACTTATATATATGTTGGGGTGTCCAAAGTTGCCTCTAAAGTAGCCTTTATAAAATGATTCGATTTATACCTAAAATTTGTTATTACGGTCGATGCATGTTTTGGACTTACCATAAATTTCACTCCACCATAAAATTCTTCCATCTTAAGTTGTGTATTTTAATATTTATATTTCTTCAAAGTTTAATATTATACACATTATTACGTAACTTATAATTTCACACTTTATAGTTTTTCCATTTTATATTTTATTTTTAGAACATAAAAATGATCTCCATAATATTACACATTTTTTCTTATGTCTGCCAAAATAGAACGAAACCAAAATGGCCGCAAAAAGAAACTCTAAAAATGCAAAAAATCGACTAAACTTTTATAAAATCGAAATCAAACTGAACAGGTGGCAAAAAACGTAGATAAAATATTTCATCCACCTCGTGCTTCTATTTCTTTCTTACTCCCTCTTTTGATTAACATTAACAAAAGAAAAGATGAAAGCGAGAAAAAATACCAATTCTACACCTCACTCTGTTTCACATACATAAAATTATATAATTGTTACACTCTGTTATATTGTATATTGTTTATCCCTATTTATCAGAAGAGGGCAATGGCGTAAGCAAAAAAGGTATACGTATTGCATCATGGACACAAACCTCATATTTTGCTGTTCAATCCCATGCCGCGCCAATTAATAAATTTAGACATCGAACATCGAACAGAAAATTCGAGAATCAAACTTTAGTTGAATCGAGGTAAAATATTGTTAAGACGACACCGAAGTTATAACATGCTTTTGATCTTGCATGTTTTCTGTGGTAAAATGGCAAAAAATAGTGTAAACAGAGCTCATCAACCTAGGTAGTTCGAAAAAGAAAGACAATTCCATATATTGAAGCATATAAAACGATGATTCGTGAAAACTAAAGGAATGTGTTTACTTGTTTGCCGAAATGCTAATACACTTGGGTGCAAAAAATTCGCAAATCAATTTTCAACAAAAATTCAAAATATCAAAATATCCAATGTTTGTTTAATTTTATTGAATGCAGGTTTAAAGTCGATTTCAACAACTATCCAGTGGTACCTTTTTTGTACTTATACCTTGCCAACAAAGTAATTTTTGGAATCAACATCTGCAGTACACGTTTTTTTTGTGAATTTGTCGGCATGAAACTTGTGGTAAAAATCGAATTAAAACAAGGAAATCAGCGAAAACATTTGTATTACTAACAAATATTCCCTCCCCTAGCCCGAATGATACCTTCTGGTGATTGAATTACATTTGATACACTCTTCCTCGCCAATCGTTGCTATGTAAACTGATCCTGCACTCGTCAGAGAACAGGACTATTCTCTATTGTTCTACTGTCCAATGCTCTCGAGCGGCTGGGATCAATTTCGCCCCGTTTGCTGTTCTGTGTGCAGTTAGATCACCTTCTCTAACTATCCACCAATTGACTTCGACTTCGCGAACTTCTTGGAGCCGCTGTTCCATTTGAACCGCATTCAAACGATGATTTCGAAACGAAGTCGGCGGAGTTCAGCCAGGTCCTTATCGCTGTATGTAAATGCCAGTTTCTTGAAATCTCTGCCACACTCGACGGATAATCGGATCAAATTTAGTTGTCTAGCCACTTAATGTTGGTTCTGCCCCTCATCAATTACGGCTACTTCTGGTGTGACCAAGATAACCTCATTTGGCGTGTATTCCGTGGGTCATAGGTTTAGTCTGACAGATTGAAATTGTATCCCTGGTTGACTGTTGGGGATTTCAATTGCTTGAATTTGCATCATCCGTCTCCGGCGTTTGGCCCTTACTTTGTTGATAAACATCGAGAGGATTAAACCGCAAATGACAAAGATAATACTTCTTATAGCTGGTCAATGTTTTCCATATATAGACTGTGCAGATATCCCGGATCAATTTTGATGCCGTTTTCTGTAATGTTTGTCCGTAATACGGATGGCAGGATTTGGAATGTTTTTTCTTCTTTCTTGGTAAATGTAGAATTATTAGTTTTAATTGTTTCGTTGTTGTATTGCACCAGAAAAGTTCCTTTCAAGTATTTACTGGTGTTGTTGTAAGAAATATTTCCGTTGAAGTTGCTTAAAAATATCGTATTTCCGTCCAACCTTTCGATGATTTGATTTTTATTGAGCTGGAATCCGCATCTAGCATCGGCACTCTTTATTAGCTGGTTAATGCAATGATCTTCCTTTAGCTCTTTCAAGCAGTTTGATTTGCAAATGGTTGTGTCGGGGAATAGTTTGCATTTCTGAACAATTCCAAATATTTGGTTCTGGTTGAGTAGAATTTCATTAACTTCTAGGTGTATTTGATTATTTTTGTCTATCGTTGATCTATCGTATTGCTTTAATGTATAGAATTTTGGAATTTTTGATCATCATCATCAGTTCTGCATACTCAATCGCTTCAATTTCGTTGGAACATGGGAGTGTCTCTACTTCCGTTATTAAACGATTAATTTCCATTTTGTCCAATAAATTAGTGTTGATGATTTTGGCCTTTGCCAATTGTGCTGCTCTCACTATTTCTTTTATTTCCTCTTTGACAATGAGGAGTCCATTGAATGCAATTTGTTGCAGCTTCTTATCTAAATCGGCTTTAAAATGGTCTGTGATTTAGTTGTATTCACTGAGCATTTTGGCTGGAGTGTCGATTAAGGCTTTGTTGATCTTGTATTGTTGATTACTATTGTACTATTGTTGACCATTTTGGCTTTGACCTGATCCCAATCCGTGGCGTCTGGTGATCTTGCGATCCACTTTTGGTTCTGATTGATGACATGAACCAGCTTGAAACTTCCACTGATGATTTTTCCATTTCCTACCTTCAATGTTACTAATTGACTCTCGTATTCGTATATGCTCGTTGACATTGATTGACCCAAAAGTCAAGTGCTGGAATTTAAAGATTATTGTCTTCGGTTTTTGATTTGGGCTTTGTGAATCCGTCTTCCGGATGTAGTTGTAACTGTGACATTATTGTCTTTAGCTACGGTTTCTTTTCGGAAGGGTTTATCTTTTGACTTAATTTGCTTGATGGCGGTGTAGATTGTATCACCGAGTTCGAATGCTTTAGATTTGCTTCTATTTGAGTTTTCCCATGTTATTTTTGTTTCCTGCGATATTTTCTGTCTTTCTATCAGATCCTCGTTGATTTTTCTCACTTCGTTGTGAAGATGTTAAATTGACTTCGACTCCCAAGGTTTTCAGGTAGTCTATGATGATTGGACTTACTAGGCTTTGCTCGTAGTCCATTACGATTAGTCTCGGTACAGTGAAGTAATGTAACGCTTTGATGTTCTTGTCTCGTATATGCAGGATCGATTTGCTTTTAATACGGAATTTTGTGAAACTCGAGAACTTGTGAACGCACGATAAATTTTTTTCGTTTTTCATTTCCATGATGTCCACGTGAAGTATTTCCGCTGGGTAGTTTGGAATCGACGTTTTTTGAAGCTGGACATGACTTGGATGTCTGTTTTTCTTGTTGATATTACAATTATCACAAATTTGTGTGTACCTCTTGATCAAACTTGACATGTGAGGGAAATAGTAACGTTTAAAATTTGTTTCTTGTTCTCGAGATGGTTTCGATGTGCTCGTCTGTGTTTCTCCTTTATGATTACGAATTTGTTCTCGTTGAGTTAGTCGTAATTTGCATATCGAAAAGCATTCTTTATAAACCTCTTGCAGTATACCTGAATGTATTCCTCGGGAATTTTTATTCCGTTAATTATGGTTGGATTTAATCTTTCCCGTAGTATTTCGATTAGGCTCCCTTTATCTATTTTCGGTAGACTGATGTGGTGTCTACTGTAACCTGCGGGGGTTCCTCGTATGTGTAGATTGTTTTGCCTTTCTTAATTATCAGCTGGTTCCGGTTGATAATGTATTAGCTTCCAATTCTAATCTTGATAAGGCATCAGCAACCTTATTAGTGCAACCAGGTTTATAGATAAGCTCGTAGTTATATTCTTCTAGCCGAGCTTTCCACCTCTTCAATTTTGCATTATTATTCCTGTTGCCCAATGTGAATGTTAAAGGTTGGTGTTCCGTCATGATTTTAATTTGTTTTACACCATACAAATAATTTCGAAGATTGTCCAATGCCCGGATGATGGCCAGCATTTCTCATTGGCCGCATAATGTTCTTGATTATTATTAAATGATCTGGTAATATAGGTTATCGGCCTATCTTTACCGATTTCGCCTTGTGATAACACCGCGCCGACTGCAAAAGACGATGCATCGGTGGTTAGTATAAACGGTTTTTTGAAGTCCAGAAAAGTAAGTTTCTCTGAGGATGTCTGTAGTTCTTTAATGTGTCGAAAGGTTTCAATTTCCTTCTCGTTCATGTGGATTTTGATTTTCATATACTGGTTTGCTCCGGTTTGTGTGTTTCCCCACTCGTTAGGTTAGTTAATGGTTTCGCTATTTTCGCGAAGTCTCGAATAAAACGTCTATAATAAGATGCTAACCCGAGGAACGATTTCAAATTCTACAAGTTGTCGGGTTTCTTGATGTCCCGAATAGTAATGATTTTGTTGGGGTCCGGCTTGATACTCTTGGTCGTAATAAGAAATCCAAGAAATTCCGTTTTAGTTTTCAAGAATTCCGTTTTATCCTGGTTAACCCGTAAATCGGGCTGTTCCAATTACGCAAAGACTCTCCTGATGTTTGATAAATGCTCTTCTTCAGTTCTACCTCCGAATATTATAATATCGTCGATATATAAGTAGCATATCTCGCCGATAAATTCTTTTAAAACGTCGTCTGGAATATGGCTGGAGCGTTTTTTAAACCGAATGGGAGTCTTAAGAGCTCGTACTTCGCATTCAACGTTGAAAGCGAAGTTTTGGGTATGTCGGTTTCTTTCATCTTTATTTGATGAAATCCTGAAGTTAGATCGATGGTAGTAAATTTTTGAATCTCCGAAGTTTGCGATTGATTTAGCCTTTTGAAATCTATTACCATTCTATACTTTTTGTTTGTGAAGCGTCCATTTTCTTTTCAACAATCCAAATTGGAATTATACGGGCTTTTGGAAGGTTTTATTATTCCAACCGCTGGAGTTGGCCGATTTGTTTTTCCATTTCCTTTCTCATATGGTATGGATACAGGTATGACTTTGTTTATATTGGTTCATCCATCGTTGTTTTAATTTCGGTTCTTACTTCGGTGGCGTTTGTTTCCGTATTGTTCACAGGTCCGAATAGTGCATGAAATGTTGATACAATTTCTTGGAGATTTTGCCTGGTTTCTGATAACAGATGGTTGTCACGAAGTTCGATATTGTTGACTTGATGAGATGCTTTTCCATGGAGTGAGATTTTGACGTTTAGCCATATAGTTAGAATGTTACTTCTGCGATCAATAATTGCTCCTAATTCTTTCAGCGTATCGTCACCAATTATTCCATCGAAGGTTTTTCAAACCCGGCGAAATGAAAAAATCAATTGTTTTGTTTATGCCTATACTTTTGAAAATTTGGCCTCGCACTTTTTTGTTAATTACAATATCTCCAGCTGCTGATCTGATTTTAAATTTAAGGTGGGTCAGGATGACAGTTGCGGCTAACTCTGTTTTTATAAAATTTTTGTTAGCTCCGGTGTCAATTATGAATTTAAGGATATTGCCGTTTTTGAGTTTATATTTTATGTGTGGTATGCTAGAGAGGCATCCATCATAAAATTTAATTCCGGATTTTCCTCTAGTTGCTCTTCATAAATTATTTCGTTTTCCATGTAGTCTTCCACTAGTTCGTTGTAGTGGTCCTTCTCTTTCTGCTGAGTTTCCAAGTGATTTACTCTCTGCAACTTTCGTGGTTCATTGTGGTTGGAGATTTTCCGTTTAAACGGTTTGTTAGTTTGATGATTTGGGCGATGAAATGTAGTTCACTTCTCTTGTCTGTACCGATGGATCAATATTCATTGGTACTAGTGGTTTCAAATTGATCGGTGTGGGCGGAACTGAATTATTTTGTTGTTGAGCGTTGTACGACATTTCCGGATTGTTTTGATGAATATTATAAGCCATGTTCGGATTATTTTGATGTTGAATGTTATACGCCATGTCCTTCTGTGGTAATGGCATCGGGTCAGGACTGTAAACTGTCGAATTGATAAATTGTATCGAAGCTTTGGTAGAATTTGGTTTATGGGTGCAGTTACCGAGTTGTTAAAGTTTCTAGCATGAATTGGTACGTTTCTGAAGTTTAGATTATGCATTTCCAGACAAGATGCGTATGCTTCTGGAAGAGTTTGCGGTTGTTGGATCATAAGCATTTTTGCCAGATATCCATTAAATCCTCTGATGAACACGTCAAGTGCTCGATCCCGTTCAGTCTCGACGAGAACGTTGATTGCATCAGGTGTGTACTCTTCCGTTTTTATTTTATTAACCATGAGTGACTTACAATCATTGTCGAATATATTGTAGGAAATAAGTGCTGAATCCGCGTTGCCTCTTATTTTTTGTCTCACGCTTTGCAAAATAGCTCAGTATGTTTTCCATATTATTTTGCATATCCAACTATATGACTGAATCTGGCCCTCCTCCAGAATTCTATATGCTCGAATAACTTTAGCAATTCTTAATGCCGTTAGTTATGGCTAGGAAATATCTATGCGGAATATTATAGACGAGGTATATTCATAAGCACAACTACACAGCAATAGAAAGTAGAATATTAAAAGAATAGTGAAATTGTTACGAGAACAAATTTTATTGTAACAAATTGGTTTGTTGACAGTGGTGGTGTTGTTCGCCATTAAATGGATGTTTCGGTAAAAAATATGTGTCTAAACAGTTAAGACAACATTATACGGTAGAACAATGGTTACTTGGTAAAAATATGCCGATCTATCAATGCCATACATTTCTAAGGTGTCTCATTGCTGATAAATCATTCTATACTATTACATTTTCGGTATACCTAGGCTTCCAAGAGTCGAGTTTCTTAAATAATCGTATTATACCATTTCCCCTCATTAATTATTTGCCACCAAATTTTTGTTTTAATGTGTTATATGTACATACATAATATGTGTAATATGTGCTCCTTTCTTTTCTTCTTAAAGCATACGTATAAATCATGCTTAAATATTCCATCCAAGTTTATTTTCCACACAAAAACCAAACAAACAAAAAATGCTAAAATGAGAAAATAATAATAATAATTCTATTATGCCAACCCAAAAAATCTTGAAAAAAGGGTTAATTTACAATTCATGTAGATAAAACCCCAAAAAAACCCGAGTAAAACGAGGGAGGAAAACACGAAACTTTACAGGAAGAAAAAGCTCTAAAACAAATGTAATTACAATATGTTTTATCACATTGGAAAATTATTCCATCTTCATATTCATGTATGTAGTATATGTAAATATATAGAGAGTGAAAAAAGTACTCGGGTATGTAAAACACAAAACCGCAAAATTAAACCTTTTCCGACTAAAAAAAAAATTACGGATTTCTTCATAGATAATTCATTTTTTACCGTGAAAATGTTGAAAAAAAAAATTTTTTTTTAATCATCTCTAGACACTGAAAAGGATTCTGCTTTATCGTTCCGTCTCTCGCTTTGGTGTTAAATTGAATATAATTTATAATTTTTCGCAATGTTATGGCGCTGCCGTTGATGTGATATATAAACGCGATGATGTAATTTCGTATTGTTTTTGATGGAAATTTATAACAGCAACAACTACAATTCATGACTTGAGTTATATTATTATTCATATATGCGAGAGAGATTTACAAAGAAAATTATATTCATTTTCACAAAATTTTTCATTACTTAAGTGGTTGACTTATCTTGGTTATTATTTTACTTCTGTATAAATGCGCGGTTATATTTTCACTTCACAATTTTATTCCTGTATATTTGTTATACGTATATTGTGCTTAGAAACTGAAACTAATGAAATTATACTAAGCTTGACAATTTATTATTAAATATGAGTGCCTTCTTGAATGATGTTATTTTGTACAAAAGCTCTTTCATAATTTATCAGGTTTTTTTATTTTTAAAATTTATTTTACTCATACATTTCTTTTTATAAGTACTGTTATTACACCACTAGGTCTAGAGTTGCGCCTAACAGCCATCACACATCCATACCCGTGACTATTTCGAGAGGAAGCAAACCAAACAGCAACGGTGAATGCAGACTGTGTACTCGTATATGTACAAAACCGGCAAAACATGACATAACGTACAAAACGAAAGAAAATTTGTAATTTTAATTTTAATTTTCTTGAGAAAATGGAAAGGAAGGAGTACAAACATTTCCCAAAGTTTATTTTCTTGACTATAATGTTTTAAATAATTTATTATAAAAGTTTTGATTTTTCCAAAGTTTTCTTTCCTATGTGCTCATTTTATACTTTGACAAATAATTTTATTTTCAAAATTAAAGACACACAGCTATGCTAAATACTTACTAAACAGACACCGAACGTATACATACATACAATGTAAGTATGTAGATTCAAAAATATAGAAAGTCGTTAAAAGACATCATTTGTTTGTGAATGAGTTGAGAACTATGAAAACTATGTTTACTCTTATCGGATGCACACCAATTTAGGACGATTATGTTGAAATTTTTTCTTCGGAAGAGAAAATACAAATTTTTTGAAAAATTATTTCCGTCTGCAACCATATGATTACTTCTATAGTGAGGAGTAGAGCATAACAAAAGAATCAATATTGTACAGATCGTCGCTTCTTTAAGAAATTGGTGTCTAATATAAATTTTATTTCTTTCAATTTTTTGTTTTCTTATTATTTAGGATTTGTGCCTATAAACCAAGTATTTTTTAGGCTGCCTTGCGATACAGCAGGCGAAATACCAGAGTACAAATTTGGGAATTTTACTGCTGTTTCACTAAACTACTAGATGTAAAAAAAATAATATTATTGTTGATTGATGTAAATGATAATTAAATTTTATATTTACATCTAGTGTGCTGATGAAACAACAGAAAAACTCGCAACTCTCAAGTCACGGGTTTCGAACAAAATTCGTAGACAGGTCTTAAATCGCGAGGTCTTAGTATCGCGTTCAAATTCTATTAATTTAAATATACTTCAAATAAATATTTGGGGTATGAACGATCTATCTAAATTCGATAAGTTATTACTTTTTATAGAGAGTCTCAAAACGGATATACATATTGTACACTGAAAAAAAACACTGGGCGAATTTATGATAAAAAATGGGTAAACTTAACAAAAAACAAAGTTAGATTTCAGCTTACTTAGGGCTAAGATGATTTTACAATAATTTGATTGCAAATTTTACTTTTCTATTTTTATTAAAATGTCGTGTTTTTAACTAAATAAAAGTAAAAATATTGCTTTAATTTAAGTTAAATTAACTGAAATGGTAAGTTAAAAATTGTGAAAAGTTGGTCAAATTTACAATTAATTGATAGTAATTCAACTATGATCGGTAGTTTAATAAGCAAAATTAGCAAGACGATAAAGTTAAAACCACCGAAAATTTACTTAGTCTAAGCAAACTTAGCATGCGCCATAGTAAAGTACAGTAATATATAACGGGTGTTTTTTTAGGAGGTTTGTTTTTCCGATAGATGTCGTTTTATTTTATGACAGTTGTTTTGACAGCTCAAAGTGGCATTTCTACTCAGTATTGTTTGGCAAATCATTATGAATAGGTTAACTCCAGAACAACGTTTTCAAATCGTGGAAATTTATTTTCAAAATCAGTGTTCAATTAAAAATGTTTATAGAGCACTTCGTGAATTTTATGGTGCACATAATCGTCCGTCAGAGACCACCATAAAGAACGTAATTACCAAATTTCGGTCTACATTCACTCTTTTGGATGCCAAGCCACCGACAAGAATGAGAAGAGTTCGTACAGAAGAAAATATTGCTGTCGTTGAGGCCAGTGTCGAAGAAAACGACAATTTATCGATTCGTCGTCGTGCTCAGCAAATTGGACTTTGTCCATCGACTTTATGGAAAATTTTACGTAAAGATTTGGGTTTGGTGCCATACAAAATTCAATTGGTGCAAGAATTAAAGCCACACGACCATCGTTTGCGCCGTGAATTCAGTGATTGGTCGTTAAATCAATTGAACGAAGATCCATTTTTTTACCGTAAAATTCTCTTCAGTGATGAGGCGCATTTTTGGTTAAATGGATACGTCAACAAACAAAATTGTCGCATTTGGAGCAAAGATAATCCACACGCCGTTCTAGAATTACCAATGCATCCTGATAAATGTACTGTTTGGTGCGGTCTATGGGCTGGTGGGATCATCGGTCCATATTTCTTTAAAAATGAGGAAGGACGACGCGTTACCGTGAATGGAAATCGATACAGAACCATGTTAAATGAGTTTTTGTTGTCAAATCTTGAAGATATGGATATGAATGAAATGTGGTTTCAACAAGATGGTGCCACTTGCCATACAGCACGTGAAACAATCGACTTATTGAAAGAAACTTTCAACGACAACATTATTTCGAGAAATGGTCCGGTGAATTGGCCTCCGCGTTCGTGCGATTTGACGCCACTCGATTACTTTTTGTGGGGATACGTGAAGTCATTGGTTTATGTGGATAAACCTCAATCGATTGACGCTTTGGAAACCAATATTCAACATGTCATTGCTGACATACGCCCTCAAATGCTTGAAAAAGTGCTGGAAAATTGGACCTCCAGAATGACATTTGTGAAAAATAGTCGTGGTAGCCATATGCCAGAAATTGTGTTTAAATGTTAAATGCCAAAAAATTATCTACCAAATAAAAAAAAATTTTGGTCATTTCATAATTTTATATGTGTTTTATTCAAAAAAAAAATCGGCAACCTCTTAAAAAAACACCCTCTATATATTATATATATATATATATATATATATATATATATATATATATATATATATATATATATATATATATATATATATATATATATATATATATATATATATATATATATATATATATATATATTTGTATAGTTGTTTATAAAATAGAACAATTTATAGATTTGTATTCGATAAACTTTATTTTCGTTTTATTAATTGAAAAATCTTATAATTTTATACATTGAATGTTATTAAAAATCCTTGTTACAAAAATAATAACTTAAAATAAAAATAATAATTTATTTAACTTATTTATTAGAAATAATAATTCAAGTGTGTTGAAACTGTAATAGTATAATATAAATTCATTTAAATATAGTTATAAATAGTTATTGCTTGTTATTTAATAAAACATTGTAAAAACTAAAAGTAATTATTCAAATATACTTAAATTATAACATATTCCATACGTGTATTATCTAGTACAATAAAAAAAGTATAATATCACATTAAAATAAACTCTTAAAAATAATAATTTCAATTTTATTTGACAAAATTTGCTACTCCGGTCTGTTTTCTAAATCAGTAATCAATGTCAAAACTGAAGGTACGTATTTGTCATATTTGGTTTTTATACCATAGAAATATAATTGAATAAATAACCATACATTAAAGCATTGTTTTGGATATTCTAACTGAAAGATTTGAAATAATTTAAAATGAACATCGACCGCTTCTAAAAAGCTCCCACATACATATTTAAAGCCATCTACTATAATGATGAATTGAATAGCATCATTTGGCTTTCCCAAACATACCAATAGTGGTTGCAGATGTGATTTGTTCAACAAACATTTTTTTCTAATGTTGTCCAGTTCAATTTCCATGTTGGCCAATGTCCCAACCTCCATTAGAAACCCGTTCTGACTGTCTTTAATAGAGTATTTCACAAAATTTTTTATTTTAGAATTTATGTTGACCATTGACGGTGGTAACAAAGCACTTAAACAGTTGAATATTTCAATGTGGTATATGTATCTGCAAATTAATATTTAAAATATACACGATTACATTACATTTAATAACAAATTGTAAAATTTAAATTTGTTTGGTGAATTTAATCGAGATATTTGTATGTATTAAAGCAAATACAAAATCAAATATAAGTTTAAGATATAAAAATCCTGTATTCGAAGAAAATATAAAAAAACCAACCATAAAAGGACCAACCATTACAACCTTTACTTAGTTTATATCTGTTTTTTTTTCAAGAATTCAATTGTATTTCGTTTCACTATTTTCGACAGTGCTGAAGCAAAATTGAACTCAATTTCGTTCTTGAAAATACGGGATAAATTATTGTGATGTAATGTAAAAGTCGAAAATTTTAATCATACTACAAAATTCTTACCAGAGCTTAAATCATTTTTCTTTTCATGTGTATTTTGGAAAGCCTTCTTGTAGCCTGCATGTTTAAGATTTGACGCAACAATGCCGGGCAACTTTTGAATAAATGAACTCCACTTAGAATAAATGGTCTGGCAGTTGGGGTACATTGTATTAAAATCCATGTTTATCTGTAGCATCAATATAATAATAAGAAATTAAAAACTTAAAAATCCAAACCATTTTGTACACTTACTAGTTCTGGTCCAAATGGGTGTTTATACAACGGCCAATCTTCAAAAATGATCATAAGTGATGAGTCTTTATTATGCTGTATTTCTTCCATTCTTTCCTTTGACGAAGACTGCCATTTTTGAAGCAATGCTTCTCTCGGACTTCTTAAATGTTTTAATTCGGTTTTAATATTAAGGTAATCGTCTGAAAGTTGTAATGGTAATTCCGTGACTCTAGTTTGTTTGTCTGTTTCTGATGTTGAATTATTTATTGTTGAGAAAGTACTAGCCGCTGCATTATTTTTTCTTACAAATTTATTTATTTTTTTGGACTGATATCCAATCTTATTATAAAGTTTGCCGTATGGTGGTACACCACCATCTCGGTAGGCATAATACGTGTTCTAAACATAAAAAAATGATATTTTAGATTAATTAATCATATAGTTTTAACTGTTAATAATTTTACCAAATTTTCACCAGGAAAGCAGCGAATAATTTCTTCAGATATTGATTTAATTTGTTTGCCTGTAGGTTTATTATTATTAGACATTAAATAATGATCGACTATAATTGAACATAAATTATCACGATGACTATTTTCTATGTATTTGTTCTGTTGAAAGAAGTCCAATAAGGCTTTTCCAATAGTTGAATTTTTAAGGATCCTGTTAACTGACTGATAATTCTTATTAGTTGTCTGGTTATCGTTACCATCGTAAATTTGAATTGATGTAGTTGGCAAATTAGTAAATGTAGCTGATTGATTTTCTTTGTTATCATGCACCAGATTTGATGAATTCTGAAAATTTGTCAATATCCTTTTGAGTTAAGTTTACAATACGGTCATCAAAAGCTGATTTATCTAAAAATAAATTGCAGAAAACATAAATATGTATATAATTTAAAATAAATAGTTTAATCTTCGATGGCTTATAAATCAAACACAAAATGCGATGAAGGATACTACAATTAAGTTGGCCCATAAATCCTATTATTCCGATTTTAATTGATTGTGATCGTTTGATGATGTTTGTTGGGTTAGGGTTAGAATTTGTTGGTAATTGCGGGTAAATTATTCATAACTGACCAAATTAAAATGTTTGTTACGGGTAAGTTAGCGAATTTAATATCACTTAAAGTAACGTTTGTTGCTCTCGCCATAATATTTTTATTCAAATGTAATTTCAAAGGCAATATCACATTTGCATAGTTTTTACGGAGGTTGGTTACCTCCTGCACCAGCTTTTTAACGTTATTGTCTTTAATATTGAAATGTTATATTTGCGATAAACATAACCAACTTGCAAATAGCAAAAAATGCAAATTATGTTATAAACAAGCTAATTACCAATAATTGTATCGCTAATCCAACAAACGATCACTGTCAATCAAAATCGAAATAACAGGATTTGTGAGTCAACTTAACGAAGGTGGCATTCTCTAAGGCCTTATATTTTTAGAATGCTTTTATACGATTATATTGTGTTTATTTTCCAATTTATCGTTGTATTGACAATTATACAAGAAAAATCTGAATATTTATTTTGATGTTGCATGAGTACATTTATACTTCTATTAAACCTTTGCTTATGTACTGTACAGGTACATAATGGTATATAATGTACCTGTACAGTACATAAGCAAAGGGTTTAATAGAGGTATACAATGTTAAACTTGGTAAATAGGTACATAATATTAAATCTGAGACACTTAAACAATTCGAAATTGTTAAATGTGTATTTTATCACTGCAAACAATGAATTTTAATAAATAATAACGAAATTAATCAGAGTTTTGTACGATTATTTGTAACCTGTATTTTAGCGTCTATTGATTTAGGTAACGTAGAGGTGAATTGATAAATAGAATTTATGCACCGATTTATGCAACATCGAAATAAATATTGTAGCATTATTTTGAGTAATTTATACTAACACTGTATTTACACCTCGTTCTACAAATAATTTCGCATCAGAACATATTTTGTACAATCTACTTAAATTTTAACAATATTAACCTACCTTTTATTGCATCGAAAAATTCTTTTGAATAAATATTAAGATCCTTTAAAAAAAATTTAATTATCTCACTTTTTAATTTTACGTCTATCACGATCGGTTTCACTACACAAATGAATCGTTTGTCATTGAAATATGGAGAAGAGAGAATAAAAATCCCGTTATTTGGAAATACATAAAAATTTCATCTAATCGAAGCTAATTTTACTTTGTCACTAAGTTAATTTGTTCGGTTAATACAGTATTTAACCTGCAATAATAGTAGGTGTACTTTACAAAAGCTAAATTAGGAAATTATTTTAGTAATTTTAGAAAACACGAGTCATGAAAATTTCGTAGTAACAAAGCTAAATTTACTTCTATTTTAAAGTTAAGTTTTGAATATTGAATTTGGTTGTATTGACTTTGCAATAGTAAATTCAGCTTGTTCATGTTATGTTGTATTATATTAAAATGCAAGCTAATTTTACTAATTAAGTTTACTTAGTCATAAGCACAAATTATTTCTTTCAGTGTAGTAGTTTCGGAAACATTGTTTTCAAAGTTCAAATAAATTTCTTATAATATTAGAGATTACGTCAGTATTTTCTCTTGTAGGGATGATAGAGCGAGTGGTGGTATTGCTATGTTCATTAGGAATGATATGCCATTCACCATGAAAATTATGGATGACGGTACTTTAACATTCCAATGCATATGCATTCAACTTTTGCAGTTTAATCTAACGAAGGTATGCGGAATATATAGGCCGCCTAATTCTGACCCAGCATCGTTTCTTGATTTTTTAGAACAACTTCTCAGAAACCATAAATCTACACACGATTTTATTTTAGTTGGTGACATGAACATACATGTTAATAAAAATTCTAACTTAATCTCAGACTATAACGCAACCTTGCTCTCTCATGGTATGATTGTCACAAACACTTGCTTTACCAGACCACTGAACCGTAATATTTTAGACCACTCTGTTAGCAGTTTTCATAATATTGCGCAAGTTCGGAATTTTACCATTGAAGCCGACATAAGTGATCATAGTTTTGTACTCTCAAAATTTCGCTTCAAGCCAAAATATTGTTCTCGGATCACTAACGAAGAGATACGTTAATTACAAAAAGGTTAATGAGTCCATTGAATATTTCTTAATGAGTACCGTGTTTGACGTCAAAAATCCCGAGTCTACTCTAGAACGGATTTTTGATATGTATAATAAACTTGTTCTACAGTTTTCCGTTTTGAAGGAAGTACATGTAAAAATGAAAATTGCAAGTGTTTGTCCTTGGATGACTATTGAACTCTGGGATTTAAATAAACTTAAAAACCGGATGTTGAAGCGTTTTAAAAGGAACAGTACAAATTTAGAACTAAAACATAAATTAAATTTGCTAAATAGGAAGATCAAAAACGGAAAATATTTTGCAAAGAAGGATTATTTTGACAATTTACTTAATAATTTGAGCCAAAAAGAAATCTGGAAACAGTTAAATCAGTTCATGGTAAATAACTCTAATAATAGGATCCACTCCGTTATTTGTAATGATGTCGAGTATCATGATCCTACTGCTATTGTTAATATATTTAATCGCAGTTTTGTTAATTCTGTTGATTCTTCTGTGTCAGCAAATAGTTCTAGTCCAGGCTCAGATGATTTAAATAAATTCCATACTATGGTGTGTAGTATTAGTTCGTGTTTCTTTTCGCCCACTTCCTGCAGCGAAATATCGAATTTAATTTCAAATCTCCGTAATACAAAGGGTGGTGGTTATGATAACATTCGTAATGTGGTTCTGAAGAATTATTTGCCATTTTTTTCACAATTACTAGCCGATCTATTTAATGTGGTTTTGGAAACCGGTGTTTACCCCGATTGTCTTAAAATTGCTAAAGTGACACCTATTTTGAAGTTTGGAAATTCTAAACTAGTTAATAGTTATCGTCCAATTTCAGTTTTGTCGGTATTTGACAAAATTTTAGAAAAAAATATTGCTGACCGGATGATCGACTTCCTGAATAAATCTAATTTTTTCTATTCTCGTCAGTATGGATTTCGACAATCTTTTGGTACAGATTTGGCCTTAACAGACATTACTGACTTGATCTATCTTAATTTTGACAGGCAAAACTATATCTGTGGCTTATTTTTTGATCTTCGTAAAGCTTTTGATTGTATAGATCACAGTTTACTTCTTCAAAAACTACAAATGTATGGCTTCCGTGGCTTATCATACAAACTGTTAGCAGGCTACCTTAGTAATCGAAAGCAGTTTGTGATTCTAAATGGTGTAAAAAGCTCCACTTTAAGTATGAATTGTGGTGTTCTTCAAGGGAGTGTCCTTGGCCCTCTATTATTTCTAATCTACGTAAATGATATGGCCAATTTACCGCTCACGGGTCATGTTAGAATGTTTTGCTGACGATACGGCCCTGTTCTATGAATCCAGAGATTGTCAGGTAACATTATCACATATGAGGGTTGATATTATTTTACTTTTGGATTTTCTTCACCTAAACAAAATATCAGTTAATTTTAATAAAACGAAATATTTAATTTTTCACTCTCCACGCCTGCAACACATTGATTTACCACCAATCCAGTAACAAATTGCACCATGGAGCGTGTGGACAAATTCAAGTACCTTGGAGTAATATTCGACAAGCATATGACGTGGGAGGACCATATTAATTCTATTTGTATTAAAGTTTGCCCATTTATTTGCTTGATTAGAAAATTGGCTGATTTTGTTCCAGTACATGTGTTAAAAAAAATTTACTTCTCATTTATTCATACAGTGGTTCAGGTGTTAAAGATAAACTGAATAAATTGCAGATTTTACAAAATAGGTGCTGTAAAACAATGTATAAACTGCCTCACCTATTTCCTACTGTGGAGCTCTATCGAACTATTGCTATAGGCATTCTCCCAACTAAAGCAATTTTTGAGATGTATGTGTCGATCTACATGTTTAAGTCTCTACACATCCCATCATTAATTTCGACTATACAATTCGAATTTCTAGATCATGGCTGTTCAACCAGAAATTCTAGTCAGTTGAAGTGCCCCCAAATTAGAACGGAATTTGGCGGAAAATCATTAACATTTATTGGGCCATATATTTATATTAACTTACCTGAACATATTAAGAGCGCTGTACATATTTTTATGTTTAAACGAATGATACAATCTCATCTGTTGTCATCAGTTAAAGATTATTTGTGATTTATAATGACATTCATTCTTAATTAATTAAATTAAATTATATTAATTGTTATGTATTTGAATATTGTTTTTTTATTATGCGTAATGTAGTTTTAGTCACTATGACACTATTTGCTGTATATGTTTTGTACATAAAAGTGTGAATGACGAACTTTTAAAGGACATTAAATCCACTTAGTCATTCTCACTTTAATGATTTTTATATATAAAAATTAATGTTAAAATTAAAAATAAATAAATAAATAAATAAATAAAAATCGGAATTAACTCGTGAAAAAAGCAACTAGATTCTCAAAATATCATTATGGTTCATTTTATTCGTTGCCATAATGTCCAAAGTGATGCAGATTATATTTCACAGTGTTAAAGTTTTATTTCGGGTATCTAAACATTTTTTCAAAGATCAAAAATTAAAAAAAATATCGAGTTGCAACCAACTTCACACTACATGTAATGTAACTTTAATCTTCATGTGTCAAGTTGAAAATTAAGTTAGTTGTGTTTTGGAATTGAAAGGATATGGTAGTGTAGTTCTAAAAGTTGTCTGTGTAAATTTTACCCGATTGCAAAATCGGTTACGTGTAATATTAGCTGAGATGGATAGCGAAGAAAAAAAATGTGGTTAGGCCGAACTACAGTAGTGAAGTAGATGACGTAGAAATATTTAGGGAACACGATTCCGACACCGAGCAGGAATATAATGACAATTCATTAGTAGAAAACGAGGATGTTATTGACAGTTTGATGGGAAAAACCAAATAATCAAAATATTTTTACACCGCTTCCTGCATTAACGCATTTTACATAACAAGTGAAGGCCCCTCTTGAGAGTTACGAAACATTTTTCAGTTTTACAAACGAAATAGTGGAATGTACCAATATTTATATAGACTATTATTTATATATTTGTCAGGATTACATAAACCGTTACATGTTCATTGTAACAATGAGTTACAATCGATTTCAATTTTTAATGAGTTGTCTGCGTTTTGATGATTAATAGTCATCACTCGGTTGGCTCTACGATTGTGTAACGGAACCTTTCTAGTAAAATGCCAAGTAAAATTTCGTTAACAGAAATCCATCAAATTTCTTTCTCCGAGCAGCCATTGGTCCGATGGAGTTTAAAGCTTCAATCGTATAACTTTGCTATACAACATCGTACTGGTTCGAGTAAATATGGACGAAATCATTGCCACCGCGAAGCTTACCACTAATGCCGAAATTCCACTTCACATTGATTTATCATCCACTCATTTTTTCGACGAGAAATATCTACACAAAATCAAACTTTTACAAGATCGCCCAATCCTGGAATCTAACGTCACTACGGAAAATGGTAAGCTGTACATCTGCTTGAATCACGGGAACACATATTTAGAAGAAGACGAACCACAGTGAAAATTGGTAATTCCCAAGCCTTTGATCAAGGATTTGTTGACCACCTTAAGTAGACTTCAAAGAGAATTTTTGTGACCTGGAATGGTCAAGGACGTCACCAACCATGTTAACAGTTGTCTTACATGTAAGATAGTGAAACCAGTTAATTAAATAACTAAGCCTCCGATGGGAAAAATGATAGATGTATTTAGACCTTTTCAATCTAGACTTTTTAGGACCTTATCCTAGATCGAAAAATGGAAAGTGTTACTTGGTGATGTTATTGGATAAATTTTCGAGATTCGTTTGTGTTGAACCCCTTCGTCAAGCTACTGCTCAAGTCACTATAAATTTTCTTGAAAAGAATTTTGTCCGATTTTCCGTTCCTGAAACAGTTCTTACTGATAATGGGCAGCCGGTTCTTTCAGTAATTTTCAAAGAATTCCTAAATAAATATGGTGTACGTCACATCCTAACTCCAAAGTATTCCCCTCAGAGCAACGCCTCTGAGCGCGTAAATATCACGTAAGAATCCGCTTTGAATAATTCGAAACACAGCTTCATAGGTTTTACCCCACATTTTGTTGTCTTTGGAATGCAACAAATAACTCATGGGGCCGATTACGAATTACAGAAAGCTTTAAGTTTTGCCGGGGACGGGTTCGTGTCTATTACGGGAAAATGCAACCGATTGAGCGCAGCACAACTGAAGGTACTGAAAAACTTAAAAAACGCACATGAGCGAAGCGCTAAATATTATAACTTGCGCAGCCGAACTCAAAAACTCAAAAATTTCGCTCGAAGTGAAGCGTCCAAGTAATTTTCTGCAAAGTTCATTCCTCGAGCAATTAAGAGTGTTATTCATAAAGCAGTTGGTGATGTGGCGTTTGAAACAGTAGACCAGACAGGAAAAAAATTAGGTGTATATCACATAAAAGATATACGACATATATGATATACATACAACGTAATAGTTAGGATTTGGGTTCTTAGTCTAATAATCAAATTCTTGCCCGGACTTTAAGACATCTCAGAGGTAGGTTTCCCCACGACTGAAACAGAAATTACGTTGAACATAATTGTAATTCAGTTTCATGTTATGCCGCAACTTCTGAACCAACCTAGTAATTATAATTATTGTACTAGAAATTCGTTAATACGTTTTATCGTTAGCAAAATCAATATTTTTTTTCTCATCAGCTGATGTTTCTTCTTTTACTTATTTTTGGAGATCGTTTTGTGCTTGAAAATTAATTGCAAATTTACATTCGAGTAAGAGCTTTAATAATAATTTATCATAAAGTTCAATAATAAACGGTGTAGAGGAGACATAGTTTATTACTGATAATTTTTATATTCGCAAAATCTAAGGCCTCTTCCGGAGTCGCGTATGGCAAATTTTCTTTTTCAATTGTCCGTATGGCTAATTTAATTTCGGAGTCTGATAGAACGAGGGAGTTTATTACTCCTGCTTTTGCCCAATTTATTGCGTATTTAATGTTAGTTATTTCCTCTTTCATCAACCTTAGTTTGTACTGTATGTTTAGTGCCAATTGGTCTGTTAACTTGTTTTCTTTGTGGATAGCGTTAGTAATTTCGTTTCGTTCATTATATAGTTTATTAATGATAACTTGTCTATTGTTATTTTCTAACAAGTTATTAATCTTGCTCTTAATAATTTCAAAATTCTCGTGGTCTGGATTCCCTTCTCCTTGCCTGCAATCCATTTCCATGTGGTGCCTATAAAGTCTCAAGACCGTTTGTTCTTATGCGGTTTCAGTCCGTCCAGTAATGTTTGTAATATAGTCAGTTTATGATTTAAGTATGGTGATTTCCGTACTCAGTATGGTACGCATCATGTCTATGAAATTCTGATGGTTCTCTAGCTCAATCACATGGATTAATTTAAAATTTCCTTCTTGAATCTTACCTCTACCATTATTGATGGAAATAATCTGAGAATTTGAATAGTCCAGCAATTGTACTTCTGCTAAAATAGCGCGTATCGCGTACCTGTAATTAAAGCAACGTTACGACTTAATATTGCTTTTATGCACAACCCTTCCTGACTCGGTTATTACCGTTGTATTCCGATTTTCTTTCACTATCTCATGTTTATACCTGGCCGTTAGTTTTGAACCTAACCTAACATTCTGCTTTACGTAAATAGATTGACCTGGTTGGTATACTTTTATAGGTTTTCGTCTCTTATTGTGATATTCTAAGTCTTGTTCTTGTTTTTGTACGAGCCTCTCTATGCCGTTTAGGCGTGCCTGCTCGTATTCTTCGAGGGAAACATGTGAACTTCGTCCGAAAAGTAACTCTACTGGTTTTCTTTTGGTAGTAGAGTGTATTGAATGATTGTACTCATTCACCGATCTTTCAAGCAGCTCTACAAATGATCTTTCGATTCCGTCTGCCCTCAAATACCTCATGATCTCTGAAAGGGTCGAGTGGAATCGTTCAACTTGTCCATTCACTTCACTCTTGTAAGGGGGGATCCTGAATACAGACATTTTTAGAGAGTCTTCCATCATTGATAAGATTGTATTTGAGCTGAGTGATGGGTCTTTGTCAATTACGATAACTTCAGGTACGTTAAAGGAAAATAAGATATCTCTGAGAGGATGTTTGATATCTTCTATCGCTCTGGATTTGAGTGGCTTACAAACTGCATATTTTGTTAATTTGTCTATTGCGGTGAGGGCTAGTTGGTTTTCAGTGGAATAGATGTCTATGTGGATGGTATGCCCTGGATAATTAGGAATAGGAGTAGCATTGATAACTTGCTTATTCGGGTGCCGATCGTACATATTCTCTTTGCATGTAGTACATCGTTTGACCAGTAATTTAATTTTCCTATTCATCCTTGGGAAGTAATGAGTTTGGATGATTTCCTCTCTATTCTCATCGGCATTGCGATGGGCCCGTCTATGTGTCGCTAAGATTGTTTCTTCTTGCTCCGCTTCGCTTGTGATATCGGTTACTATTCTGCTCGTATACCGTATTTTATAGTTTCTAAAGTGTACTGGGTACACTTCTTGGGCTATACCCAAAATAGCTTCAGTTGTATTTAAGCCATTTATCATATTTGGATTTAAATATCGTTAGAATATATTTATTATATCCGCACGAGTGAAATTTGGTTTAATTATGGTATGTTTTAAGTAATTTGGAAAAGGTATTTGGACTTGGTATGAATCTTCATCTCCTGTCTTCAATATCAGTTGATTTCTGAAAATATTAATAGGAGTATCGACCGTTGGAATGAGATCGTGTGCAGAACTTTCGCCACTGTGTTGCGTTGAGGTTATTGCATTCGCCTTAGTGGGAATTGTCACTCTTGAGAGAGCGTCTGCTACCACGTTCGTTCTGCCCGGCTTATACTTTAACTCATAATTATATTCTTTCAGGATAGCCTTCCATCTTTTCATCTTGGAGTTATTGTTTTTGTTACTTAGGGCAAACGTAAGTGGTTGGTGATCTGTGAAAATTTGAACCTTCTTGCTTCCGTATAGGAAATTCCTTAATGAAGTTAGAGACCAAATTATTGCTAACATCTATTTTTCCTTAGCTGCATAGTTTTCTGCTGTCTTATCTAATGTCCTAGACAGAAAGGTAATTGGTCTTTCATTTTGGGAAAGTACTGCACCTAGTGCGAAGTTTGAGGCATCTGTGGTCAGTTGGAATTCTTTTTTGAAATCGGGGAATGATAATATGACCTCGTTTGAGGTAAGAGAGTTTTTTATTTTGTTAAAAGCACAGATATGTTCCCCATTAAATTGAATTTGTTTATGTCTAGAAATCGTTTTGGACACATGTCTATTTTCCCCTCTTAAAAGTGCAGTCAAGGGTTTAGCTAATTTAGCGTAATCCTTGACGAAACGGCGATAAAATCCAGCCATTCCTAAAAAGGATCTAAGCTCTTTCACCGTTTTGGGGATAGGGAATTCTGTTATAGCCCTGACTTTTTTCCTATTTGTTTTGACTCCGTCTTTACTGATGACAAATCCTAGGAACTCAACTTCTTCCCTTAGAAATTCACATTTGTCCAATTGAATTTTAAGATTAGCTCTTTCAAGACCTTCGAATATTATTTCGATGTTTTGAAAGTGTTCGTGTTCGTTTTTTCCGAATATGACTATGTCGTCGATATAGACATAGCAGCGTTTTCCCATATGTTCACGAAGGATATCATCTAAAGTACGTTGAAATAAAGATGGTGCATTCTTCAGGCCGAAAGGAAGCCTAGTAAATTCATATTTGCCATGGTTGGCAGAGAAGGCTGTTTTCTCGATATCCGATTCCTTGAGCGGGATTTGGTGAAAGCCGCTCTTCAAGTCTAAAACAGTGAATAACTTATTTTCACCAAGATTCGCTAGAATATCATTAATCTCAGGAATTGGATATTTGTCGGGGATTGTTACCGTATTTAGTTTGCGGTAGTCGATGACCATCCTATACTTTTTTTCTCCCGATGCGTTTTCTTTTTTGGGTACGACCTAAGAATGTAGTTTTTATTAGATCCCGTATCTATTAAAAACCGTACAACTTTGCCGTTCTTCGCTCGATGTTCTAGATATGGGAGCGAAGAACTCTTTAATCTAAAAAATTTATATCATCAAGTTGTTCGGGGTTTTCTTCTTCCTCAAAAATGTCTGTAGGGTCATCTTCCTTCAGTTCAGGAATATTTTCCGCGTCTGTGTATTCCACTAAAGTTTGTTCATATTACGAATCGTACTCAACTAATTCGTCTTGATAGTGTTGGATGGTAGGATCCTCATTGAATTGCTCATAATGATAGACCCTTTGAGCGTTGTTTGGATGATGATGTTGTTGTGAAGAGTTGAATAGAGGTCTTTTTATGGGGTGTCGGACATTCTGTGGCCGATTCATGTAATTTACATGTCTTGATTGACCACTGCCGTCTACTGACATAGGTGTCGGTTTTGGTTGTGGCTTAGGTGGATATGCTAGTGGATAATTTTGATATTCAAATTGTGGTCTGAAAGGTTGATTTTGTGGTCTTGGGAATGGTGGGCCTTGATACCCAAATTGGGGTCGATTAGGTTGAAATATTTTTGTTCTTTCGAACGAAAGAGTTTGAGGGTTGTGAAGGAGCTGTGGGAAAAAGTAATGTGGTCCGTTAACGGGCATAGGCATTTGATTCTTTCGAATGATAGGAGGTGGGGGCACTGGTGGCTTGCGTTGAACGTTTTGCGCACTGTGATTAGCATATTGCGCTCGATAGTCCATATTTTGCAATTTTAGGCATAACTGTAGTGCTTGAGGCAAGTCACTAGGCTCACGAAGTCTTAATAGTCGCGGCAGATCTCCTTTTAAACCTCTAATAAAAGTATCGAGCGCCTTGTCTCGATAATTTTCTGTTAAATTATTCATGGATTCTTAACCCATATCCATGGAAGATAGTTTATTTAATATTAATGAAAGGTGCTGATAAACTCGCTGTTAAAATTCTTGAATAGTTTGATGGCCTTGTACCAACGTCATCATTTGGTCTTCAAGGGTGCCTAAGTCACGTTTATCAGCGTAGTGCAGGGTAAGGCATTTGGCTATTTTTTGCCAATTCAATGGGGTATTATAAGACGCTAGAGCTACGTCTGCATGATCTACAATTTTGTTTCGTATGATTAAACGTCAATGCCATAATATTTTGGAGTACCCCTAAGGTGTTCGTAAATTTGTAACACTCTATCTACACTTTTTTTCCACGACCCGAATTCTCCAGGTTGCCCTGAGAATTCGCGAATACATTTCACGATATCTGGGATCTTGTCAAGATCTGTGAGATTTCTTTTATAGCGGTCTTCTATTGTTTGGTCTATGTCATATCTAATATTATTGTGAGCCTGACTCTGTTCGTTTACGATTTCTGTTATAATTTCTGTTAATTTATTAAGGTGAAATGTATTTTCCGTTTTTGTGTTTGGATTAGCTGTTAAGGTCGAGGTTGGGGGTTTTGTTTCATTAACCATTTTGAGAACAAGAGAAAATTTGCTGTTATTTTAATATTTAAATTCGATTAATAATATGAAAATACGCGTGAGCAATTGTGATTCCAATTAATAGAGATTTAACTAATCGAACTTTATGATACAGAATTATGTACAAGATATTGAGTTCATGTGAGATTTTGTTTTACAGATATGATTTTAAATGGGTATAATAGATACTCGTATACGGTGTTTTAAATATCAATATTCTTAACTTCTTCTTGCAACTTCAATGAAATATAATATAACTAAATATAAGGTAAGATTTTGTTTCTGTAATTTTTATAACAAAATCGTATGTTTCTAGTATATTATTTCACTATTTTAAATATTTCGGATAATTTCAAATTTCATTTATTAATCAACTTGGAATGATTTTATTAAACTTTCTTTAATTTTGAGGTTCTACTTTCTTTTAGATATTTGCTACACTTTCTTTAATTTTTGTTACTTTATATATCTTTCTATATTTAGCTTAGAAATTTTTAGAGTATTCTAATAACTTTATAAAAATTGAATTTAATAATTTTAACTAATTTCTTTCTTTAAATTTTCTTCACTTTTATACTGATTCTTTTATTTGATTCATAGAAATTTTCTTTAATATAAGTTTAAAATATAGACTTACACACTAATAAGCAAATGTGTGGTTAACATTTGGAGTTGTAATCCTTGCCCCCTGCTCAAGTGTCGTTAAAGGTGATTAGGCCGCTGTTGAAGAATTTTAGTTGGTCGACTTGGTGTCCGTCGTCTTACTTCAACTTCTGTTTTTCCTTGGTTAGGAGTACTTAGGCGCTTCGTTTCCTAGTTCTGCTTCTTTAACTGTGGTTGAATATGTGTGGTGTGTTCACATTCGAATTTTTGTTTTAGTATGGTCAACTAAAATCAATTTCACTTTCAATTATAATCACTGGTTAGATTATTAAAAATGGTATATTATTAATTGACACCTGGCGGGGTCCCTGTTTCGGCGCCAGTTAAACTTCTTTGGTTCACTTTTATTAAAAAAAATCAATTTATGATTTTTAATTTTTCTTTTATATATTCTTTATTTATTTATTAATTTATTTATTTAATCACTATGTAATTTATTACACTTTTGACATTACAATATTTAATTTACTACACTTTTGATATTACAATATTTTATTACTTATTAACTTAACTACTAGAATTCTGAATTACAACTAACTTAAACTTAATTACTTATTCTACGCGAGTCATACACTTCTACAAAGAATGTGCTTGCTTGCGAAACGTGCGATGCAAGGTGCGCATGTTATTAATAGGTCATATTGCAAGCGTATAGCAATATGATTCCTTGCATAATGTGGGAACCTAGTTTAGGATGTGATAACTTATATATATATCAATTGAATCAAACTACTCGAGGACAGCGACGGTGGTGAGATTGTGTGATAGTCATCCACCACCGGCCGACAAAATTTACGCGCGTTCAAAATAACATGTATAGCGACGATTGCGGTTCATTTGCGGAAGGTCGTTCACCTGAAGTATGGTTTACCACTTGGGTGATGCGTTTTTGCTGTTGTAAAATTATTAGCAAAATTCATAGTAAATAATGTTATTTAATGTTAACTTGAACTGAAATTAGTACCTTGTTGTTATTAATATAAATATATTTTGTTTTCAGTATATTAATTGAAATTAATTCTTAATTATAATTATAATAGAGTAAAAAGTGATTTAAGCTTTAACTTTATTTTTTATTTTTTGTGGAGATTAACCTCCCATTTAATTTTGATCCATTTCATCACTAATTAAAATTAATCCATTTAACATTTTTTTTCAATATGATTTCTATTTGTTGAATTTTAATTAAGTTAAATAAATAAATCATGGGTAGATTTAACATGAACTAAAGTGTTTAAAACGGGGGAAATGTGAAGGGTCTCAACAGAAAACGGCTTCGATACCATGCGTGTATAATTTTTTTTGATTTGTATAATTTTTTTCTTCGGAATTCAGAAAAGCAGGTTCGAAAGATTCGTCGAAGCTCTCCAAACCCACTTCCCATGCAGACTTCAGCTAGCGGGCCAATGGCTGCTCGGAGAACGAAATTTGATGGATTTCTGTTAACGGAATTTTACTTGGCATTTTACTAGAAAGGTTCCGTTACAATTGGTTGATAAACTTGCGCCTATATACGAGATTTATTCGCATTATTTAACAATAATTGTCATCAAAATTATAACGTAGGTTGTTACGTCACCGTAGATGTGAAATTAGAAGGTTTCAGGGGACGATGTGCATTTAGTATATTCTCAGTAAGCCTGCCTATTACAGAATCAAAATATTCACCACTGCCCAATCCGTATCGTTTTATACTTTTAAACCGGGAGTTTGTTGTGGAAAACAGCCTCCAGGGTGTTATGATTTATGTAATAAGCCTGAGCAGGTGGTACAACGACTAACAAGCCATTTACAAAACCCAGGACGAAATAGTACTGTAGAATAAATTTTTTTATAATAGTACAAAGGGTGGTGTAGACACAACAGACCAGTTTGTGGCACGTACAATGTTGCCAGAACAGCCAATAGATGGTCAATGGTGTTATTTTTTCAGTATGTTCAATTTGGCTGGAATAAAAGCGAGAATTGTTTTACTAAACACCAAAAACGCTCCTGAAAAATATAAAAATCGGAAATTATTTCTGAAAGAATTGGATTTTAGTCTAATTCAGCCTAATATCGGCAGACGAAATCTTATTTCAGGTTTCAACGAAGCATTGGATTTTCTTGTAGAAAATTTTTCAAAAAAGCAGCCCGAGTTAATAAAACCCAGTCGATGCCAAATATGTCCATCAAAAATGGATCGAAAAGCAGGATCAGTGTGCTTTAAGCGCAATAAGTTTATCTGTGGTAGCCACTCAATACCGATGGACATGTGTACAAATATTGATGTTGAAACAGGTGAAGAATTTATAATCGATGTTCAATGGTAAATAATACAATAAAATAACATTAAACAAAAAAATAATTAAATAATTCGATTTTCTTGAGATTTTTTGTTATTCTTTCCGCTTTTTTTTCCTTCTAAATTTATCATTTCCTGCGCAGTAGAAGTTATACAAAGGCAGTTTAGGCTACACAACATTAATTGTAATTCAATATTTCCGAAACAAAATCAAGCTCATTTTAACGGCTTTTTTTATTTCGACTTTCAAGTAGTTCAGATTTGGGTTAATTTTACCTAGCGTTAGTAACTGGGTAAGTTCAAAAGGCGTTAGTAACGGCGGGTTAAGAACATTTTCCACATAATAGGAACAATTTAGCAAAATGACAAATTTTAATTGTATTTGAGGTCACTGAATCCTCACCCAGCCGAGATCGGTTAGAAACTACTTTATAATTTCTTTAAAAAACTCTCACGAGCGAATTCTAAACGATGCATCGCCCATAATTTTCCATTCATATTCTCAAGTTCCGATCTAAAATTCAAATTCTACCCTACCCCCAAAAAGGAGAATGAATAGCGCCAGCACAAAGCCATTTCTGAAGTAGTAGTATTACAATATAGACCTATCATCCAAATTTCACAATTATTGGTTAGAAATTTATCAAGCTTTTACCTGGTTTGCCACATTTTAAATTTTTTTCTTAAAAATGCATCTTAAAATCCACTTTAATCGTGTAGCAAATGGAGATATAAGAATTTGCTTCAATATTTATGGTGGAATCAAAAATCAATCCTAGAAATTTGACAATGATTGGGTTTGAAACGGGGGGCTGGGTCTACCATAACAGATACTAGAATTTTGTTGAAAATGTTGTTTATTTTAATAAATTCCTGTAGTGAATTATCTACTGAGAACTAACCAAACAAATAAAACGTGTTTTATGTTCAAATAACAAATCAGAAGTAAGTTTTATTCTATTGTTTTAATAGTGTCTCCTTTGTTTACACTGTCATCATTATTTGCTTTGTACACTGTTAACACTCCGCCTCGATTTTTGTTAGTTACAAAAATCGCACAATATACAAACTTGATTAAAATATATAACAATTTATTTTCTGGCGTGAAACGCTCTACCAATTCCTCCAATAACACAGTTCAACATGAGTTGCAGTTGGCAATGCCTTATTCATCACAACTGCCAGTTGCTATTTGGTTCCAATGTATTTTACTTCGATATCACCACGCTCAATATCGAAGTAAAACACATTTGAACCAAAGTGCGACTTACATTTCGCAAGAAGTGATATCGAATATCGACATGTTTTCGCTTGTGTGATTCTTTTCCTCTGGATGTAATTATAATGCACCCCTGGTTATCCTCGTAGATGGTCGTGGGTTTATTAACATCTTCACCCATTTCGGATAACAAACCCCGTATCCAAATTGCCTCACATGTAGCCGAACTTAACAAAACATATTCGGCCTCAGTCGAAGATAACGCAACAGTTGTTTGTTTTCTTGTTGACCGTGATATTGTATTCCCGAATACCATAAAAACGTATCCAGAAACAGATTTTCTGTCCACGACTTCACTGTCCCAGTCTGAGTCAGCATATTCAGTTAATACTGCCGTGTTGTTTCCTTGAGCATGTCTTCCAGGTACACCCGTTGGTCAATTTCCAATCTTCCATTCGCTCGATCACGTTTCATTCGTCAATACCCAAGAAATGACGAACTTCTCCAACGTCCTTCATTTCAAATTCATTGGAAATTGATTTGTTGATTTTAATGATGTTTTTAAGCAATTTCCCAACCTTAATGAGATCATCAACGTACAAAAGTAGATATACTGTTTCATCTCCAATTCCTTCAATAAATAAACATTGGTCAAATTTTGATTGCGTAAAACCAATGCTAATTATGAATTTTTGAAATTTCTCATTCCAAACACGTGATGCTTGTTTTAGCCCATAAAGTGACTTGTTTAGTTTACAAACGAGTCCATCCTTGATAACACCCTCTGGTTGCTTCATGTAAATTTCTTTGTGCGAAGGTCCCCATTCAAAAATGCCGTACAAACATCCATTTGATGCATTTCATAATCCCGTTCAACGGCCATAGCCAATAATAAACGAACGGTAACCATTCTTGCCACCGGGGATAAGTTTCAAAGAAATTAATTCCCGGTTTTTGAGTAAAACCAATCATGCTTTGTCGCCCAAATTCATCACATTTCCTGGTGAAAACCCATTTCGAACTAACAATTGAACGTCCCACTGGTACTTCCACCAATGACCATGTTCGATTCTTCATCAACGAATTCATTTCAGTATTGACAGCCTTCATCCATTCATCAGCATCTTCTCTTCCTTCAATGTTCGAAAACTTCTGTGGCACATCATCAACATATGCCATCGCATTCAATGCAAATACGGTCATTTCTTAATTTTCTTCATCCAGAAGACGATCAATAGCTGATCCATTTACATGATCATCATAACGAGCTGGTGAACAATTCAATTCAATATCTTTCCACCACTTGCCCATTCATAAGTGCTTGTGACTTCCACATCAACATCCGATATGGACTCCGCCTGAACTTCACATTTTTCGACTTCAACAATGGAATGTGAATTTTTCTTGAATTTGCACTCATCAAATTTTATATCACGACAAATAACAATCCATGTAACATCCGAATCCCACAACCGATAGCTATTTTTCGCATACCCAACCGCATGGTCATTGCGGTCGATTTGTTGTTCAATTTCGTACGTAAAGCATCAGGGATATGTGCATATGTCGTTGATCCAAATACTCGAACATTTGATAAATTTAGCGTTTTTCCAAACCAAATTTTTGCTGGCGTTTGATTGACATTTAATGCCCGTGTTGGGCTTCGATTTGTGACATATGTTGCACTCAATACGGCCTCGCCCCAAAATTTCTTGTATATTTGAGATTATGCAATCATCGAACGTGCCTTTTAGAATAATGTTCGATTCAGGACGGTACGGAATTGTATATTCGATTTGTATTCCAGAATTTCCACAAAATCGTTTAAATTCGTTACACTTGTATTCACCGCCATTATAACATCGCAAACGTGAAATTTTTCGCTCAAATTGTGCCGATACCATTTTTGAAAAAACGACAAAATTCTTCAAAACCACAGATTTCTTTTCCATCAGATAAACGATCGTGAAATGAGTAAAATCGTCAACGAATGTTACAATAAAACGATTTCCGTCCCATGTTGGTAAATTGATTGGTGCGTTTTAGATGGTTGTGCAACATATAAGCTTATGAAGCCAACCTTACCCAAACCACCTAAGTCACAAGAAGCGCAATGTATTTTGTATTATTGAGCACGAAATGATTTTTCAGACGTCGCAAATATTAAGCCAGAAGAAATCATTTAAAACCAGCCGGAACCATTAGAAGCTTGCACGATCAGTACAAAATACTTTAGGTGCTGCCACAGCTTATAACCACTACAATACCAGATGGAAACATAAGAGGCAGCCGGATCCATTCTAAGATTTTATAATGAGCAATTTGCGCTATAAATGGTGCTGCAATATACAACTCTCGTATGAAATCAAAATAACGAAAGCCGGAAACATTACAATGTTAGCTGGAACCAAACGAAACCAGTCGGAATCATATAAAGTAAGTCGAGAGAATTCCGCCCTGAACGAAACCGGAACAATTTTAAGCTTGCACAATGAGCAATATACGTTTTAAATGGTTTTGTTACATATACGGTTTCAACCAAAACCCTAAACCAAAACCATAAAAAGAAGCTCGCCAGAACCATACCAGTCATACCAAACAAGTAACACAATATATTGCACATCATTGTGCACTATCTGATTTTTCATCCGGAACTAATAAAATCAGTCGCGATCATTACATCCAGCCGAAACCAGAGTTCAATCAGACTATTTTAAGCTCAAACAATGAGCACTTTGTTCTTTAGATGGTTGACATCATATAAGATTCCAACTTGACCCAAAACAATATCAGCCGAAACCTTATGAAGCAAGAGTGCCAACTTAATTATAACACAAGTAGCGCAGTCCATTACGCATCATTGTGCACTATCTGATTTTGCAGCTGGAAGCAATACTATTTAAAGCCAACTGGATTCAGAGATTTGCCAGCCAGAACCATTAGGTGCTTGCAGAAGATGGAAACTTTCTACCGAAGGCTCAAAAATCTCATTGTGCGAACATCGAGAGCCCTTTCTCGCCAAATATTATAAAATTCGTTCAACTCAAATAAAATGTTTATAAATGCTCAAAGCCCCACCAATATCTCCTATGAGCTTTGAAAACCACCTATTTTTTCAAAATCATTTGACAAAACTTAAAAAAAAAAATGTAACTCGGGCTCCACTGCAACTAATCGCAATCTATTCCTGGCATTGAAAAGCCTCTAATTACAGCAATTTTTATTAAAATGGTGTAAGCTGAAAAAAATGTTAAAGGCAACTAATCCACGCCGGATGAGCCGCCAAACGAATTTTCTTGATACTCGAGCTTATTATATCCCGAAGACCCCGAGGTATTAACCTCGAAAAACCGGGATAAAAATGCTTTGTTTCCGGAATCCCGAGACTTATGAAAATAGGATAGGCCGCACGCGCTTTACAGTTAAATTTTAATAAGTAAAACGTTACCAAAATCGAAACTGTCGGAATGTTTTCAAACACCTAACCGCAATTTTATGATAGATAAACTACTACTCACAATGGTATGCGAAATGTTAAGATGTAGAAATTAATATTTTCAATACATTTTTGTTATTGATTAACGAATTATACGATGAATTATTTAGGTATTGCGATATAGATTAGATAGTCCCGATTAACATTACATTTCCACTAATAACACTGTATCACCTATTCAGCCCGTTTAATAGTATTCAATGTCGTTCTCTGCAAAATAGTTGTTTACGATGGTGATGGTCTCCTCATTCAACAAAAATTTCTGTCCCCGAGTGTATAGGGAACAAAAAGAAGTCGTGGATGTCCGCCAAGGCAACCACTGAGGAGTGAGACGGCGCGTCTTGGTAGATCAAGCGTTTTTTCTGGAAGCCGTTTTTTCGTAATTTCCACCTTCAGTTTGTCAAATTTTGATGCGTAGTATGCTCAAGATAACCACCCCATGACTATGCCAGAAAACAGTCGTCATCATATTCCAAGCCGAAGGAACAGCCTTTGTCTTTTTTGGAGCCGATTCCCTTCTTGGCAGTTCACTTTTTTGACTATATTTTTGATTCTGGGGTGTAATGGTGTATAGACCAAGTTTCATCAACATTAATTAGCCGGTGTCAAAACTCTGATTTATTGCGCCTAAACTGCGCCAACAGAGCGTTGGAAATGTTCATACGAACACGTTTCTGGCCCAAAGTGAGCAAACACGGCACCCTACGCGCGGATGGGTTTCTCATGTCTATATCTTGATTCAATAGACGACAAACACGTACTTTGGACATATTCATAGCCATTTGATGAACTTCAGCTGTCCATAATTTCACGGTGGTAAATGATGTTGCAGAGTCCCCGTATCAGTGTCGAACACATCTTTGGTATACTTCTCGTACTGCATATCAGTTACCTTATTAAATTATTCTAAATAGTAAAGCCTTACTAAATTTTTGAAATTTGTTTAACAAACTTGTAAGATAGCTGACTTTAACTTGTAATAATAATAAAATCTTCAATATATGTTTTTATAATCTTTAAATGGTTCTGCTTTAATAATTGTAATTAGCTTTAATACTCAAAAGGAGATTAAACCAATTTCCCAAACGTATTTTGCACTATCATGGAAATTTATCTCGCTATGTACATATATACGAACCAGCATAAACATTTATCGAAAATCAATTGAATTCTTTGCCAACAAGAACATTCTCCCAAAAAAAAGGAAACTCATTTTCTTTATCATCAATTTTATCTAAATTCGCAACCTTTATCTAGAACACCGATCGATATTAATTTCATTTAAAATGTCATTAATTCAAGATACACAAGAACTCTATGCGGTTGACATTTTGTTTGCATTGCAGACATTTCTACGTTTAATAAGTAACTCACCGTCAATAATAAGAAAACAACTATTAATTATTTAATATGAACATGTTACTTATGTATAGTACAACCTTCGTCATTCAACCTTTACATTTAGATGTAGAACACTAATCGATTATAATTTAATTTAAAATGTAATTAATTCGAGATACGACCAACGTTCAACCAAAAAGTCAAACTAATTCGTGAAAACAATATCGGTACCACAATAACAGCATCACTACACCACAGGAAAATCAGAAAATTCATTAATGATTTATCCAACCGAAAACCAAAAACCGAAAATAAAACAACAAATGTGATTTTTGCTCACACAGAATGAGAATTCAGATTCTTTGCGGATTACTTTGTAGCATAGCCGAACAATAGAACGATGCGATAGAAAATTTATTTCTTGAAATTTTTCCTTATCAACTATTTTCCTGCTACAACCAAAAACATAAAAATTCAAAGAAAGTAGAAATTGAAAATGTATTCGTATAATTTTTGACTTTTATAATGACTTTTCTATTTCAACAATTAAACATCAGCACAAAAAAATTGCTCCGAAAAGTAAAATTAATTGTTGTATACATTTTAACTTTCCTGGTTTTTCCATTTAATCTTTATACATCTCGCTATACGTATAATGGCAAACAAACCACACAAACATTACACAGAAAAAAACGAAATTAATGGTATCGAGCTTTCTTTACTCATTTTGTTTTCTTAAACAAAACTTAAAAACAAAAAATAAAATGCGCTTCAAACAAGACAGGCAACCAACATAAATTTTTTATATGAAAAAGGATTTTTTTTTTGGTTTTGGTCGTTTTGATTAATTTTCATAACCTTTTTTGACTAATTTGAGGAACACAAATTGGAAACAAATGCGCGGTATAACGAGAAGGAAAGCCAAATAAAATTGTTATTCGAAAAAAAAAATTCATTAAAAATATAAAAAAAATTTGCAAAGAAACCCCAAAAAATTAAAAAAAAAAAAAATGAATAATTTTTTATAGGAAATGGAAAATTGTTTAATTAATCATTTGTGGAGAAAATTGAATGGAAATCTGAATTTGATTCACGGAAAAGGCACACAAAACAAAATTGATATAATGGAAAAGTAATTATTGCAATTCATTTAAGTATTTTTTTATGTTTCAAAGTTTCCTTTTTTTTCTCTCGAGATGTTCTTATTGATTTATTTGCTTGACCTGATTCTTGAATACATTTAAAACCGCAATTAAGTTAAGATTTGGGAATTGTGTTAAGTCCGGCGGAAAAATAATGGAATGAGGTTAATATATTGGATTGATAGGTAAGGATGTGCTTTATTGTCAACAGACGACATGGTGCTCTCTGATTTTTTATAACTTACGGGCTTGTATTCCTTCTTTAGAAGATACTTAGTGGGCATAGTTCTATAAGGTGGTTCAGTAAATTCAAAAGCCATTCTTTAGACGAAAACCGTGTAAAATTACAGAGATGGGCGTTTACGTGTCATCAACTAATTTTTATTTGATCGCGTCGGCAACGTAGACTACTCATAGACAATTGAGTCATATTGATTAGCTTGCAGGTTTCGAAGTGCATGATTCAATACTACGACCATGTATGTGCCGTGGTAAAATTGGCACTCCAATCATTCAATATACTACTTTGGGATGGATACTGTCTGGTGAGATCACACAAATTAATTTTGAGACCATCGAAGTATCCAGCGTTCAAATCGACATTGATTAACTTTTACACAAGTTTTGAGAAATAGAAGAAATCCAAAATGAAAAGACATTGTCCAAGGAAGACAATTGGTGCGAAGAATTCTTTCAGAAAAGTCACAAGCGTCAATCAAACAGTAAATACTTAGTCTAATTGCTACTCAAGTCACATTACGATTTTACGGCGTTCTAATCGAGATCTACCATTCCATTAAACATATCCTGACAAACGGAATTGGAAATTTTTCCCGAATCGGACTACGAAACAATCAACAATAACGTCTCTTTAATTCCGTGTTGCTATCTACCACATCATATAGTGTTCAAGGGTACTAGTTCCACCACCAAACTTCGTGTAGTGTTTCTGCGAAAAGCTTCTGCGAAAACATCAAATAAATACTCACTGAGCGATGTTCTATTATCCGGTCCAGCGCTTCAATCAGATTTACCAACTGGCGCTTCTGCAAGTAAGTTTTTAAAAGTGATATTGAGAAGATGGATCGTCGAATCGACATGTATCCTCCACACCCAATATTAGCGAATTTTGTGGAGAGATTCACCCGATGAAAACATCAAAACGTGTCGATTGTACGCAGTGGAATTTATGGAACGGCTAACGCTTCATACACCGCGATTCGTGTAATGCATCAGTTAACTCAAGATGAAGAAAACAATTTTCCACAAGCTGCATTTGCTATTAAAAGTTAAATGTATGTCGATGATATACTTTCTGGAAGTTACACTATCGATTCGACACTAATGAGCTTCAACACCAAATCAGGCAATATCTATCCAGTCAGCTGGGTTTAAATTAAGAAAGTGGTCAAGCAATGCATCACAAATGTTATCACCAATTCCACTGGATTATCGGATTTCTTAGTCGGACAAAATGACTCGATTGAAGCACTCGGTATGTATTGACACCCTGTAAATTATGATTCGATTTAGAAACTGAGAATCACATAAAACGCACGGTTTTGACTACAATTGCTTGACTATTTTGACCCGTTGGGATGAATGAATCCATTTGTTATAGTCGCCAAAATATCCCCTCACCAACGGGTGGTGCGAAAGACTTGGTTGAGAGGATCAGCTTCTACACAATTTAGCTCACAGTTTGAACATCATCAAATAAATCAAAATCCCTAGTTGGGTACACAACAAAAATTCGAATTACATATGTTTTGTGGTAGATCAATGTACGCTTATTCTGCTGCAACGTATTTACGAATCGAAACAGTTCATCGCGCGGAGCTGTTCTGGCAACGAAATTGCATCAATTCGTTAAGTCAACATACCAAATGTCATCTAATCAAATAGTTTTGCCGTGGATTCGAGGGGATCCAGACCGATGGAAAACATTTGTGTGCAAAGGATTTAATGCAATTCTCGACACTACCAACATTAATCAATGGCATTATGCACTTTAGCATATTCTATGGATGTTTCAGACTTCATTGAAAAAGACAGCCATTTAGAAATTAAGAAAAATTACATCACTGCATCGATTACTACAATAATCAAGAATGCATAAGTCGTTGCTATTCATCGTATATTCGTTTACGTAAAATTACTGCATGGAATTTCCGTTTCAATAATCGTCGTGAAAAACGAATCGACCATCGAATAACTTCAGATTAACTAACACTTATTGAACGGAAACAGAGTGTTATTCCATTCCACACAATCACCCAGCTTGAGGCATTTTCAACGGAAATCGCAGCACTTAAACACCAGCAGCCGTTACCAACCAAAAGCAAGCTAAATGTTCTGAATCCATTCGTCGATCGTGATGGCATACTGAGAATTGGTGGTGGTCTTCGAAATTCATCATTACCATTCGATCAAAAACTTGTTTGCGTGGAGGTAACCAACTTACATTGAATCAAATTCGCAAATCTTATTGGATTTTAAACGCACGTCGGACTCGTCAATTTACAATTGAAAGCCTGGGATGAATTTTTCAAAGTAAATCCAATACTAAGTTCACAGTTAATGGGCGATTTGCTTCATGTAGGAGTTGGAAGCACTTTTTCATTCTTAGCCCCAGGTGTACTGACTACGCTGGTCCTACTCTACGCCACCTTTTGAGTATCTAAAGGCTTTAGAAACAAATCAAATAAGGAATATATCGCCGGCTTTGTTTGTCTTAGCACATGGGCATCCATTTAGAACCAATGAGTGATCTCACTATCTCAGCACTATTACCGCAGCACTATAACTATTCTTTGTTCGAGCGATTGTGGTACAACATTAATCGGAGCAAACAATCAGCTCAAATTAAATGAAAGTGCTACCCAGAAACTATACGAAAATGAAATTCTACCAGTTTTTATAGCATAAGGGATGCATTGGCATTTCGTTCCACCCGATAAATGACGATTGTCCCGTCCTTTAAGTACCGTCCTTTAAGCAATTGATTCGATGATATTACCGCATAAACACAAGGAAATTTCTTCTTCAGAGGAGACGCTTTATTAGCACCGGCCCCTGGATAACCAATCGAAATTTTATCGCTATTCAAGACTAGCTGACAAAAACGTAATTGATGAACCCCAATCGATAAAGGAGCGCCTGTGGCACACCAACCACAATTTAAAAAATCCTGCTTTCATTTCAGCTATCCAATGCTAGCAACCTTTACTTTCTTCAATCAACACATTTACCTGGCGGAGTACTGGCGGCGTAACAACCACTGAATTTGAACTGATTATTGAGGGAATGCTATCAGTTTCTTCATTATATCAATTTGCGCCTATAATCATTACTATCAGATCATGTTCAACCGTTTCAAAATACTACAGCGCACACAATTCTCGTTTCTTGTTTACAGCTACACGACAGATCGAATGAGAGAACAAATCAAGCAAAGAATCATATCATTGTATAAAATTTATCCAGATATGTATCAGCCCGGGCGACATGTTCAGATTCGCAGGAGAGAACAATCGTCAAATGACTGTGAATTAAGTTTACCGAAAAAAAAATTGTTTTTGCACGTTTTGTATGTTAATCGCAGACAAAATACACATTTTCTTTGCGTTGTGTGCGTGATACCGATATTTTTGGCTAAATTAGTGACTTTTTAGTTCAAAACCATGTCACGCTATTTAGTTACCGGGCGGCTAGCGAAAACTCCCCACGCGAGCTCGCTTTTCAATTTATGTTTGGTTCCAATTTATTTCATTTGGCGTATGTTTGGAGGTAAATTTTTTACTTGAGTGAGACATGGGGATCTAGTACTCACCGGATTTAAAAATATTGTGTAGTTGGTCTTTGAGTTATATAATTAGCACAGATGTCAAGAAACTGTCCATTTTGTGGATTATAAATCGAACAGAATGGTGGTAAGTTTCAATAGATACTCAATACAAAATACGCACCTTTCTGAATTTAATTGAGTATCCCTGATTTATTGAAATGATTAATTATTTCGATTTAGGGTGAAAAAAATTCACTTTTGAACCACAAATAGTCAGACACAGCTTCTACTAGGTTACTATTAACCCACCTATTAATCGAAGTGGCAGATTAATCAAGAATTTCAAAACATCGGCCTTTAGTCGAAACAATCGACAGCATTTGACAGTTTTTACACGCATTGTGCAAATAAGAAATAAATTAAAAATTAATTTCGTCTCTTTTTAATGATATTCAGCTCACTCGCTCTTTAATGTAAATATAATTCATATTGGATTCCGATTTATATCGAAGATAGCCCAAATTCCATCCCCGAAAAATGCGATGGCAGCACTAATTATTACTATCATGACATTTTTTACTCTCGGCCATAGAAATCTCCACATTTTTACTCTCAGCCCCGAAAATACTTGCCATCACGATAGTTAAAAACTGTCATGACAGTTAAAATTTTCTGAGCTGAGAGTAGAAATAATACTTACAAAAACATGTTTTGTGAAGTAAGCCTAATTTTATGTAAGTGAAGATAACCCAATTTTCATCCCAGGAAAATGAGATGGCAACACAAATTATTAGTATCATGACATTTTTGACTACCAGCCACGAAAAATGCCACATTTTTACTCTAAGCCCCGAAAATATTTACTGTCATGACACCTAAAACTATCATTACACAAACATTTATCGGGACTATATTTTTAGCATTTTCATGTTAATATGACGGCAGAAAAATTTTCGGGGCTGGGACAAATAAATGATATTAGTTATTTGTCCATCCCAATTGAGATATAGTCCTTCAAACTCAGCAAATATTCGTTGGTTGGACTATCGGCTTGTGTCTGGCGATAGAGGAGTATTTAATGTAATTTTTGTAAATTTTTTAGAATTTTTCTATGGAGTATAACTACACAAAGATAGTCCGGCCAACGAATAGTTGCTGAGTTTAACAGCATATATCTCAACTCCATCTCAAAGAAAAATTCTAAAAAATTCACTGAAATTACTTTAAATCTTCCTTCTTCACTGGACATAACCCGATAGTCCGGCCAACGAATAGTTTCTGCTTTCTAGGACCTATACTTCTACTTAACTTCTTCTAATAATTTTTTTTTAAAGCGGGATGGCATTTTTCGGGCTGTCATTTATACTGTATATAAATGCTAGTAAAATATTTATCTTGGTTTGATGATTTTCACTGTCAGTATATTTTTTGGAGAGTAGAATTTTGTTGTTTTTATTAAACTCATAATATTTCAACTCATAAATGTCGCAATAGTATACTACTACTACTTGCACAGTATTGCCATAAGCAACTTTTTCGATTTTCGGGGATACAAATTTGGGCTATCTTCATAAGGGTGTGGTTGATTATAAATCAAATTTTCTAAAAATACTTCATCGAGATGTAAATAATAATTTTAATCAAAAAATTAAATTTTCCATCGCCAGATTTATGTTTAAATAAAGCTCGTTTATTTAAAAAAAATAACTGGCTCACCTTAAAGTTCCAATAACAGAACATCGCAAAGCTTGTACTAAACGGATTGGTACCAGAAAATTTTTGAGTATTAGATAAATTTTCTGTGTATTATGCAGACTGTCTGTCATATATGTACATCTTCGAAAGAAATACTATATCCACTCAACACGGGCGGCACACAGATATAGTGGCTACACATGTAGGTTGTGTTCATGTTTTTGCCAGTTTTAAATCCAGGGTTTTGTTTCAACCACGAGAACTTATTTAGTATTGTGCGATAGGGTAATTTATTATCGGTATGTCTGGTTTATAATTCAACCGATGCCAGTGCGATGCTAAAAATTACTGTTTGTTATTTTCTTTTATGAACAATTTTGACCTGTAGATTTTTGCAGATTTGCCATGAGCTATATCGCCTAATTAAAAAATGTCTGTGTGTGTCTTGCTGTGCATTCTAAATGTCTGTGTTCTGTCTACAGCATACATTTTTTCCATAAATTGGAAGATCCCAGTGATTTTTGGTTGAAAATCGCCACCCAAAGTGGCAACTTCCATATATGAGGTTTACCGTTTTTTGCAATTGCATTTTAACGGTTAGGGACTATAAAATTATGAATTATTTTTGCAATTATATCGGTCTATATACTGATATCGGACAAAATACTGATTTTTAACAAAAATTCAGTTCTTGTACGGAATGACTTTTTTCATAAATTCACTTCACCGGAAGTTGTAGCTTCCATAGGAGCTTTCTCGTTTTTTGCTAATATTTTGGGATGTATATAATGTTAAATTTTTCACTTTAGAAAGGAAGTGTAGTATAGTCGAACCTACGAAGTTGACCACATCACCCCTCCGATTTTTTCATCTAGCGTAATTTTATTCTGCGCACTGCGTTTATCTTTGTGAATTGTGCTTATACCCGTATACTCGGTTCGTCAACTTGAATTTTACGCTGAAATGAATGTCAGTGCATGGAGTGTGCAATGTAAAAAATTATTTAATACTCTGGGTCTGTTTGTTAATTCAACCCGAGCAGGCAGCGCGTTGTCAAAAAATACGCTGTGTTTTTTTATTCAACCTGAGTAATTTTACTTTGCACATTGCGATTTTATTTGTGAACTGTGTTTACACTGTGCATACTCGGGTCAGCAAATTATACTCTGAAATTAATGTCTGTGTGCGAAGATTGTGTAAACCGGACCATTTTCCCCTGTAAAATATTTGCTCGGTGTACAATACCCGGGGTAAGCCTACTTGCTCGGGTAGCATTAAAACACAACTATGAGCACCTAAACAGCGGGTACCTAACTTAGGTCCACAGTACACGCATTAGCTTTGCTCAGGTTGAATTATAAAACAGACCCGGTCATATTTATTGTATTCCCTTTTACTTTATTATATTGTCTGAAACCGACGAACTTGTTAGATCATTTGATATATACTTGTCGGACGGATTTATAATTCAACATTTTACTCGTAGCAACATTGTTATTCATTGTAGTACATTAACAGTTTGATAGCTCTGTGTTTGGTTAAACGTCTTAATGGTGTAAAGTTCTATAATCGTAAAATTCTCCGTTTTTCGAAATTGTCCTAAAACAGCTAAATGGTTATCAAATGTGGAGTAAGAATTCAGCTCTCCATTTTGAAATAATTTCATTAACTATGAAATCTTTGAATATTGCTGATTGCTAAGAGAAACAGTATTGTTCTTCATGTTTCTTATAAGACAACATAATATATTTTATGCAATAGGGCAGCCATAGATTTTTTTGATTTTAGAATTGCGCTATGGTAAAGAGTGTAGCGGCGATTCGATGGTCAATCACAATGCAAGGGATTCCTACGAATATCGATGTATGAAATCATATTATTTGAACCTTTTTACACGAACCGTATAACTATGTTGGTTTATATAAAACATGAAGAAAGGTCCAGATAACATGATATCATGCACTGTTAAGCGATAGACATACCTGCGATGTCTGGTCATTCACTATTGATTATTACGACACAGGTTCAAACCTACGTTATATAAATTATTTCGAGGTTCTCATAGCATTCTCATATTATCATTGGCTTGATTCTCCCCTGCCTGTATAAACTAGTTGGCACGCTTACACTTCTCTGAGATGTTTGTCCGCATATCTGAGATTTTAGTTATTTGATAAGATTGATCAATAATTAAAATTAAATTCAAGGTTTCTTGCTTTGTTAATATCTAAACGCATAATTTCGGAAACTTTAAATTAAAAGTGTTAGGACATGAAACCTCACGAGGTAATCTTGACAGAAATTGAAAAATTAGAAAAATCTATGGGAAATTGGGAAACATTTAGTATACAATACGCTCATGATTTTGAAAATTAGACCTGTTTTAACAGTTTTTCAAGTAACACAACCGAAAAGTTAAAACAGAGCGGACTTGCTGAAATTTGGTTTGTTGGGTCCTGATAGTCTAGAGAAAATTGTTGGAGATGTGCTAGCTGCAGTATCTCAGGATCCTTACACATCTAATCGGAATATTCACGAGAACCATTGGTACAGCCAACGAATTGAAGATAATTCAAATTCCGTTCAAACTGGTTTGTGAGCAGACTAAGCACATTTTAAGTGACGGTAATGCGAACAGGCTTAATTTACATTATAAGGCTTATACCATATTCTGATCGGTCTACCACAGCCGAACATATGAAACAAAGAATTAAAGAAATTTTCAGAAATAATATTTTGGAAAATGAAATGGAGCAGTTCACATGGTTTTTGACAGTTTCATATTATTTTTGGCAGTTTACATTATTCGCTTAGAAATATGTTTTAGAACTAAACGGGTACAATAGTTAAAGCTTTGACGTTTAGATCTGGGACGTATCGGGTTCGAATCCCGATAGGGGCAGGATGAAAAAAGCATTTTTCATCACTTAATTACAACCAGTAATGTAAATGAACAACGGATTGTACACTGTTGCGTAAGGTAGGGCGTGAGAAAGGGAACTGCGAACGAATTGGGAGTCTTTAGGCCTTAGAACAGATTACAAAGATTAAAAATAAATAAAAAATGGAATTAAGGTAAATAGTTGGAACATTTTGGAAATGGAACATTTTAGAACTTAGAGAAAACTGGTTTGCTGTAGTACGGATCAATTTGTGCTTATATGTCTGAAACCATGTTCTTTACAAAAAATTTTGTATGAACAAAAAGTCGTTATTAATTTATTTTTAACTGCTTAATCGAAAAGTGCACTCAAAACTATATTCTTCAATATCTCCCTAATGAGATTTAAAGTCTTATGGTAGTTTTGATCAATGGTAGTCTTGGTCTCCAAGACATTTTTAACGATATATGACTAGTATATGTTCCTTAGGGTTTTCCAATAAGAGTGATATGATTTCTTTAAAAAAAAACACACTAATTGTTAAGGAAATTGAAATGTTTTTTATTTAATGTGAAGTACAATCGATACAATTAAGTTCTGAATAAAACGTCATTCAAATGGCCTCCACGACTTCTTCTGCAGGAACGAATTCGATGAACCCAATTTTCGAGCACTTTTTCCACTAAACCAAGTCGTATGTCATGAATAGCACGTTCAATATTGACTTGTAAAGCTTGAAGAGAGTTTGGTTTATTACTAAAGACCAATGACTTCAAATAACCCCACAAGAAATAGTCTAATGGTGTTAAATCACAACTTCTTGGAGGCCATTCAATATCACAATTTCTTGGAATAATCGAATGTCCAAACTTTTCTCGCAATAATTCAATTGTTGTCAATATCAACTTCTTCCAATTTCGGCCATAAAAAGTTGATTATCATCGATCTATACCGATCTCCATTGACAGTAACGGTGTTACCAGCTTCATTTCGAAAAAAATACAGACCGATGATTCCACCAGACCAAAAACCACACCAAACTGTCAATTTAGGTGAATGTAATGGTTTTTCATGAATAATTTGTGGATTTTCTTCGTACCAGAATCGACAGTTTTGTTTATTTACCGCACCACTTCGATGAAAGTGAGCCTCATCGGAGAAGATGATTTTCTTAAAAAAATCGTTATCGTTTTCAAGTTGGTTCAAGGCAAAATCAGCAAATTGTGCTGGCTTCAGTTCTTGAGTGAGAACAATTTTATACGGATGCAAACCCAAATCCTTTCTCAAAATCCGCAAGGTTGTGGTTTGAGACAGTCCCAATTCTTGAGAACGTCTTGGAATCGACAAATAGCGGCCTTCAGCAACACTTGCCTGAACGGCAGTAATATTTGCATTACTTCGGGCGAATCTTTGTCTTATTGGCACTACAACGTTATGCAAAGAAAATGTACGCTCAAAATTTTCAACAATTCGACGAATAGCGAGCACACTTGGACGATTATTACGACTATAAAATGGCAAAAGCGCACGAAAAGTAGCAATTGGAGAACGATTTTTGTGATAATAAAACTGAATAATTTGTAAACGTTGTTCTTGCGTATATCTCACCATGATGAAATTGTAAACATTAATGAATACAATGAAACAAAAAATGACTGATCATGACATATTACAAATGAACGTCACGTAAAAATCATATCATTCCTATTGGAAAACCCTACATAATTAATGAAAAATTATCGCCAAAAAGATGGATTTATGAACTACAGTTGCATCAAAATTGTTGTCTTATCCAAGTCTTTTCAAACAATATACTACTCGAGTATATGGGAAAAATGTAATGCAAAATAGTGGTATTGGGTGGTTTTTTGGGAGATTTCCTATGGTAAGTACCCGATTCTCTTGAGATAGAGTTTACAAAAGCATTACTACTGTCCAAATTAAAATTAAAAGAAGATTGATGAAAAAAGTTCAAATCGTATAAGCCGTTCTTTATACATCATCGGTACAGATATCCATCCATCCAGCCAAACGGACAAACTTTGTTTTTTAATTTTTTGGATCAGAGACCTTGAAAATGTCGAGAAAATTGGTTTTGGACCAGGTTCATTTTCTTCATTTGTATATGCTGTATAAGATAGCGGAAATTTCTCAGCTTTTCGCTATTCGCCGCAAGTGGCAACAGCGTCACAAACGAGAATTTATTTTGTTAGCAGACATTTTTTTATTCTTTTTGTATCTTTTTTTCACTAAATAAAACATTCCAGCGGATTAAAATATTTAAAGTGATCCTTAAAATGACAAATTGATTGATCTCCGAATTAATGGCACTCGGTAAATGAAATCTTAAAATTTAACAAAATTCCGTCTTTCCGCTATTGTAAAAGATTGACGATGAAATTTGTATAATGGTATTGATCAGGGGTCCAAAACTTAGGAAAAACTTCTAGGATCTGTTCATGCTGGGCTAAACTTGCAAATTTCATAACCAATACTTTTGAATTTAAATTGTTTTTTTTTTTTATTTTCAGGTTTTGGCCAATATCTCAAAAACTTCCACTAGTAACTAATACTTTCGATTGTTTTTTTAATAGCTAAGATCATATTGAGACTACGAGGAAAATTTGGGGAAAATCTATTGTTTAGAATTTTCACTATAACTTTATTGATTTTATGCGGCCATATAACTTATTTTCAGTTTTTGGTCACTATCTAAAAATCTCCCACTAGTATCTAATACTTTTGGTTGTTTTTCTAATAGCTTAGGTCATACTGAGACTACGAGGAAAATTGATGGATTAGAGTTTTCACTATAATTTTTTGATTTTCTGCGGCCATATAAAATATTTTCAGTTTTTGGCCAATATCTCAAAAACAAAAACTTCCACTAGTGACCAATACTATCGATTGTTTTTCTAATAGCTTAAGTCATACTGAGACTACGAGGAAAATTTGGGGAAAATTGATGGATTAGAATTTTCACTATAATTTTTTGATTTTCTGCGGCCATATAACTTATTTTCAGTTTTTGGTCAATATCTCAAAATCTCCCACTAGTATCCAATACTTTCGGTTGTTTTTCTAATAGCTTAGGTCATACTGAGACTACTTGGAAAATTGATGGATTAGAATTTTCACTATAATTTTTTGATTTTCTGCGGCCATATAAGCTATTTTCAGAAAATAACTTATATTGCCGCGGAAAATCAAAAATTATACTAAAAATTCTAATCCATAAATATTTCTCAAATTTTCCTCGTAGTTTTAGTATGACCTAAGCTATTAGAAAAACAATCGAAAGTATTAGTTACTAGTGGAAGTTTTTGAGATATTGGCCAAAACCTGAAAATAGCTTTTATAAGTTAATATAAGTTTCCAGCATGAACAGATCCTAGAATTTTGTCCTAAGTTTTAGACCCCTGATCAATACTATTATACAAATTTCATCGTCATTCTTTTACAATGGCGGAAAGACGGAATTTTGTTAAATTTTAAGATTTCATTTACCGAGTTACTTTAATTCGGAGACCAATCAATTTGTCATTTTAAGGATCACTTTAAATATTTTATTCCGCTGGAATGTTTTATTTAGTGAAAAAAGGTACAAAATGAATAAAAAATGTCTGCTAACAAAATAAATTCTCTTTTGTGATGGTGCTGCCACTTGCGGCGAGTAGCGAAATTTATTATATTCCGCTGAGAAATTTCCGCTATCTTATACAGCATATTTTTATCACGATTTCAATAACTCTGATTTACAGACCGAAGTTAAAAATTTATTACGAAAACTAAGAAATGTGTTAAGAACTCACACGGGCAAGCTCATTCATTTAGTTTGAAGTCTTAAAATATTGATATTTGCGGTCCTTTAAGGTAGCTTCAATAGCCTGGTTAAAGAAGCAAAACCGATAATTATTTGAAAACCAAGGCAGAAATTACCAATAAATTACGAAATTATTACTCAATGTCATTTAGCATTAAATGGGGTTTTCCGCCCTCTAGAAAAAATTGCTTGCAATTATATTAACAGTTAAGGTAGGCAATTTTAACAAACTGTATTAGAAATTAGTTTTTAATGCAGTTTTGTTGCTTCTACAACTTATTAGAAGATTTGTCTTTTATGATTTTCAGGATTATTTGTTAACAAGCCGCTTTTTGATAAATTTTTGTTGTACCTTGTCTAAGAATATACAGAAACTCATACTAATGACCAATCGCAAAACTAATAACCACCATTATATCTCTAGACAAAATCTCATAGACAAAAGCTTTCGCTTCCAATCCAAATCAATTTCTTTGTTGGAGTTTCAGTAAACTGATCAAATTTAAATACATCCGATTTGAGTGATATAAAATACTGACAAGTAAATATCTCTGCTTCAATAATTATTAACAAAAAAATTCCACTGTATCAAAAAGTCTACTTCATTGTAATTCATTTTGACTCATAAAATCATCTCACGTTTTCATTCTCTAAGCATTCACTAAGCAAAAAATTTCAACACTTTTGTACCTAACAGCAATTTTAAAAATTCTCACAATGCGGCATAGATAGACATACATAACATAATATATAATACATGTTGGATCTAAAGTATATAGACATGATACATATTACATACACACTCACAAACACATAGGTGGGAGCACAAAAAAGGCATCAATTCGATTTATTTACATGGAATTTAAATGAAAATTTTCACACGAGAATAAATTTAGAAGCAAAAAATTTCCAATAAATACTTACCCTTCGCGTGCTTTTGCAATTTATTTAACGAACAGAAATGCTAACATAAAGTAAAATATTTTTCTTTGTAATAATTTAATTTTTTTCATTCGACTTTAAGATTTATTTTTTTTAATAAAATCCGTTTGTACCTTATATACGAGTATCGTATACGTCTGCACTCGTACATCTTTACTATTACAGAAATCGCAAAGAAAATGGATTTTCCTGTTATATATGTTTTTTACGTTTCCCTCTGTATCCAACGTTTTGTACCTGTTTGAAAAATTTATCGAAAGACACAAACATTCTGTATAACAATATATATGTACAGCGGATTAGAATATATATGAACATTTATATACCTAGAGTATATAAAGTACATAGATCACACAATTGAGCTTTCATTTCTTCACTGATTCTGTGTACGTGAAATAAAATGAAATTTTAAAATCGTTATTATGGGATCCAGTAGAACTAAAGCAAAAAAAAAACTGGTTAAATCTGGTAATAGATTACATTTCTACGACGGTTTGATAGAATATAGCTAAAGTATCAACCGTACATATTTGCTAGATAACTCTAAGTGTCTTATAATAGTTCTTATGTTATTCGCGTTTAATAGCGTTTTCATTGTGTGTATGTGTTGGAATGGAAATGGTGATGGAATATACGGTAAGAAAATAAAAATAAAATTCTTGGTATAAAAACCTCTCGGAGTGATAAGCAAAAATAAAATAAAAATGCTTAAGCTCTCTAAATACACGAGTGTATGCATAAGTATGTACATATGTTGATATGAAATTCTGTATAAAGGAAAATATCGCAAAGAAAGGAAAAATAAAATAACGGTAAATTATAAGTTTTCCATAGAAAAAATATGTTTTTCCAAAATTTTTCCTAAAATGTAGACACAAAGTATATAAATTTGATTTCGAATTTTTTGGTGATTATGTAATTCGAATATGCATTTGTAACTAGTATTTTGTTGGAAGTACGAGCAATGCCAGACAAAATCTCTCTGTAGCTTAATTTTTGATACCACACATGAAAAGATAAATTTATGTAGCGATTCTTATTTATGTGAAGGTAGCCGCAGGAGACCCTTGAATACTATAAATCATGACAACGAATTGATGGTTTATTGTGATACGAAAAATTCGGGTGACGGTCGTTTTATCGTAAACAATTTATAGTGTTTCAATTTAATGTGAACATTTCACCGTATAACAGTTTATCTTGGACATAATTTATCGTAGACACAATTTATCGTGTGGACAATTTATCGTATGCCAGTTTATCGAAGCTTGTAAAATTGGCCGTACAACAAAATTATGCGTAAATAAAAAATTAAAGTGTCTTCGGCATTCGATTTATAAAATTATATAGAAAATGGGATTGAATTTGTTGGGTGTAATTCTTAAATGATTTTTGGACGAAGTTCTTGAATGTGGCCACCTGGGATGGAACTCGGCCATTTTTTAACTGCTTTCTGATGGAATTTTGTATTTTGAATGGAAATGGGATTCTAAAACAGTTTCTGGGCGAAGTTCTTGAATGTGGCCATCTGGGGGAGGAACTGGGCATTTCTGAACCGATATTTATGGGATTTTGTATTTTGAATGAAAGTGGAATTCTTAAATGATTTTTGGAAGAAGATTTTTTGGATTATGTTGAGATTGGGTATGTTGGATAGAAATCGAATTCTAGAATGATTTTTGGAAGAAGTTGTGGAATATGACCGATCGATTATTATGATATTAAGCATATTGGACTAAAATAGGATTCTTGAATGTTTTTTAGAAGAAGTTCTGGAACATGACCACCTGGGAGAGGACATCGTAAATTTCTTAACCAATTATGATGGGATTAAGTATGTTGGATGGAAATGGGATATATAACTATATATGGGATATATATATAGTTCTAGTGAAATGTTAATAATTTATGAATGCGTTTATATAGGAAATACGTACCTACAACCAACGGATTGTAGAACAAAATTACAAGAATGGTTCATGTATTTTTGTCGTTTAAACACAGAACGTACGGAGTTCGAACTGATGGTGCCGCGATATACCTCGTGAGCTCCTCTGATTTGAACACATAAATCATCGATTAATATTTTTTCGCCGTAGTGTAGTATTTTGCTCACGATTCCATAATGTTGTTTGTAGAAAGCATGCTTGATTTAATCAAGTTTATCTTCACTTGGTGCTTGGATATTGACAAACGAAATGTCAAAGTGAAGCCCAAGAAACCTGGGTACGAAAATATGATGGCTAATATAGGTATGAAGTTTATTACGAATGATGATGTTAGTGATGAGTAACCCAACTCCAAATTCGGGCTTGTCCGCTATTGTTTCCACAAAGTGCGTTCTGTGTGTTCCGGTTATAATCGACGAAGCTATTGCAAATTTTTCCTCTAGTGCCAAATTATCAAATTTTTATTGAAATATTTGTTCAAACTGTAGCTGGAAACTTTCTGTTTTGATGTTGTGAGAATGTTTAATAGCAATCGCATTGCATCTGGCCAATTCTTTAGTTTTGTAAAATTGTAAGATTTTCAGATCTACGAGAGCGGATTGAAAATGAAACTACCTAGCGCTAGATGGCAGCACTTGTTTTTTAGAAATTGCGATTTGTCAAACATCAGCTGTTAAAATTTCACCCAAATTCATCGATTAGTTTATTTGTTGTAGTCGTTTGAAGTAAGCAACTTTTGTGTTTCTTGAAAAATGGAAAAAAAACGAATTTCGTGCAGTGATTAAACACTATTATTTGAAAGGGAAAACGGCGAAAGAGACAAAAGAAAAGCTCGATAAACATTACGGTGAGTCTGCTCCGTCAGATTACATGGTAAAATATTGGATTGATGAATTTAAACGCGGCCGAAGAAGCACTGCAACAATACCATCAACAGGAAGGCCAATAGAGGTGGTTACTGAATAAAATATCAAGAAAATCCTCGATTTCGTTATAAATGATCGCCGAGTCAAGTTCCGTGAGATTTTTGAAATGGTAAACATATCATATGAACGTGTTTTCAACATTTTGCATGAACATTTGCATATGAAAAAGCTATCGGCAAGATGGGTGCCGCGTTTGCTCAGTGTCGAACAAAAACGAGTTCGACAGACCACTTCACAGCGGTGTTTGGACATGATAAAGCGTAATCCTGTTGATTTTTGGCGTCGATTAATTACTGTTGATGAAACGTGGGTCCACCACTACACACCTGAAACCAAAAATCAATCGAAACAATGGGTGGAAGCTGGTGGAAGTGCTCCGAAGAAGGCAAAGGCAGTGAAATCGGCTGGCAAGGTTATGGCCACTATATTTTGGGCTGCACACGGAATATTGCTCATCGATTATCTTAAAAAAGGATCCACAATCACAAGAAAGTATTATCGTGCATTATTGGATCAATTGGTTGATGTAATCAAGGAAAAACGACCACATTTATAGAAGTAAAAAGTGCTCTTTCTTCAAGACAACGCACCGGTTCACACAGCATTAGATACGATGCTAAAGTTACGTGAAATACACTTCGAATTTGTTGATCATCCACCTTATAGTCCAGATTTAGCTCCTAGTGACTTTTTCCTGTTTCCAAACTTGAAAAAATGGCTCGCAGGACAAAGATTCATCTCAGACGAAGAAGTGATTATCGAAACTAACGCGTAATTTGAGGGGTTCCCGAAATCGTATTATTCAGATGGTATAAAAAAGTTGGAATATCGTCTTACTAAGTGTGTTGAACTAAATGGAGACTATGTTGAGAAATAAATGGTTTATGGCAAAAAAAAATTTTGTTTTCCTATAGGTAACTTCATTTTCAATCCGCCCTCGTATATCGTCAATCTATTTAAATTATATTTGAAGGTAATATGAGGGCGAAAATTCCTTGATTAATACGCCCGCTAGGTAACTCTAAATGAATTAGGTGGTCTATTGAAAACGATTCAAGAGAAATTCTGCTTCTACTTATTGACACTACATGTCAGGGCAAATTATTGATGCCACAAAACCAATACCTTATTAGCTTCTGCTTTCCAGGTTCAGGGCGACGTAAGCAGACGTCTATTTTGGGTTCATGATGCAAAGAAGTTTCTGGTAAGACTGGATCCCCTAACATCACCAGTTGGTCCCAGGTGGCAATATTCCATTAGTTCCTCCAAAAATTATTTAAGAATTCCATTTCCATCCAACAAACCCAATCTCATCATAATCGGGTAGGAAATGGCCGACTTCTTATACAAAATAAATTATGAAACAAGTTTTATGTTTTTATTTACTTCAAATCCTAGACATTAATTGTGATACACGATAAAAACCGCTCACGATAAACTATTCTACGATAAATTGTTCTACGATAAGTTGTTCCACGATAAATTGTTCACGATAAACAGACAGTAAATCGAAAAATTCATTACACAATAGGTTGTCATGTCTCATACTACTTATCATTATCATATATTTTTATATGCATGGTGCATATACAAATAGATGATTAGTAACTGATTTTACTCTAAATTAGTAGCGTAACTACAGATTAATAATGTAATAATGGGCGGGCAACATGAACCAATAGCTCAAAACACTGAGCTCTACTGACCACTGGGACTATCCAGAATCAGAAAATAACAACCATGATAACAACCAAGGCGATAGAAGAACAACTCAAGTTATTTATAGAGAACAACTCCATTCCAGTAGAATCCTACTGGGAAATCATACTGAAGAGAAAATAAGAATAGGAGACCACCTTCAGACAAATTTAGAACATAGCACTGATGGTAAATATAGAGTAAAGATTCCCTTTAAAACTTTTAACTTAGGCGAGTCTAAGAAAGTGGCTGTATCAACCTCAGTCATATGAAATTAGTGCAACAGGAACAAGTACAACTGGCAGTTAATCAAAGTTATTATATCCCACTAAAACACGATATCAGCACAACTAAACCCGTGTGGTATTCTATGCCTCAGCAAAACCGACAGCCGGCCTAACATTGAAAAATTTAATGATGGCTGGCCCTAAGATTCAGCAAGAGCTTGCGGACATCCTACTTCGATGACGAAAGCAAAAATTTGTCGTAACCGCCGACATTGAAAAATGTGCAGACAAGTATGGATACACAAAGTTGATCGTGATTTTCAAAGAATTGTGTAGAGAGATGACCCTATAGAAAACCTTTCACAGTTTACAGGTTCAACACCTATGGTACTACGGCTGCCAGTTTTCTAGCAGTTAGAGCTCTGTTACAACTAGCTCAAGAAAAAGACAACAGCTACCCAACAGCTTCAAGCATTTTATCATCGGGCTTCTATATACGTAGATGACACGCTAACGGAAGGAAGCTATATCAGCCGTGAATGAATTAAGAACAACTACTGAACAAGGCGGTTAAAATCTTCGCAAATGAACATCCAACTCAAGGGACATCCTGGAATGTATTCGAACAAATCCCATCGAACGGTCATCTTATCAATTCAGTTGAATGATTGCGTCTAAACCTTGGATATAGTATATCATCCCCTGGAGGATGTATTTGAGGTTGATGTGTCAAATCTATACTTTTCAAATGGACAACAAACCAAGCGAGCATTACTGTCGGACTCATCCAAACTATCATCCAAACTCATCATCAATACTCACCAAACTCATCACCAATAATCATTACCGCTAAAATAATCGGATTAACGATGAACTACCTCCCACATTAAATACCAAATGGCTTCAATACAAGGAAGAAATGTCAACAATGAAACATATGATGATTCCGGGTTTCGTTGGGTTCACAAGGAAATCATCTATGGAATCGGACCATCACCTTGGCTTCGATTCATGGTGATAACCACATGGCGAAACCACATGGGTTCACATGTAATCTTCTGCCAGAGGTACTACACCATTAACCCTGGCCAATAATAATTTGTAGTGGAATGGACCAACTTGCAACTCGAAACGGCGTATTATAGTTTCGATGCAAGCAACACTGAAAGCATCTTAGGAGAATTACAACCAGAATAATTAAAAAATGAGGTATCAGTTTTTTTAGTTACATCAAATGATAACACATTTAACTAATTATTCGAACGACAGTCAAGCTTTAATAAAATGAAGCGAAATATAACGTACTGTCATCGGTTAATTCAGCACAAATTTCACAAGGACAGGTACAACGAAACGCTATTCAGTGACGAGCTCCAATATGCAGAATGGCCAAAAATCATCCAACATCAAGATTTTATTCGCGAAATCGAATGTTTAAGAGCCTCAAACGCCTTGAACCGGAAAAGCCGACTGTTGCCTCTGAATCCAGTGATTGTGACGTACGCTACCTATTGCGCGTGAATGGTCGACTACAAAATTTAGCTATACTAGTTGCCGCACAAGGTCCTCTAATATTAACCAGGAATAACAAATAGTTACTTTATGGATCACATAGGATAATCGCACCCAATTGATTTTAGCCTATATAAGGAACGAATATTGGATTATAGATGGAAAAAGGGCTGTACGCAAAGTAATTCAGAAATTCATCAGATGCCTCCATCACAAACAATACAAGGCGGAGCATTTGCTAACACTGGCATCGATTATACTGGTGCAATCCAACTAAGCACAACTGGAGGAAGGGCTACAAGATATTATATTCATGGTGATAAAAGCCATATACACATTGAGCTAGTAAGCTCACGAACAACAGAAAACTCATTGCGGCATACAAACGGTTCGTTTCAAGGAGAGGGTTGTGCACAAACGTTTACTCCAACAACGGAACTAACTTCGTACGGGCTGATAGACTGTGGTAGAAACTTATACCGAAGAGGCTGGATTGGTTCGAGTAGCAACCATAAAATGTGCCGACGCAGTGTACAAGAGCTGCATCGTGAAATTATCCAAACTACCCACTGAGGATGGATCTGTAATAACATTACTAACCAGTGCTCTTCGCAGTCTGGTCCAATCGAGACGAGCAATTCCATAACAACAAATGCTGGCCAGGGATGTTGAGGCAAGCTCAACAGATATATGTATAACTTACTAAAGTAATAATTAGTATATTAGTAGGTCAATGATTCGAGTCAATCGGTTTGATAAATAATCAGCCAACGCGCGTACGTCACTGAAACACAAGGTCTGAAGAAAACGCCGCTGCCGTGCGGGAGAGTGGACGGGAAAATTCGAGGCAATTTTTTTTTTTTGCTTTCAGCAAATTAACAGTGATGAGAATCATGGTTTGTCTCTCAAACCACAAACAGTTATATAGTCAAAAGACAATCAATTTAGTAAAACTTAACTCAAATCTTACCACGACATTGATAAACATCATGATCAAGGTCAACATCATTTGCGACAGGAAATATTGCAATTACGCGATTATACAACATATGAAGACAATGCCAGTTACAATTTATTCGGCAACACGTGCCTATAATTGGAAATCATTCTGCTGTTTTCGTTCATGTTCAAATTCATTCAACCTGTTCTGAGCACGACGGTACATTTTAAAGTGATGGTATTGTAAACTGGCTTAAGTTACATTATTGGACTTACCATATTTTGACCTGCGGAAACTTTTAGAAATATGTTTTACAATTAAACAATTTTCCCTGTCGATCGAGCTTAGCAAACTGCAGATGGTTCTATGTAAAGCGGACTTACAGCCCTACCTCCTTGATTTGGCTGATGCGGAATTTAGGCTCTTGTGTATAGTAGGACGTTAAGAAGGGAACTGTGAAAGAGTGCTTCGGCCCCAAAACAGATTGCAAATATTAAAAACAAAGAAAAAAGGAATTAAATGGCAGACATTTTGAACATTTCTATCTTACACATCTATCACACTACTCTTAGACTGTACAGTCTTACCACCGTTTCCAAGATAAAAGCCTAGATTTTTTACTAAGTCACACCCCGTATATCTAAAAAAATTTTTGCGGCTCGAATATATTTTTTTTTCTGAAGTTTCATTTTAAAAATATTTAATAATTTAATTAGGAATCAAACATTCCATTTGCTTGAATTGTACCAAATGTTGGCCGATAATACGCAGCTACCAATTTTTTCACGAATTATCCGGATGAAGTCACGAAACACATTGCTGCTTGCAAATTGATATAATTTTGAAACGTATTTCTCAGATTTGATTGACTGCTACTTCGTCAAATATACTTGTCCATCTGTAGCCAGATACAATCTGTATTATCTCCAACTATGTACAATGTGTGATCATGTTCATATGACACTAATAATATGTTGGAAATTATTGAGCAGTTACAACAAAATGTACCAGATGCGCAATTGCCACCTTCTTCGCTAAATACGGCACTTTATTAAAACTCTAATGTTTTGTCTTTGGATCACAGGCCAGTGATTAGTAAATTTTACCTCCAATTAATGTTGCAACATCTTTTTGTACCAGTTTGTCAAAAAGCCTTGGTTACAAAGTTGAGGAACTCGTCTTTGTCTTTGGGTTCATCATCTACTATACGTCTAAAGCAGCCAATCGGTCATTTATAGGTGCTGATACATCTCACTATTCAAATGGTATTATACCTGTTATTACTTCTGAAACTCATGCCATTGAGTGCGTCTGCTTAATTGCGCGATAAGGCTCTTTACCCTGATATTTGTCCAATCGGAGTAAACATTCAAAAACCTTGATTGCCTCATCATACGAAGTTTCGGATCCCTGCTGTACTCAACACGTTAGATTAGATTATAATCTTTCCAATCAATCTTTCTCCCAAGTAGCAATCTGCAGGTACATATTGGTTCATGTTTAAAGTTCAGCCATTTAAATGTTCAAAGTTTAGTGAAACATTTTTATGACGTTACAATTTTATCAAATGAGTATGAATTTGACTTCCTTGCGTTGACAGAAACTCTTCTAAACTCTTCTAAAAATTTCAAACAAATTACTTCGTATCAATAATTATAAGATTATCCATTTTGACCGAATTAACGTGATGGGATGGAGTTGCCGTTTATTATCGATCTGCATTAAAAATGAAAAGAAATATTCTGCGGGGTCTTTGGTAAACTTGAGATTTTAGTATTGGAGCTTATTGAACATTTTGGTAAGTTTTTATTTACATATAATCCTCCATCTGCCTTTGGTCGGTTCTTGCCATTTAGGATCACGACTTGATATATGCTTACTACAAATTCTGCCGTACTAGAAACGAAATTGCTATTAACAATGAAAATTTTATAGATCGTTTCCTTTCTTTAGATTGGAGTGGCCTATTTTTAGATTAGATTTTGAGTTAGATTCTGCGTGTTTACTCTGAAACGAAGCATTAAAAAATGTCCGACTAGCTCATTGGCTCCTTTTTCCTTAAATGTACAGATTTTATATAAAAAAAATTCCTTGGAAGGATGGAAGCATTTTGTGTTTAGGTGTTCCGTTATTCAAAGGCATATAATATGGTTGACTTTAAAATATTAAAACTATTTATTGACTTGTTAATCAATAATTAACGAAATCAGTATTTTCTGATTAGTGGAAAGTATGGCTTCGATTATTCTCATTCTTAAGAAGGATTTTATTTCCCCTGTTTGTGACATTCATTCAATAAGTATTTTGCCAGCCCCGTCTACAGCTTTGGAAAAAAGTATGCAAATACAATAATGCTTGATCACCTTAATTGATTCGATTTACTTTGTAATGTAATGTAATGTTCTTGCTGATTATCCTCAAGGATCACTTTTGGGCTCTATTTTTTCTATTTACATTTACAAATTTATATGCAATTCCGCTGAAAACATGTGATATTATGGGCATCCTGTAGAATTATAAGTGTAGATACAAACGAAATATTTAATTGGGCCGTAATTGACATACAAGATAAATTGGTTTCAATTGATGGACCACGACTATATTCCTTTATCTTCAAGCAAACCAATAGAACAGCTATTATACATTGCGTGTGAGAGCTGCTGCTTATGAGAGAAAAATTATATCAGCTCCTTAAATCAATATGACAATGAAAGTGAGCTAAAGTTGATGTTCAATCAGAGAATTTCAAAATGATCTACTTTTTAGATCCGCCTGTTGACAATGGCAACACATTTGTTATACATTTATTATTTACACACTTATGCCTGGAGGCCTAATGCCCCATTCAGCATTCATACATTCTTTAGATTTAACGACAAATGATGAACTTGTTTGTAGAGTTGTAGGGATTGAATGTACGTTGGGTCAGAAAAACGGATTAAATTCGGTAAGTACAGGGTGTCCGCCGGGAAGGTATACTACTTTGTTTGTTTATGATTTTTGATTAAATGAAAGAGAATGGATCGTATATTGATAAATGTTTTATTTAATGTCGGCAATTATGTATGGAATACAATATCAGATAAATGTCCGCCTCTGTTAGCCTCACAAATGCGAGCCCTTTTGAGCACATTTTTCATTACATTCTCACACATTTCACGCGGTATTTCATTAATTTCATCACGAATATTTTGTTTGAGTTGCTCAAGCGTTTCTGGCTTGTTTGCATAAGCCTTGCTTTTTAGATAACCCCACAAAAAGAAGTCCGGAGCAGTCAAATCAGGCGACCGTGAAGGCCAATCAACATCACCATTTTTTTAAATAACTTGTTGTGGAAAGAGTTCTCGCAGTAATTCCATTGTAATCCTGGCTGTATGCGATGTGGCATCGTCTTGTTGATACCACATGTTAATCAAGTCCAAAGTATGCAGTTGTGGCGTTAAAAAGTTTTCAATCATAACACGATATCGCTCCCCATTCACAGTTACCGTTACGCCGTTTTCATTTTCAAAGAAGTAAGGTCCAATGATTCCTCCTGACCAAATTGCACACCAGACTGTCACTTTTAATGGATGTAAAGGTGACTGATGAATAATGTGAGGGTTTTCCATTGCCCAGAACCGACTATTCTGTTTATTCACATATCCATTTAAATGAAAATGTGCCTCGTCACTCATTATGATTTTTTCATGAAAATCGGGGTTGTCATGGGCGAGCTGTAACATCCTATTGGCATATGTACGGCGGCGTAAATGGTCTTGTGGAAGAATTTAACTATTGGAAGGATGTAACTATTTTCTCAGCAGAATATTTTCTCGAGACTCAGCCGGTGATAGCTAATGGAACAAGATCTGATGAAATCCCAGCATGCTTCAAATGATAGACAGTAATAACAAGTTCGTTATTTCTACAATCACTACAGTCGTGCAAAGTGTCGACGAATTAACATCAAAAAGCCACAGAATGTACATGAGGCGATCTTTCTGTTTATACAGTTTTTGATCAAAACGAAATTGTTAAGTATCAAACGGAGTTTCATAATTCATGGGCAGTTCCAGGATTGTATCCACATAAACTACAGCTTAAATTAGGGCCCCTATTTTGTAATGGTACTAGATAGTTAGCTGCATTACATTATCATATTGCTGAAGCACAAATACAAATTAAATTGGGTGCGGCAATGGTGAAAATACTTTTATTCCCAGAATAACATCAGAGATACCAATTCAATTTCCGATAAGATTAGAATCAATAAATCACGATTACAAATATTGAAAGGATTTCAGATACAAGAAGGCTACTTCTCTAATGGTCAACTGAACTAGGGCACTCTAGAGCAGGAACAAATAAAAATCTCTATGTATTCCTTTGTTGCGGACACATTTTGAACGTTGTATATAAAGAAGTTCTGTAATTTTGCTGTAAATACATCTCAGTTTCATTGTGTCTAAATAAACCACGCCATTTGCCTATACATACTAATCACTCATAACGATTATCTAAATCACACAAACCAAAAAACCATAGACAAAGCACGCTATGCTACTTCATTTATAATCCAGCTAAAACCAACTCATTCTGATTTTAAACTTCATCGCTGCATGCATAGTGATTAAAGTATTCAGTTGCATAATATATAATCATGAACCATACACGTTCACACATGTTCACAATCTCAAATAAAAATAAATTATCGTGAGAGACAGAGAACAAACAAAAAAAAAACTTTTTGTACTTGAATTAAAATCAATTTTATATTTCTAATCTTCACCAACCGGGCGTGTTTCTACCCATTCCTTAATATTCGGAATAGCGCGAACTTTTTTGTTTAATTCAATCAATGCTGGATACTTATCAAAGACATCACCGCCCAAATACTGCAAAAATATGTCGTATTCGGCCGAAAAGAATAAATCCGCCCAAGTTAGTTTACCGCCAACCAAATATCCACCATTCTGTTTGGCTTGATCATTTAAGTATGTTAAAAATTGTCGACCATGCCCTTCAAGAATTTCTTTTACTTTTGTTGCACGCACATCAACATCTTTTTCACCATACAACGAAAGCAGTTTTCCACGCAAATCAATAATCGTATCGACCGCAATATCGGCTTCCACTTTTTCGTCGTCACTAGCACCGGCTAGTCCAAATTTATTTGCAAGATATCGACAAATTGCTGCACTTTGAAACAATACTTTGCCATCGATTTCGAGAACTGGTACGTGTTGAGTTGGATAATCTATGAAATTAATTTAAATTACAGATTAAAACTATTAACGTTAACGAATGCATCGAAAAGTTTACTTACTTGTCTTTGCAGCCGCAAATGTTTCTTCTGTATGACGAACTTCATCGAACTTAATGCCTTGGTTGCTTAAAATGAACCGAATCGGTTCCCCCAACCATGTTGCATTAAAATATGTAACCTTGTAGCTCGACATAATTATTCGAAATGCGTAGATCTGTATTCAGCAGTGACCAAAAAACAACTGACTACTGACTGAGTATTTTTAAGCATTTTGTTTTGTGTTTATAGAATAGAATGAAATTTTTTTGTTTTATTTTATCGTTGCGTAGCGACCTTGAAAAATATTAAAGAGAATTAAAAATAAATTTTGTTTTTATGTTTGATTAATTCCGAGCAGAGTGGCCAAACGATTTTTAGATTTTGATGTTTGTTAGGCGGGGCGGGGTACATAATTTTGTCTTATCATCGTGTTTTTTCTTATGTAGCGTCTTTTTATTCAATTCACACGGATAGGTATACAAAATTATCCGATTGAATTTATAAAGCAGAGGAGTCAAATCCAAAATACGAGTAGCTACATATGTACGACTACATTATAATTTTTAGTTGGTGGCGACAATTTAATTAAGTTCGATTCTTGATGCTTTTCAAGCTGGACTGAAAAGTGGTTTTAATTGCAGATGTATGGGACGCTAGATATGATTTTGTCACTAAATTTAATTTTTCAAGTTCAATAATAACCAAATTTCCCAAAGAATTAATCGAAATTTCTTTGAAGTTAAATTTATCAATTACTGACCTATCAATTTATAAGTCAATTAGCTATGATCGATCGATCAACTCATATTTGCGGAATCACCCTATTCGTGAGCAAAAATATAACTAGGGGGGGGGGGGCGAGAGGGCACGTTCAATCAAAGTGAACAATTTAATCAAATTATTTAAATTAAAATACTTGCGTATACAGATTACATATTTCGTTCAGTTATAGCATTCTAATAGTAGATGGATCATAGACGAGTACTAGTAATTTCTATTGATCCGAAATATTAGTTTTAGAAGTTTTTAGAAACAACTTAATCTAGATGCTAGTTTAGGTGTTTTTGTATTCGGTTACACTTTTATTTGAATGTTTGTTGTAATCCAATATAAACATATTCCTAAGGCTTTGCTAGAAGTTCTGCCTCTATGTTAGATGATCGATCAAGAGGCCTTAGTGGTTCTATTTGTTGTGTACATTGCATGTGCACCGAATGATCACGATTAGAAATCGTTGAATTGGAATGGAATAATAGCGGAAGGTACTATGGAGAATTTTGGGTTAATTAAACATTCTAACTCACTATCCCGTTCAACTAAAACGATGGACTTTAATTTTTGGCTAATTAAATAGCCAATTTAAAACTTTTTGCTCTTCTTATTTTTCGGGCATTGCTTTTGAAAGCGGCAAAACTAAAATCGAAAAACCGGTCAGAAAGGCACTTTAGAATGCAAGCCAAGATCTATTGACATATAAGGCGTATTTTTTTGACACGATTACAACAACAATTCCATTTGGCTAAAGCAAAACTTGGTAAACTAATTGCTTTAGGCAATGGAATTGTTGTTGTAATCGTATCATAAATATATTGGCGTATTTTTTAATGTAAGCCTCATTCTGAATTATATAAATTCTCGGGATCAGCTCCCAATCCCGTACTTCAAAGTCCCGTATTTTAAAATTCCGTATTTCGAAACCCTGAATCTCAAAACCCTGTATTTTAAAATCCTGTAAGATATTATACAAATTCCGTATTGTTAGTATTAAGTGTGTCATGCCTTAGCCAATCATGAAGGAATTACGCATTTCCATCCAAAATGGGGTTATACAATGATTTTTAGTAGAAGTTCTGACTATGATGGGGGTTTGGTATAGAATCTCTAAAGAAAATCTCCACGAAATCTCGAATTTTGAAATAATGGTTTTTAAATATTGAAGCTCTGCCTCTTCACGAGATGAATTTAAAATGAACTTCTCGAATTTCTTTTTAAACTTCGCACTAAGAGAAATGTTTTGTCCGGGATATGTCATTAGGTCTTTGTTCCCTTATGGTGTTGGTTGCTAAACTAATAATGCAAAGTATTTGGACTCTCCACAAATTAGAGCACAGTGGGTTTAGTTTAAAACAATTGATACATTTAAACAAATTAATGATTCCTCGATGCATTATACCGTCATAAACCTACCCACTACAAATTCACGGTTTTTAGATGAACAGATAAAAATATAGAAACTTGGGCGAGGCTTATTTGCTTAAAATCCAGAGTGGCTCCACTTAAGAAACTCACTCAGGCATTATAAGTTATATAAAGACATCACTTGCAGTATGATAAGATATTTCTTTGGTCAGATTCAGGGATAATCCTGCTTCGAATTATATCTGAACTATCGAAATGTGCCACGTTTGTCATTAATCGAATAATCGTAATTCTGGAATTGTCTTCAATTCAAGTGTTATGTTCCAAAATAACAAAATCCTGCGCACTTCGTATCATTCGGTCGAATGATTTATGGTGGTCGTTTCTTAAAGACAGTTCATCCAGTTGGCCAAAAACTCCAATCCAAAAAAATCTCAAATTGAATAATTTTAGATCTTCCTCCTCTTCGCCCTGATATTTATTTATTCGATACTCATCATTTAAAAGGCTTCATCGCAAAACTGCTTACATTCTTCGCCTTATTAAAAATCTGCTACGAAGCATATGACAAAACACGCTGGTGTGTCTACTAATAGCAAATTAAAATTATTAACACCACTCCTTGATGAAATCAAAATTATTTGTGTTGGCGATTGGTTTAGTGACTCACAGGCTCTCGTATAATAATCAAATCAATGAACATGGCCTCAAACATTATTGTTTTATTTAAGATCTCGGTACTGGATCATCAGAGGTAAAAATTTGTGCAGACAAGTTCTAAATTAGTGTACTTTATGCTTTCGGATCAAACGAAGGCTGTCGCTTCAATTAATGGTAGATTTGCCTAAAGACGACGTTATTCAGTCTGGATCTTTTCAGTCAAGACCGTCTATTTAGAAACTGTCATGACATTATCATTAGAATCATTTCTGGCTTGACTGCGTAGATTCATTTCTTCTTCAATTACAGCAATGAAATACGAGGGCGGAGGGAGAAGTCTGGTAAAAATGAAATAAGGAATAATATTTTCGGCCAAAAAAAATTATTTTTCAACGTAGTCGCCTTTTAGCTCGATACACTTAGTCCAACGTTTTTCCAATTCTCCTCATTAGGATCGAATCTCTTTCCGCCGAGCTATTTCTTGAAGTTCGGAAACAGAAAATAGTCGGAGGGGGCTAAGTCTGGAGAATATGGCGGATGTGGATTCAATTCCAGCGAAATTCATGTATCTTGGCCATGACAACTACACACGTGTGCACCCGTGCATTGTCGTATATTCTGAAAACGCAAACAACTTTATTGATTGTTGATCTGAATAAGATATTATTCTTTCCGCTATAGTAATCAGATCGAATGGTTAACTATTTTTCCACGTTCTCTACACTTTGCTGGGCTTTGGAAATCCGCAATTAAAACACGAAATGGTATACGAATCGAGGGTTCGGGTTACGCTCTTGTACGTTAGAAGAATACTATACCTTATTTTGTCAAATTGAAGCATGCTTTAATTCAAGGCCGTTAACAGCCATTGCGAATTGTTATACTCAACTCCAGGACGTTGAATAAAATGACATTCTAATTAGCTCAAAACATCGTTCAGATTTCCTATAAACGACGTTTTGAGGTTTTAATATACGCGTATGAAAGATTTCAATCTCCCCAGTCCTCCATACATAATATGAAATATTGCACTCCGCATTCATAATTTGCATTTGTTAGTCAGGTTGACAACCTGAATTCAAAAGACCACACATATGGGTAATCGAATTACGGTAAAAAAAATTTCAATTTTTCCACAGATTTAACATTTCTCCTTCTTAGGGCGTCTACTAGGTACCATCTTACTTAGCCTGTAAGTATGGCTTTTATCTCTTTTTCATATAGTTGTTCAGCATCCACTGGCCTTGTTCTCTTCAATGTCTTCACTGGTCTACCCTATTTTTCTTTTTCCTTTCGGGTTCCAGTCCAATGACATCCTCGTTATATCTATCATCACTTGGTGATTATTTCCTCAGCGTATGCCAATCCATCATCTCTCTCCACTTTCTTCTCTTTATGTCGGTCTCTTTGTCTGACTGATTTGTCTTCTATGCAGTTCAATGTTAGTCAGGAGGCCAGAAGCATTTCAGTATTCGTCGAAGGCATTTGTTTACGGAACACCTGTAACTTATTTCTGACTTTTCTGTGTGGTTTCCATGTCTCACACATACAATATACATAGCCCTGATTTCACATACACGAGTGAACACCATCTTGGTCTTGTGTAACAGGACAGAAGAATTGCAACAGATTGAATGTGTGTGTCCTGGCTGTTTAATTTATGCGTGTTTTTTTTATATGGCTTCCTTTGTCTCACCTGTTTTCGTTATTGTGCAACAACATCAAGCTATTACAAATTCATTTACATCTTAAATACATTGCCGATGTGGCATTATATTTGTGTTGAGGTCTCATCGCCTTTTACTGATGTTTATCTTGAGACCCCAACTGCTAACAAGGCATCTATCTGGTAGCTGGTGTACTTTTTGCTGCATTTCTGAGAGTTTGTGTAGAGGCATATGTCATCTGCATAGTCCATTGTATGCCAGACGTGACACAACCAATTTCCGCATTACATTTTCCAATGCGATCAGGAACAACAGCATTGTTGAGAGAGTACGCATTTGCTCTTCCTTATATTCTCTCTCTCTCTCTCTCCTCGAGTTTTTGTTAGTATTTTTTGCTCTGTTTGCCTTAATATAAAAAATATTGTACTCGACTTCCAGCTATCCGATACCCATTTCACACAATGTCTGCGCCATGTTGCGTTCCTATTTATCAAATGCGCGTTCAAAATCGACGAAGAGCAGGAGGGTAGGAGGAATGGTGAGAATTTCATCCATTCCATTCATTGATTGCAGCAACCCCTTTCGTATTTTTTGTTGGTCCATTTGTAGCTTAAGTTGACGGCGTTCCTAAACTTTTTTCCATGTATCATCAATCCAAGGTTAAAATATTGTTGTATTCTTGGTAGCCGAGTACTTCCGTACCAGTCTTGATGTGTAGGATGCTTCAGTTTGCCTCCATTTTTGTTCTATACTGGTGTGGTGGCTTCAATTCTATGGAGTTTGGATTTCGTTGTAGCGGTTTCACTGAAGATCTTTTTTCTTGTTTCTTTCAATCTCTTTGTGTTAAATTTTCTTCTATTTGAGTGTTTCACAGCAGCGGCTGCTGGTTTGATTTGAAATTTTGTTATTACCATGGTTGGTGTACCCCTCATTTGTTTTGACATCTTGTAGTGATGAGAGGAATTACCATTAACATGGTCTATCTGATTTTTAGTTCTGCCATCCGGTGATGTTCATGTGTATTTATGTATATTTTTGTGTGGAAACCTACTGCCGCCTATGAACAACTGATTTGTGATGCAGAAGTCTACAAATCTTTCTCCATTAGTGTTTTGCACAAGATCCAACGCATTTTTGCCCGCGACAGTTGTCAGTTCGGTGTTGTCTGTGCCAATTTTGGCATTAAAATATCTCCTTGTGTTGGCGTGAAGTATTTCCAAAAACTGTTTAAATATTTTTAGAATAATTTTTAGGAAAAAATTCACGTTTCTAGCCTGAGTAGTGAAAAATTTCCTAATCCTAAATAGTTGAGAATGTATTAGTGTAAAATTTAGACAGAGGTAAGCGCCCTACTCATTAAATAAAACTATTCAATAAGAAAAATTCGAATTCCAATCTGTGGTTCACAGTCAACAATCAACTTTACCCAAGCCAAGGGAGCTACCAACAATAACAAAATATTTTAACTTCTTGGAAAGGAAATTCCAGTCTTTAGAAGCAATGGGCAGCGCTAAATCAACGTAATGAAAAACATAAGGCAATTTATCGACTGTACAACTTCAAAGCGAGTCAACGTTGCTACTGTTAATCCTGTTTGTTGGGCTAAAGCATGCTCTAAACGTCACCCGCTCGACCAATGCGGTAATTGGCCGCATTGGTCGAGCGGGTGACGAAAAACTGACGATATTGAGGAGAGCTAGTTTGGTGAACACCTCGAATCCCTGTGTAAGATGCCTCAAGCAACACAGTGGCTCATGCATATGTAAGGCGAACGTATGCATCATCTGTAAGACATCTGTACATCATCACACGTTCCTGCATTGCAACAACGCGGCGTCTTTAGTATTGTTGCCTACTGCAATAATGAAGGCTGTATCAGGTAATGGTCGGCCAGTCACCTTAAGGGTTATGACAGACGTGGGATCCCAAGCCGCAATAATCGCCTCCAAGGTAGCCGCCTACAAGCTTAATCTCCAAAAAACAACAATCAATGTCAAGTTTTCGGGTATCAGAGGAAACCAAGCCGGTACTGGCAGTCACTTTAAGAGTCTAAAATTGCACCAAGGTTCGATGGTGAATTCCGTCTAAACGTTGAGGCGCTGATTTTCGAGAAACTCACTCAAAGGCTTCCCGAAATCAACACAAGTTAAAACACAAATAACTGGAAACATTTGGAAAATCTTCAACACGCCGCCCCACTTTACAGGAAATTACATCCAATTGATATAGTGTTAGGCGCCAATTATTATCCGTTCATCAGCGCCAATGGTATTATAATGGACGAGCAACATCAACCAATAGCTCAAAACACTGAGCTCGGATGGATTATCATCGGGAGCCCCGGGACTATCGTGAGTGAGAAAATAACAACCAAGGTGATAGAAGAACAACTCAAGTTATTTATCGAGAACGACTCCATTCCAGAGGAAAGAAATCATACTTAAGAGGCAATAAGAATAGAAGAACACCTCCAGACAAATTTAGAACATGGCTCTGATGATAAATATACGGTAAAGAATCTCTTTAAAACTTCTAACTTTTGCGAATCTAAGAAAACGGCTGTACTAACCAGACTAATACGAGTACAACTGGAAAGAAAATTTGTGAGGGATCCAGCGTTTAAACAAATGTATCACCAGTTCATCCAGAAATACATCAACCTCAATCGTATGGAATTAGTGCAACCGGAACAAGTATAACTGGCAGTTAATCAAAGTTTAATCAAAGTTATTATATTCCACATCACGGAGCGTTAAAACACGATTGCAGCACAACTAAACTCCGTGTGGTATTCGATAACTCAGCAAAACCGACAGCCGGCATATCATTGAACGATTTAATGATGACTGGCCTTAAGATTCATCAAGTCCTCGCAGATATCCTACTTCGATGGCGAAAGCACAAGTTTGTCGTAACCGCCGACATTGAAAAAATGTGCAGACAAGTATGTATACATAAAGATGATCGGGATTTTCAAAGAATTGTTTAGAGAGATGACCTTAGAAAGCCTTTCACGGTTTACAGGATCAACACTGTAACCTATGGTATTACGGCTGCCAGTTTTCTAGCAGTAAGAGCTCTGTTACAACTAGCTCAAGTAAAACACAACAACTGCACTAAAGAACATGGTTTTTAACATTTAACCTGGAGTTGATCGCCTTTCCAAAGGAACATTTATCTGGTTGCAATCAATCAACATTCCATAATCATTTAACTTTAGAAAATCTTACAGCCAGCTTAAGCAATTTAGACATGTTACTCTGCAGATGACTAATCGCTTACTTGCTATTCCGCACCCTCGTTTTTATTAGTAATTTTTCCTTGTAAACAACAAATGGTTGGAAACGTCTTTTATTTCCTTTTGCTTATTTCTGCTATACCGGGTGTTTATTTTAAACTGAGACGATCAAATATCTCGAAAAATAGCCACTCTACGGAAAAAATGTCCATAATCAAAATTTAATCATACCGCGGGGGAAATACATTAGTGCAAAAAAAATAGTCCTCCCCCTCCCCCCGCTTTGTGGGTGGGGCGGGGGTAACTTTTAAACTAAGATAGGAAGCCATATTTTTTATTGCAGATACGGATTCTACGACTAAAAGTACGTATGATTTGAATGAAATATTTTCTTCGGTTCATGATAGATGGCGTTGTAATCGACGAAATTCAATTTTTTCAATTTCTCCTTCTTAGAACACACGGATTCGATTCTGCAATACGTTTGAAATAATAAACATCACGTTTTCATTGGAAATACTCGAAATTCGTCATCAAAACAATTTATTAATGTAAATGGATGGTGAATAAAATAATTTGAGCTTAAAATAAGTGTTCAAAATGATGGCCTGCGACTTCAATGCACTTACTAATACGCATTTTAAATGATTGTACACAACTGAGAAGTGTGTCTGGTTGAATTTCAGCACACGCATTTCTGATTCGCTCAATCATGTTCTCATGTGTTGTTGGTTCTTGTTTGTAAACTTTGTCTTTGAGATAGCCCCACAAAAAGGAATCTGGCGAAGTAGGATCTGGTGATCTGGCAGGCCAATTTACCGGACCAGCTCTACCAATCCAGCGACCATTGAAATCACGATCAAGTATATCACGTGCCACCACCGAATAGTGTGCAGGACAACCATCATGTTGAAACCACATGTTCCGTTTCACTTCTAAGCTCAAATTTTCAAGTAATATTGGTAGTTCATTTTCCAAAATGTTTTGGTACATTTGACCATTCAAGTTGCTTTCAATAATGTGGGGGCCTATGAGTTTGTTACCAATTATTCCACACCACACGTTGACAGTCCAAGGACGCTGATGTTCAACTTGACGAAGCCAGTGCGGATTTGTAACACTCCAATAATGCAGCTTCTCCATAAACCCGAACCATTTCAATTTTCTCTGGCACAGTTAAACGCTCCGTTCTAAAGTATTTTATCGTTTATTTTGCAATTACGAAAAACATGAAGATAAGAAATAACACAAACGTTAAATGTGATTTACAAAACTGAATAAATTGTGTTGATGACGAATTTCGAGTATTTCCAATGAAAACGTGTTGTTTTTTATTTCAAACGTATTGCAGAATCGAATCCGTGTGTTCTAAGAAGGAGAAATTGAAACAATTGAATTTCGTCGATTACAACGCCATCTATCATGAACCGAACAAAATATTTCATTCAAATCATGCGTACTTTTAGTCGTAGAATCCGTATCTGCAATAAAAAATATGGCTTCCTCCCGCCCCACCTACAAAGCGGGGGGGGGGGGGGACTATTTTTTTTTTTGCACTACTGTATTTCGCCCGCGGTATAATTAAATTTTGATTATGGACATTTTTTCCGTAGAGTGGCTATTTTTCGAGATATTTGATCGTCTCAGTTTAAAAGAAACACCCGGTATATAACTAAATTTTTATTTTTACAAATCAGTACATATACTCTTGATGATCACCTAACAAGTCGAAATCGATCGAGTAATTTTTTAAACATTTTGAACAAATTGTTTCATCTGCATTCGGTTAGGACATAAGCACTGTGGTTGCCGTTTGTTCATATGTGTCGTTTCTACCAGAGAATTTCATATAATTCCTATTGCTTGCTTGTATTTATTTCGCCGCTGTCTTTCCATCTGACTTCACTGAGGCCTAGAATCTCTATGTGATGACGTTTCATTTGTTACTCTACTTGTGCTGCTAGCCTTCCTTGAATATGTGCAACAATCTGGGCGTGTTTTGCAAGAAAAATAATAGATGACAACCAATTTGTGTGATAGTTCTTGCTCGATAAATTGTATAAAAAGCCGAGCAAGTTACAAATCGTTCTCAGTTTCATAAAATTTTAATGAAGAGACGAGCAACCCTCATGAAAAGTGGATTTTGATGTGATTATGCTGATGAAATATATCAGCACCACTTGAAAGGATAAAAGGAGACCGGACACCGGAACCTAATTGGTGGTATAATATCTAGCGGTTAGTTGGTGCAGCTGGATATGTAAACAGGAGTTGTTCGTCAAGGAAGATATTGACCACAGAAAGAGCTGAGTTCAATTAAACCAGGCCCGTCATCCGGGAGTCAAGTAGAACGTGATCCAGCAAATATAAAGTCGAATTTCTAGTAAGTTAGCCTTCTACTCTAGTAAAAGTTTTTTGGCTCAACGAATTGAATAAAATGACCAATACTTTGTGAAAATTAAAAATATAATTGTTTTGCGGCGATTATTTATCTACCACAAATAAAGGTGAACATTTAAATGATATTACGAAAGCTTTTGCGTAAATTTTCTTCCTATACACAATATTCTGTAACCTCCGAATTAATTATACATCGTTACATACGATGTACACAGAGCGACATAATTTATATCGCCAATCACCATATGCATTTTATTATAGTGGTTCAACCACAAAGCTTATATAAATACTCGTACATTGAATTGAACAACGACGCGCAGTACACGTAAATAAAATGTGTGGTTAAAACCGAATGTGAAATAAATTTTCTCGAAAAACACAAAATTTGTCATCATAGTTCTTAACACAATACGATAACCGAAATGATAAAGCAAAAACAAATTTCATAATATTTTACCAGTCATATGACATAAAGTTTCTCGTACACTGCTGCTGGATTAAAAACATCAACGTTATACTAATAATTATTATCGTTGGAGCTCTGTATAAAGCTGAAAATATTTTTGCTGAATTTTATCGTTTAATGACAAAAATAATATTCGGTAACATTATAAAAGCTTATTTGTTGTATACCCGCAATACGTCGAGTGACAGCATAATAAAGTTCATTTCACTTATATAATCAATCAATTTTGAAGAGTCGTGGTGTTGCTGTATAAATTATGTATTAAATCCACAAAATTTCAACATTTTTCAATTAGAGCTTTTTTTCGATTTTTACATATAAGCTCTTTTTTAATTTGATACATTAAATTGGCTATAAATTGTATTTTATTATGTTTTTGAACTCACTATTCGATATACATGTGGAGCATGCATGCATATAGCACAAAAGCTTTTTATACGTACGTCTCTCGTCTCGTTATTATTACACCACTTTAACTTATGATGATTTTGATTGACATACTTAAAAAATTTATGTATATCAATATTGTATTAGACTTGTACTGTATGTTATGTAGGTGTAGTCATACGACATATACGGAAATGTTTTAAGATGAATTTAACATGTTCATTTTCCCTTGTACGTGGATATGAATCGAGCATGAGTAGTTGTTGTTTTTGTTGTTATTTGGAAAAAGGAAGGAAATCAATCAATAAAAAATAATTTTTTCGTAATTTAAGTGTGTACATCAAAAATTATTATTTTTGTATATGTTTTGGGGGATTTTTTGGGGGGATGTTAATAATTTTTATTGATATTGTAAAGAGCTTATTTGCGATACAAGGATGAATCGACAATTTCCTTCATGTTTATTTCTGAGCTTATTAAAAACACGTGGAATATGCAAAGTAATCAGAGGAAATTTAAGCTAAAAAGGTCAAAGAAGGTTGAACGTTGTTCTTCCTCCGTAAATAACGCATATGCGTTTTAAACGAGTAGGGATAAGTGGGATAGATTACGCAATGTAGTCTACGCGGGTATCAACACGGTGTAGGTAACTGCAGCAGAAACAATTTCGAATTTCAAAATAAAACTTTGCATACTGATTAAGCCCAATTTGTGCTAATTAGTTATAACGAATAGCTTTTCGGCATAGCTTTCAATGGCTAGGGAGGGATGTTGCCATGTACCGCCGACAGACATTTTACAATCAAGATATTAATTATAATTTAAAGTATCTTATGGTGTACTTTATAAATGGTTGTCAATATGCATATCGCTGGTTATAACAACAACACTTATGGTATAAAGTTATGACATTGAACATATCAATTTTTCCATATATATGTACATCCGTTAAATACTGAGTTAAGAATTCTGATTGAATTCGAAGTTAAAAAATACAACTTTATTCTTTTCACATCAAAATTACAACTAAAAACTAATATTAAGATTTTACATAAAATTTAAAGTAAAATGAAATTTATTATTGTTGAATCAAGACTTTTGGCTTTCGCGTGCACTAATGGCACGTTGCGCTGATGAAGCATTCCCAATGGTGTCAATTTAGGCACGTTGTGCTGATAATGATGTTAGCATGGGCACGTTGTGCTGATCCAACATAACGGTGATTAACTCCTCCCTTCTTAAAAATCCACGTCCCGTGGATCAAAAATATAGTTGAATGGGTTGAACTCCAGATTGTTGATTGGGAAGTTCTTCTCGGAGAGTTGATTTTGGGGAAAACAGCAGTTTCTTTCGGTGCGCGAGTCTTGCCTTGTTTATCACAAAAACAAAGACTAAGCCACAAATGATGATTATGATCCCATTGTCCATGACAGCCGATTATTTATGCTCGTTGAATAGTTCTTGTAATTGTGCAATATTACCCAGATACAGTTTGTGTAGGTATCCGAAGTTAATTTTGAAGCCTTTTTCCGTGATGTGTGTGCTTAGTACAGAGGGTAAAACTTGGAGTGTCTTTATTTCCTTGCTTTTGAAGGTCGTGTTGTTAATTTGAATCGTTTCATTGGCGTATTGTACTAGAACGCTTCTTTTTAGGTGTTGTTCCGTGTTATTATATGAAATTTTTCCATCAAAATTGCTCAGGAATATGGTGTGGTCATCAAGGGTTTCTATGACTGGTTGGTCGCATAATTGGTATTCGCATCTAGCATTTAGCCCTTTGATTAGCCGACAAATACAGTGATCTGTTGGTATTTTCTGTAATCCACTTAGGTTACAAATAGTCATTTCTCCGAATGTGTGATACTTTTTTACGATTCCAAATATTTCATATTGATTTAGAAGAAGTTCGTTGAATTCGGTGTATATACGCTTGTTGTGGTTGGAAGTTGACCGTATTGTGTGATTGTAGTCCTGTTTGCTGGTTTTAGGCATGGAGATAGCGTAAAGGAGAGTAGATTCTTTCACAATTATCATAGGTTCCGCGTATTCAATTGCTTTGATCTCGTTGGCGTATGTCAATGTTTCAATCTCCGTAATTAATCGATTGATTTCCCCTTTATTCAGTAGACTAGTATTGACGATGTTTCCTTTGGCTAACTGAACAGCTCTGACTATTTCGTATATTTCATCTTTAAGAATGGTTAGTCGGTTAAATAGTACTTGTTGAAGTTTTTCTTCCAATTCGTCGTTTAGATGGTCCAAGATTTTGTTGTATTCTGCAAGCAACTGTTGAGTAGTATTTGTTAACGCCTTGTTAATCCTGTACTGTTGATTGTTGCAATCTGTGGCATCTGGCGATCCAGCTATCGAATTCCATGCACTACCTATCCAGTTTATCGACCTTTGCTTGCGTGATTGACCCTTAAGTTCCGAAATCATTTGCGCTATGGTTTTCGCTTGATGGACAAGTTGTGACTGAAGGATGCTCTCCTGCTGATCGAGGGTGTAATTCGTTCTAATACTTCCTCGTACTCTTTTAGGTTGATGATATGAATCAACTTGAAATTTCCCTGGATTATCCGTCCATTTCCTTGTTTTATCGTTACGAGCGGGGTATGGTTATACTCGTATATGGTTAGTGGTGTAGTACAACACCAGAGCCAGGAGCTAAAAAGGAAGAGAGGTAATCCCGTTAATTATATTTTGGTGGTAATGGGAAACTATTGGGCTAAGTTTTTTATATGTGTTTTATGGATGCGTCTTTCAGATGTAGTGGCTACAGTGACCTTATTGTCTTGTGCCACTGTTTCTTGACGAAATTTTGGTTTGTCTTTCTGTTGAATCTGCTTGATTGCGGTATAAATCGTGTCGCCAGCTTCGTAGGTCTTCGGACAGGCTCTCTTATTATTCTTTCACGTTATTGTCGAGTTTTGATTCTTTCTAAGTCTTTCAATCAGGTCCACGTGAACCTTGGTTTTGAAATCTGCAAGATTTTGGTAATTCGTCCTCTGTGTTCTATCAAAAAATATATCATTAAGTTTCCGTTGCGTAACCGAATGTATTGAATCGTTGTAGCGATCCACTGCTATGTTGATAAGTTCTTTTGTTGACAGGTCCTTGAACTCGTTCTGGAGACATTGAACTATTTCGAGTATTGTAGAATGCGCTCTCTCTATAGCCCCATTAACTTCGCTTCGTTGAGAAGGTGTTTGATAAATCTGGATACCCATGGTTTTTAAGTAATCCGTTATGATTGGGATCACAAAGCTGCTTTCGTTATCCATCACAAGAATGCGAGGTGCGGTGAAGTTATGTATCGCCTTTATGATCTTATCTCGTACGTGTAAGATGGATTTGTCCTTAATACGAAAGAATTTTATGAACTTAGAGTACTTGTCTATATAAGATAAATTTTTTTCCTTTTTTATCTCCTTTATGTCTAAATAGGTGTTTCCTGGATTGCATCGCGATGAGGGTGTCGATCATATTTATTCGTGTTGCAGGTGTCGCAGGTCTGCGTGTATTTTTTAATCAAACTGGCCATCCCCGGAAAGTAATATTTCTCCAAAATTTGTTTTCGGTTCTCCATATGATTCCTGTGTGCCCGTTCGTGTTCCTCTGTTATTATAGAGAACTTATTTTCTTCACTTCGAATGTCTTCGACGACTCTTTGCGTTAGACGTATCTTGTAATTTGAAAAACTGTCTTTAAAACTTCTTGTAAAAGTTGATTGTTCTCCTAAGGTATTTTCATTCCATTGATGATGGTAGGATGTAGCTTTTCCAGTAAGATCTTGGATAAGTTTTCTCTATTTATTTCTGGTAGGCTGATGTAATGCTCATGTGGTAAGATGGATGGGGCTCCTCATGAGCGTATATGTCTTGACCCTTCTGGAATATTAGTTGGTTCCTGAAGACATTGATAGGTGAGGCACAATATCGAATAAGGTTGGTGGAATCTTCTTCGGCACTGTGAACAGTTCCAACGGTAGACAATGCGTTCACTTCAAGCACCAGTCTAGACAGCGCGTCAGCTACTTTGTTGGTACAGCCCGGCTTATAAATAAGCTCGTAGTTGTATTCCTCCAATCGAGCTTTCCAGCGTTTTAACTTTGCATTATTATTCTTATTGCTTAATGAAAAAGTTAGCGGTTGATGATCTGTCAGGATTTTTACTTTGCGAGCTCCGTAGAGGTAGTTGTGAAGGTTGTCCAGTGCCCATATTATAGCCAGCATCTCCTTCTCATTCGCCGTGTAATTTTCTTCGGTTTTATTCAGATCTGGAGATGTAAGTTATTGGCCGGTCTCTCCCGATGTCCCCTTGAGACAATACAGCGCCAATGGCAGATGAGGAAGCATCAGTAGTCAGTAGAAAAGGTTTGTTGACATTTGGAAAGATTAATACGTCTGTTGATGACAGGAGCTCTTTGATATTGTTAAAAGCTTCCAACTCATAACAGATACTCATCCAGGGTCAGGTGATCTAACCAGAGTGGTATCAATAAAAGGTCCAAAAATACCATCTTCAAGAGACCGATCACAAAGTTAAGTCCCCTTAACTGGGATAACTGAGGATAATCAAGATCGAACAAGCAAATCAGTTGAAGATGTGACAACAGACGGCAACAAGGAAGGACAACACAAGGTTGGCGGGTCTCGAGTTGCCACGCTTACCAAGAAGATCTAAGCACCACTGCTCATATTACAAATACCGTTCAGTTTTTGCAAATCACAACATTCGAAAATCAACCATCTCAAGCTATGGAATTGATTAATTCGACTTGAAGTGAACATTGTCTGAGTTATTCAACAGTAAAAAAGTGGTTTGTAAAATTTCGTGATGGAAATTTGTGTTTTGAGGATAATCCAGATCCAGGTGCGGTAAAATAATTTGAAGACGAACAACTTAAAGTTTTACTGGATGATAATCCGCGCCAAATTCAAAGGAGCTTGTCGAACAGTAAGGAGTTACTCACCAAGCTACTTTGATTGCATGCAATGGAAAAAATATAGAAGAAAGGAAAACGGGTTTCTCATAAACTGACCGAAGAAAACAAAAACCGAAGAGTTGATATCTGTATGAATTTGCTTTCACGGGTGATGAAAAGTGGATTTTGTACGATAATCCTAAATGCAGAAAACCATAGGTTGATCCAGGGAATAATTCACCATCAGTTGCAAAAATGAATATTCATGGCAAGAAATTGTTAGTGTGTCTCTGGTGGGATTGGAAAGGAGTCATTTACTCCGAGCCTCTGAAACCTGGTCAAACTGTTACAGTTGAACGTAACCAGGCCCAATCCATTAAATTAAGTGATTCTGAAGGAATATCAACCATTTACGGGCCAAAGAGGGTGGAGAAACAACCTTATGCTTGGACAAGAACGAGTGAAACCTATAAAAAATATTAATGGAGTCTATATATGTAACTTGTAACTTGTTTTGCGTTCTAGTTTTGGCTGGGTCCGATTTTCGATTTGTGTTCTGCCGTGTCTGTTAGGCCATAATAAGCTTAACAATTTTTGTATGTCAATACGTTTTATTTTGCGTTATTATTTTTCATTTTTGGTCTCATTTTAGATTAGGGTTTTGCTGGCATTAAATTAAATAACCCCAAGCTTAGTCAAGAACGAGTGGAGCCTAAATTTTTTAACAGGCCGTTTATTTAGGCTATAATGAGACTAAAATGGTTAATATGTCAATAGATCTTGTGATCTTGCGTTCTAATTTCAATTTTGGTTTAATTTTTATTTAGGGTTCCATTCTGCTTGCTTTTAATGAAATATTGGGGGTACAAATAAGTTTTGAAGGATGAGATCGTATCGGGCCATCTTTTAACTATATTCATGTTAAAGTATCATGATTTTCCTCTAAAAGTCAGTATGTGTCATTTCGCTGACGTGTAAACAACATAATTTTTGTGCTCTAACCATGTCAACCTTTGTGCAAACAAAATAAAGTTTGTAGGAATCGCTTTTTTAGATTAAATTTGAAGAAAATTGCAGCTGATGGACACCGATTGCTGTGTGATGCATTTAGGGAACATGCTCCATCAATAAAAAAAATGCGAGTACTGGTTCTGCCTTTTAAAAAGTAGTGTTTTAATACCAGTGACAAAGAACGCGAAGGGGGACCTTTAAAGTTTGAAGACGCTGAGTTGGAGGCGGTATTGGACCAAGATTCATGACAACTCAAGAGGAGCTCGCTGGAACTTTGAGAGTGACAATAAGCGATTCAAAACCGTCTCAAAGTCATGGGTATGGTGCAAACACAAAGAAATTGGATTCCGTATGAACTCAAGCCAAGAGATGTCGAACCCCATTTTTTCACGTACAATCAACTGCTCCGAAGATAAAATAGGATGGGTTTTTGCGACTACGACAACCCAAAGTTCAGAAAATCGTGGGGTAAGCCCGGTCATGCATCAATTTTAACCGTCAAACCGAATATTCATGGCAAGAAGCTAATACTGTGCATCTGGTGGTATTAATTCGGAGTGAACTACTACGAGACACTCCAGCCTAACTAAGCCATCATGGAGAACGTTATCATCAATAATTGAAGCAATTAAGCCGAGTATTGAAGTTCAAGCGCCCACAATATGACAAAGAACATGTTGCAAGAGTCGTCAACGAAACTTTGGAGCCGCTTCAATGGGATGTCCTACTCCACTCTCCGTATTCGCCAATCACTGCTCCGTCCGACTACCACTTGTTCGATGACTCAAGCCATAAATTGGGTCGTTTCTAGGATCGTCTCAAAACACGAGGAATTTTTTAGTCGCAGAATCCGTATGCTGCCTGAAAGATGGGAAAATAACGTAGCTAACGATGGACAATACTTTCAATGTAGCACTTTCAATATAGCATTTATTAGGCCATCATCAGCCAAAAATTATTTGTATGTCAATAGATTTTGAATTGCGCTCTAGATTCGGGTTTGGTACGTATATAAAACTATCCCAGCATTCTATCCAAGATAAAAAAAATTAATACGAAAACACTAACAACATATCAAAACCAATTTACTCTTGTGTGAGTTATCCCAGACCGGATTTCGATTGAGTTCATTGAAATAAAAAATGAAAAATTTTAAAATTTGGTACATTCTATTTGAATTCAATCACAAAATTGAAAAAACTTAAAACCGAACCATCTGATTGCAATCTAAATAAAACTGATCGAATAATACCTCAAGTATCAAAAAACTGTAAGATACCGAAATGCATATAGAAATGGAAAATAACGAGTCTATATGTTACGGTAAAAGTCCGAAATCCGTAAATGTCCAGAAATCAGATGGATACGAAATGTTTGTTGACTTCTCCCCCTACATCCCCGTAGTTTCATTTATTACCCATGTAAGGGCTAACCGTCATGGAAGGCACAATTCGCGAGCTCGAGAGTTAGTAAAGCCGTCAGTCCTTACTATTCTAAATTCCAATTTGCGCGAATGCCATAAAAATAATCCGCGGCGTGAAGGGTGAACCATTTCGAAAATATAGGACTCTCTTTTCATAGATTCCGAAGCAATAAAACAAGTTCAAATTTTTATTCGGACATTTACCGATTTCGGGCTTTTACCATAACATATATCCTAGACATTTTAAGTTTTGGCGAAATAATTTTAGTTTTATCGAGCGGGACGAAAGTTTAAATAAAAATCAAAAAAAATTCTTAGTCCAGATTTCCTTTTCGGAAACGTACCACGGAACGATTTTTTTTAAATTGGCCAATAATTTTCCATTCCTAAATGCATTTCGGAATCTTACGGGTTTTTGGTACTTTAGTGATTATTGGATCAGTTTTATGTAGATTGCAATCAGATGGGTAGGGTTTTAATTTTTCTAATTTCATGATTGAACTCAAATCGAATTTAATAAACTTGAACGTCCCTTAAGCTAGCAGAATTCATACAGCAGAGCATTACAAGATAGTATGAATAATTATAGGCTAATAATAGTCAAATTAAATGTTCTATACAAATTTTGGGCTCCACCTCTTCCAACTAAAACCATGGGTTCTGCTAGCTTTAGAAAAAGTTAACAGAACCCATTTCAAAAAATGATTTAAGATCAATTGGAAAATTAAAGGTTAATTTTAGGCTAATTAAATGCCCCATTTAAATTTTTTTATTCTGCTGATTCCAGAAAAAGCATAAGGCTTTATCACTTCAAGTCTAGCTGAACGTTAATCGCAAATCGGACTAAAAACGAAATTAAAACGCAAAATAAGAGCAATTGACAAAAAAATAATTGTAGGCTCGTTATAACCCAATCGAATACCTCGTTAAATAATTTTGGGCTCCACCCGTTCTTGAACAAACTTCAAGCCATTTATTAAAAAGGTAGCTTAACCCAAATCGAAAATCGGACCAAAACTGAAATTAGAACGAAACTCAAGATCACTTGACATACAAATAATTTTAGTCTCATTATAGTTTAAGCAAATGCGCCGTTAAAAATTGTGGAGTCCACTCGAGCCTAAAATTATTTGTTTGTCAGTAGATCAAGTTTCTCGTTCTAATTTTGTTTTTGGTCCGATCTTTGATTTGGGTTTTGCTAGTTTTTGATTAGATTACCTGAAGTTTGAAGGTCAAGAACGAGTGGAGCCCAAATTTTTTAAATTGGGCATTTGATTAGGCTATAATGAGCCTAAAACTATTTGTATGACAATTGATCTTATTTTTCGTTCTAATTTCGGATTTGGTCCGATTTTCAATTCTGGTACTGCTAGCTTTCAAATGGAAAAGCCACATGTTTTGTCTAATACGAGCGGACTAAAAAAAAATGTTATAACTACTAACTGCTAACTATTTTTAAAGTTAGCAAACCACATAGTTTTAGTTGGAAGGGTTAATGCTAAAATTAGATACAATATTCTCCAGTATTTGGGTTCTGCTAGCATTACGCTTTTTATTTCGCTATTTCAACGAAAGTGCTCGGATGAACAAGCTTATTTCTTGTATCGTCGTACACCAGATAATTCAGCTGCCCTAAATCCATATTCACCACCAAAAATAAATCTAGACCCTGGGTATATTTTTGTATAATAACTCATTAATTATTTAGGGTGGTTTATTTGGAATTGAATATTTTAGATTTTTCCTATGTACCTAATAAAATACTTGGCCCCCAAAAAAACAATCATCCTAATTGCCAACCTACGTCAACATATACCCGCTAATTTATTAATATACCTTAACAATTTACATAGCATAAACCTATTACAGGTATACTCGTATATGTACGAACGTCTCACAAAAAGCTCAATTTCACATTAAATATTGTTGATGAAAAAAAAGTTCTTAAGAAAAAATATGTTTACGTTAAGATGTCCTCAAGCTACAAACATTTTATAATTTTTTAAGTAAATAATAAAACAGGCAGAGTGGAAAATTTACAAGAAATGAAAAAGGATAAAATTAGAATGATAACAAGCCTTAAGGTATCAATTCATCTACACCACTGTGTGAACACACCAAAATTCCTTTTGGATGTATGTGAATTTCATACATTATGATTCGCGGAAATGTAGAGGCGCTATATGTTCACCTACGAGTACATATAAACCGGAAAATGTAAATAAAATTTTTTGTTATTATCATGGAAAATTGTATTCGATTCAGGTACTAATTAAACGTTGTTGAAATTTTTTATTTTATTTCTGAGCCATAAATAAATAATTTTTATTTTATTTTGTTATTTAAAAATTAAATTTTCTTATCACGGAAAATTTTTATGGTGATATTAAGTTTTATTTAATTTTATTTTTATTTTTAATTTATTTATTGTGTTGTCTGTGTGCGTGTGTGTGTATATATAGTCGTTAGTCGTGTGCGTGGTGGGAAGCGTTACATTATACGGGGGTAGAAGTTGGTTGCAGAGTTTAGAATGTTATAAATTATTACGAAAATAAAATTAAAAATCTAATTACTTTGTATAAGCTTTTACGTACGTCTCGTATATATAATTTTGTATTTCATAACATTTTCATTTAAATTTATTTATTTTATTTTAAGCTTTGTACGTAAATAAATACGAGTATTGCATGGAAAAATTAAGGAAGATAATAAAAAAATTGTCTTAAGAATTGTCTAAAGGATAAAAGAGGTAGGAGTATTCCCTATATTTCATATATGAATTCCGGGAATTCTCTTCCTTATTTTGCTTTGTATTTATTTTTTTGTTTGTTTCAATCGTAGGCATAATATTATACAAAACATGTTTTTCAATTAAAATGGATTTGTGGTAATTATAGAGATTATAAAATTTATATTCTGCGAAATTGATGTTTAAACAGCTTACGGCACAAAAAATACAAAAATTTGTGTTTTAAAATTTGTTCCATCTCAATTACAAATTTTTAATTTTGATTTTTATGGAATTAAGTTATTTAATTATATATTCGAATTCTTGTGGTGGGTGAACTTTGATTTGTTTTATAATAGAAGGTTGTTAAAGCACCAGAATCTATAAATAAAAGGTGAGCTTTTATTGGTTTATAAAATAAGGAACGAGTCTAACCACTTAAACCTTGATATGGCTTCATATTCTTCGCAGCAATTCCTACTTTACGACCGGTGTGAAGAACTGAACAAAATTTGTTATTTTATAATTTACGCGAGTGTGCATTCAATATTTTAACAGTGTCCAACTGCAAAGCCTATTAATTAGGCGAATTAACGTATATAATGAAACCGCGTGGAAATCTCTAGGATCGCCCCGTATATCGAAACATACAACATATCTGCAAGTGCAGATAATGAGGCTGCTTTAAGATATCCAGAAGAATTTTCTGAAATATATAAAAAGGTGGCTACAAAGATGAACAAATACTCAACGTTGACGAGACGGGATTATACTGGAAAAAGTTACCGTCACGCACTTTTATAGCAGTCAATGAGAAGTCATGCCCAGGATGTAAAGATCGTCTTACACTATTATTAGGTGGTAATGCAGCAGGAGATTTTTAACTAAAACCGATGCTTGTATACCGTGCGGAAAATCCTCGAGCTCTTAAGGGTTTAGCAAAAAATAATTTGCCCGTATTGTGACGTTCCAATAAAAAAGCGTGGGTCACAAAAATTTTATTTGAAGATTGGTTCACGAACTATTTTTGCCCTACGACAATACGATATTGTCGAGAAAATGGGTTGGATTTTAAGATTTTATCAATTTTAGATAATGCTCCAGGTCATCCCACCGGTCTTAGCGATTTAAATGAAAATATTCAAATAACATTTCTTCCACCAAATACGACATCGTTACTTCAACCGATGGATTACAACGCACTTTTTCACAAGCCATTAAAGCAACAACAGGAGAAAATGCGCTCACTTTAACAGAATTTTGGAATAGTTACAACATTAGAAATGTTATCGAAAATATAGACGAAGCATGGCATGAAGTGACACCAAACAATATGAGAGCCGTTTGGAAACATATCATACCGCATTGTGCTAATGATTTCATTGGTTTTGAGACGCATTTTTTGGAAGTTACCAATAACATAGAGAAGCTTGGACATCAACTTGGTTTCGAAGATCTGGATTCTGACAGTGTAATTGAATGCATTCAATCTAGCACGAACGAGCTCGAAAATGAAACACTTATTAACATAGACGAGCAACGAGCTTATGAAGAACAGAATGACAACTCAGACAACTATGACTGTGATGAAATGCCTGCAGAAGATTTAACGGCTGAACAGCTTTCAAAAATGATTGGAATGGTCGAAAAAGTTTCAGATCATATAATGGAAGTTGATCCTAATATCGAACGTAGCATTACAATTCGTCGAACAATAAACAATGCAATTCGTTGCTACAGAGAATTGTATGAGGAGAAACGACCAAAAAAGATCCAGACATCGTTATTGCAATTTTTTGGCAATAATAAATGAATTAAAACATTTGAATTTAAAGTGAATTGTTTTTGTTTGTCTTTTATAAATTAACTTGTTTTATTTATTTATTTATTTAATTTTATTTATTTGTTTTTTTGTTCAGTTATTTTTAATAATTTTAAAATGAAATGAATTGTTTTTGTTGGTTTAGTTATTTAAAATATATATATGTTTGAATATATGTACGAGTACATATGTACTACATACTCTCGTTTTTTTATTTAAAAGCAGAAAAACAAATTATATGTAACAAATTATCGTTTTTTGACCCGATTATCGTCATCATGACCTTTAACCTCCTTCATAGGGGTATAGAGCCTGTAAATAGGCGCATAGGGCCCTAGTGCCTCGATTAGTCCGGTTTCAAATAGTACGGCAAAATGGTGGAACCGATTAACCGTACTATGCGAGGTATTCTGTATTTTCCAAAATTTTAAATGGTGCATCACACGCTTGATGACAGTGCTTCCAGAAAAAAATTTAAAGCTATTCAGCGACCAGATTAACTACTACATTGGAAATTTCAAATAAATATATCTTATCACGCTACATTCGAAATCGCAAAATAATAATCGTATAATTACCTGTAATGCTGCACACGACTGATGGGTGAAGACCTCTTGCCAATCTTTGATTGGGCGATAGTTCTTATCCTCATAGGTAAACCATTGATGCCCCTCGGAATTTAGCTTTTTAGACAAATCTCTATAGGTTTCAGAGTCTACAACATTAATTTTCCAAACGCCATTATTTAGAGATACGAATTTGTACTCGGCTATCGTAATCGATTTCATAATCGATTGTATAGTGGAGATATTTGATATCCCGACGACATTTATTGGTGGTGGTGATTTCTCTTTTGGTTTAGCTGGTTATTGTTCTAGAGCTAGTTCTTTCTTGATGATTAACTGGTTTCTAGAAACCTCTTTTGTAGTTAATGATAAAGTCTCTGCCATTTCTGGTGAGTGTTGCTTTCCTTTTCTTATTTGGTCTTTTATTCCGGTTCAACATCCAATTTGTGTTTCATTATAATTTTTCTTCATCCGCATATGGAATGGATTAATGTCGTCATCGATTGCAGGGCTAGGTGTCGTCCCAAGTTCTGCACGTGTTTCAACTACTTTTCTGAGATCTTCATTCTCTTTTTTAAAATTATAAATTCTTCTTCCAATTTTTCCTTCTCGTACTAAAAAATATTTCCAGTTGAAGGTCTTGGTGGTCTTGATAATTTAGAACTTTGAAATAATGATTGGCCTACCCCAGAATCTGTTGGGCCTGGCTGTATACCACCTGGGGCAATATATTCCGTATTTGTTGTAGATTCATTGTTTGTTTTAGCCAATTTATACCACTGGCATATGGTCCTCGGTAGCATTTTGCTACTGCCGTAACAGTACCAACCCCCGCGATAAGAACCCGCGTCCTTGGCTTGCTTAATGAAATTGTTAATTTGCTTTCTCATGACCTTATATTCTTGATACAAACACTCATTTTTTGTGTGCTTCCATCGCCGTTGGGAACGGTGCGGTCATTAGCAAAAATATTTGCATAACACAATGTGTACAGACAAAAAGTGTATACCTAGTTTTATACTTAAGCTGATAAGAACATCTTGTTATCTAAGTTTGATAATTATTTGCTTTTTACGGAACTTACGATGACAAACACATTTTATGTGTGCTCAACATGGATCACAATGACTATCAATTCCGGGCTTATTTAATGGAAAAGATAAGAAAATATGTTCAATTGATTAAACGGTTTTAGCATATAATAGTGATTGGTTTAACAACGTAAATTCTTTTGTAAGTAAATTTAAATTTCAACACAATATATTATTAGGTTATAGCTCCAAGCAGTGTATAGTTGAACTAACCTGCGTTATTTTATGACAAATGTTTATTTTGTGATAACAAAAAGTAAATCGAAATTCTAAGTGTACCGAAATTTTGGACAAAAAAACAAATCGTTAGTCAATAATATGAGATTTTACTAGATAGCGTAATAGTGTACAATTACAAAAACAAATCTAGTAATTTTTTATATTAAAATCATAAATTTTATTCTTCAGATAGGGGGCGCGTTTCCACCCATTTCTTGATATTTGGAATATTTCGAACTGTCTTGTTTAATTCCAGCAGCGCGGGATAGTTATCAAATACATCATCTCCCAAATGCTTCAAAAATATGTCGTATTCGGCCGAAAAGAACAAATCAGCCCATGTTAGTTTGCCACCAACAAAGTAACCACCATTCTCTTTAACTTGATTATTTAAATAGGTCAAATATGCTGGAGCATGTCCACTAAGAAGTTCTTTTTTCTTGGCTGCAATTACATCTTTATCGTTTGCCAAGAACAATATATTATACATTTTTGTACGAAGATCAATAATTGTATCGACCACTGTATCGGCGGCAGTTTTTTCATCATCATTAGCACCAGCTATTCCAAATTTATTTGCCAAAAATCGACAAATTGTTGTACTTTGAATCATAACTTTTCCATCGATTTCTAACGTTGGTACTTGTTGAATTGGAAAGCCTAATTTAAATACAGATTAGAAACATTTATATTGTTCCGACATAACAAACATTTTTTAAAAGTATCTTACTCTTCTTTGCAGCATTAAATGACTCTTGATTAAGTCGAACATCTTCGAATTTAATCCCTTGATGGCTCAAGATAAAACGAATTGGTTCTCCCATCCATGTTCCATTAAAATATGTAACCTTGTAGCTCGACATATTTAAATTACTTAAATTGTTTTATATTCACCAGTAGTATTGATACCCACTGCCAATACGCAAGTACAAATTATGAATGTGCTGGCGTTAAGCAATTTTTATTCAATTTTATCGCGCGATATAGCGCGTGTGACATTGAAAGAAAAAAACATACGAGTGGCAAGAGAATAGAGAACTATCGAAGAGTCTTGATTCCGATTGTTATTTTATTTAATCAGAATTTTGAGATTAATATTACGTTCCAAACCAAATAGTGCTATATCGATTTTAACGATTGTTTGAGTTGAACTATAATCAAATAATAGAATTATATAATTTATTTCAAAACAGGGTTGATCAACATTAAAAGTGATTTTTTGTTGCGTTGCTGGAAAGGTTTGTGGATTTATCACATAAATTCTGGCGTGTGAGTAACGCCAGAAATCTCACGATTTTCTTATTTTGTCGAGTAGTATTTGATTGTGCAATTTTGTGCATCCAACGGTAAAATTTGTGCATAAAGTGTTTTGGGAGATAATGTGAGATTTTTGACGTGATTATCACACTAGAAATCCCACAGATTCGTTTTATCATTAGAGCATATGTTTTGCTTTAGTTTAATTGTGCAAAACTGTGCATGCCATCAACAATTTGGTTCTCTTCCAGAATTGGTCAGGATTTTTCCTAGAACGACTATATCTGCCCATTTACATGCGTTAGGCACAAAATCTATTAAAGTAGATCAACTACGAAAGAAAAAGTCATAGTGTTTTAGTCACAATGTTTAGACCAGATGCATATAAGGCCAAGACTCAATGGTGGCATACTCCATATCACCCATAATTGGGAACAGCAAACCCTTAATTCAACCCTGTATTTAAAACTTATATTTTTGAAGTACACTTATTGAAAGATGTTTGAAAATCGCACATTTTATCAACGAAATCACTTAAACTGCTTGTACTGAACATATCAGATCTTGTTTCTATGGGCAGGCTGAGTCTGGTGAAAATATTCGGCTGAGAAAATAGTTACATCGTCCAGTAATATCCTCTGCTCACATTTTGTAAAGTACTTAGCGCTTCTGATCCGTTTTCTTAGCCAACATACAAACAAGTTCATCATTTGTCGTTAAATCTAAACAAAATATGAATACTGAATGGGGCGTTAGGCCTCCAGGCACAAGTGTGTAAATAATAAATGTATAACAGATGTTTTGCCAGTATCAATAGGCGGGTCTAAAAAATAGATAATTTCTCAATTCTCTGATTGAACAGAAACTTTAGCTCACTTGCATTGTCATATTGATTTAAGGAGCTGATATAATTTTTCTCTCATAAGATCAGTAGCAATGGATATAAGCTGTTCTTTTGGTTTGCTTGAAGAGAAAGAAATATAGTCGTGGTCCATCCATTGAAACGAGTTTATCTTGTATGTCTGTTAGAGCCCAATTAAATATTTCGTGTGTGTACACGTGCTACGTTTGTGGCGAGTTGTTCCTTGTAGTGAACATCTTGTGCCAAGTCATCTTTATATTTACAATTATAATTTTACAGGATTTTCAATATGACATGTTTTCAGCGGATTTGAAAATAAATTTGTAAATGTAAATAGAAACAAGTAAAAGACCCAAAATTGATCCTTGAGGAGCACCAGCAAAAACATTACATTCCATTACAAAGTAAACCGAAACAATTAAGGTGATCAAGCATTTGCCTAGAAGGGGCTGGCAAAATACTTATTGACCGAATGTCACAAACAGTGGAAACAATATCCTTCTTAGGAAGGGGAGTAATCGAAGCCACTTTCCACAAATCAGGAAATACTGATTTCGTTAAATATTGATTAACGATGAAGGTAATCTAATAAATAATTTTAATATTTTAATGTTACGAACTATGGAACGAGTGAGATTGAATCATGGAAATTGGAAAGAATGTTTGAAGAAACGCAATTTGGTTGTGTGTGAATTATGTGAAAGCTGTTTGGTTGTGGAGGACATCGAACATTTGATTCTGAAATGTTCTGCATTTAACCAGAGCAGACAAATGTTCGATGTTCTATTGAGTGCAAGTAGTTTAACTGAATTATTACGAATGGGAATGAACGTATATAAGAATATGTATGAATTTATTAGAACAAATCAGATAGAAGTGTGAAAGGGGATCGATGTGTGGAGGGCTAGGTGAATGAAAAGAAATTAAAATTAAATTATTATTATTATGGTAAAAAATGTCAAAAATTAAAAATTGTAAATTTTGAAACGGGCCATATGGCACCAAATTTTTGGAGCTAGTGCCAAATAAATAAAAAAAAAAAAAAAAAAAAAAGTCAACCGTATCGTATGCCATTGAATAGCAAAACACCTAATGATTCATTAAAATTACTTTTCCGTATAATACGTCATTAGCAATACAAGAAATACTTCCTTTCTTACCAAAGAATTTTTTTACGTAAAATCTCTACATAAAAAAATCTTCATTTTTAACTGTTGGTAGTTTAGGTCGTTTAAAACATTTTGTCGCTTTCCAATGAAAGCACACGGTATATTTTCACAGTAAGGCCAATCAGGTATTTATTAATGGATTCGTTTTTGATTTCTTTAATTAGCAACTTAGTTTATTGGATAAAAAATTTAGAGTTGTTTTATATTCTGGCGCTTGACTTCTTTGCCAGTCCTTTCTTGCTTTTTGTCTTGCCGCAACCAGTTCCCAAACTTTGAACTTGAGCGGGTACTACTCCACGCCGCTTCTTGTATACTGTTGTTGAGGTGTTCTTCTTCTAGCTGTATCGGATTTTTAATTGGCTCCTGAAGATCAATATTATCCTCAAAAAGTTTCTGCGAATTTCTCCCAGCAGGTTTTTTATTAGTTAGCGAAGGCGGACTAGTTATCTTAACAATCGTTGCACTGATTGTCATAATAACAGGCGTGTGATCCGACATTATCCCTTCGCTGCTTTCTAGGTATATGTAGTTCTCGTCTATACTTTTGGTCATAAAGAAGTCAATGATATCGGGTATTTTGCTTCTATTGGTAGGCCATTAAGTTGGTTCATCTCCAGAATGAAAATCGCTAGTGCATAGTTTTCTTGCTGCAAACACTTCTTTTTCTTTTTTAGAGATTACCCTTGATCCCCAGTAGGTACTTTTTGCATTAAAATCACCTCCGTTGGTAAAACTTGATACAAGTGATTTAAGTAATGTGCGATAGTTTTCTTTTATTAAATTATATCTTGGTTGGGGCGGGGCGGGGGGTCAATATGTTGGCGAGATGCTATATTCTTTGTTACTATTTATAAATAGTTTTAAGGAGACTGCTTGCATACATTTCTCTTCAATTTATGAAAATTTCTTTCTTTCTTGCTTATCTAACCTGTTGCTTATATTTATAGAACTAGAAGGCATTTCTCTTGTCTAGCTAGACGAATGTTAGGAGCTTCTTAGTATCTTTTGAAGCACTGCTGTATCTTCGGTAGTGTCCTTCGGAATAACTGGTTTTGTCATGACTACTTGTGAGTATAGTTTTGGTTCTCCCGTTTTACTAGCATGAGGTTTTAGTTCTTCTTTGGTCTGAAAGTTTGTTTATTTTTTTCCGGCATTCCTGGATTTTGTTTTCGCGTTTTATTTCTTATTCTTTGTAGCTCCTTAACTATTTCACATCCCCGGTAGCTTGCGGTATGTGACTTCTTGCAATTAACACGTTTTGCAGCAATATTTTTACTAATTGTTTACCCTTGGGCATGCTTTCTGGCACATTTCACGCATTTTGTCTCTCTTTAGCAATATTTATGCTTATGATTAAAACCTTGACATACATATTTTGTACTGCGGTATCAGCTATTTTTTTCAATGGCTCTATTTTAACTTTCATGTTAAGTATTGCTTTGATATTATATATACACATTCTCCACATTTTGCTTGTTTTAAAAGTGAGCCTCAATAGTGGAAGCCCTCTTAATGATGTTTACAACATTTCCTATTTGATAACCCTTTTGCTTGAGATCCTAAATAATTTCCTCTTTTGCGCAGTTTGGGTGAAGACCTCTAGCGATCACTTTGATTGGGCGATCAAACTTATCTTCATAGGTAAACCACTGATGTCCCTCGAGATCAAGCTTTGTAGCCAAAGCTCTATATGTTTCAGAGTCTACAACATTAATTTTCCAAACGCCATTGTTTAGAGATACAAGTTTGTACTCGGCTATCGTAATCGATTTCATAACCGATTGTACAGTGGAAAAATCTGATATCCCGACGACATTTATTGGTGGAGGTGATTTCTCTTTTGGTTTAGCTGGTTGTTGAGCTAGTTGTTTCTTGATGATTAACTGGTTTCTAGAAACCTCTTTTGAAGTTGATGGTAAAGTGTCTGCCATTTCTGGTGCGTGTTGTTTAGCATTCCTTTTCTTATTTGGTCTTTTATTCCGGTTCAACATCCTATTTGTTACTCTTTCTAATTCTTCTTCATCAGTCTGGAATGGATTAATGTCATCATCGATTGCAAGGCTAGGTGTCGTCCCAAGTTCTGCACGTGTTTCAACTACTTTTCTGAGTTCTTCAATTCCTTTATTTCTCTTAGTTGTTGATAATTGGAACTTTGTCTAAATGAATTAAACAATGATTGGCCCACCCCAGAATCTGTTGGCCCGGCTCCGAAGAGTGTTGATTTGGCAGCATATCTGCTGCTGTTCCACTCCCGGTATTATATGGCGAATTTGTTTTAAACATTGTTTGTTTTATACCACTGGCATTTGGTCCTCGGTAGCACTTTGCCACTGCCGAAACAGTACCCGCCCCGTGACGAGGACGCGGGTACTTTGGCCCGCTTAATGAATTTGTTAATTTTTTTTCTCATAACCCTATATTCTTGATATACACTCATTTTTCGTGCGCTTCCATCGACGTAAAACAAAGTCTCTCAGATTTATCATGTTAATAATTCATTATTAAACCATGGTGGACGAGGAGGTCGTAAGTTTATAATTCTCAGTCGAACGGATTCCTCAAACATGGGTCTGGCAAAATTCGTTATGCGCTTAACTTTTCCATTGGGATCAGGAATAGAACAAATCAAATCCCATACAAATTTGTCGCATTTTCTGTACATGAGTGATAAATCTATTTTATTGAAGTCGCGAAAAGTAAAACTGCCACTGCAGCTCTCGTTCTCAGACCGAACTAAACTAAATTAATTATTATACTCGAGTAACTCTGAGAAGATCAGAACGCGTATTTTTTGTAAAAAGTAATTTGAATAATTTTCTTCTTCCTCGATTTAGTAGCGGGGATGTTACAGCGGTGAGCGTTGAGATTGGCCGTGAACAATTATGGCTAGCCTCAGCCTATATGAATCGCGAGAAGGAGGTTCCACCGAATGACATGGGAGAACTGATCCGAGCAGCAGGTCAAAGAAGGGTAGGTGTTATACTTGGATGTGATGCAAACGCTCATCACACAATCTGAGGAAGCACAGACATTAACGAGAGGGGTGAGTTATTTTTTGATCACTCATTAAATACTAACCTTTTAGTTTGCAATATTGGACGAGAACCATAATTTGTTGTTAAAAATCGACAGGAGATTTTAGATGTGAATTTCTTAGAGATTTTGATTCTAAGAAAATTCAAATTTCAAAACTTTCACCGATCAACAAACTTGCCACTACAATATTTTGGTAGACCCATATGTGCGCTCTACTTGTGCTAAGCCGATTAAAATTCTAATGCAGCTTGCATACCTAAAATGACATTCTTGTGAAGAACGAATATTCTGTGATGATCAACACGTTAATAAAATCAAGGAATTGGTGCTCGAGAATCTACGATTAACCTAAGAGAGAGTGTGCCAGTATTGGAGACCTCACTGGCATCGTTGAAATATCGGAAGGATCAGTGAAAACCATTTTGAAAAATCATTTGGTCCGAAGAACAATGAAAGCACGATTGGTTCCAAAACCACTCAATTTTTTGGAAAAACAGCGTCGCGTTGGCGTCTGTAAAACAATGCTTTCCGACTACCAGGATGTCATGAAACGTATTATAACTGGCGACGAGTCCTGGATCTATGCTTACGACCCAGAAACAGACGATCAATCGGCCGAATATCGTGACAAATGTGCGGCGAAGCCGAAAAAACCACGTAAAAGCAAGTCAAAAATCAAGGTGATGTTGACAGTTTTCTTCGATTATCGAGGTGTGGTGCACTCCGAATTCCTTCCTACCGGCCAAACTGTCAACAAGGAATACTATTTGAGTGTTATGCGTCGTTTGCGCGAAAACCATAATATTGTGGTGGCAAGTTTGCCGATCGGTGAAAATTTTGAGATATGAATTTTCTTAGAATCAAAATCTCTAAGAAATTCCGTTCTTCACAAGAATGTTATTTTAGGCATGCGAGCTCCATTATAATTTTAATCGGGTTGGCATAAGTAGAGTGCACATATGAGTCTAATAAAATCTTATAGTTGTTATATTGTTAAGTTTGTATTGATTTTAGACTTTCATTAATAATAGACTAATTAATAATTTACAGTGAATAATTCAAACCGAAAGATTCGAAGACTCTAAAAGACGAAATTACTAATAAACTAAAGATAAATCCATGCGTTCGAAATCTAATTCGACAAAAATCTATTTAAATATTATAAAAGCTTAAACCTAATAAACCGTTAATATCATTTATTCTAAATCCGCGTGAATTAATAACCAAAAATTGTTTAAATTATCTTTCGAATATTATAATTGAATTGGGATGACCGATAACAACGGATAATCATGTACTCGTAAATGAATCAAACTTCATCAATCAACATGCAACAACCTGCTCAACAATTTCTACGAAACAATTTACAAGCAACATGTTTCTTTTAAAATTCATAATTTTTTTTTAATTTTTAGTAAACTTTCCTAGTAAGGAAATTTTTTTAGCTCAGGGCTAGGTTAAGATTAGATTATAGGTTAGCTACTCGTAGTTTTAGACTATTAAGTTCATATTGGAATTTAGCATATAAAATTATTATTATTTTTCAATTTTCAAATTTATTTCCCCTGTTCTATAATTTTTTTCCCCTCTTCTTTCTTTCTAGCGCGCCATGGCATATTACCGTTTGTTATTCATTTCCATTTATCTCCTCGACAGATGTTGCCACTCTGGCCGCTTCTCTGAATAGAACTCTAAATTTTATTATTAGGTTATTTTCGTTTTAATTAATGATTTTTTTTATATTCCCTGTACTCCGCGGTTTAACAAGATCGGCTCAACCTTTGCAAAGCCCACCCCTTTAAACCTGAGTCCTAGCCACGCTCAAAAGAACCGCGCAAGGGCAATGAATCGGTAATTAAAATATTCTGAAAATGAAACGACGTCCTGATGGTTCATCTTCCAATGCATGGTTGATATTGGCATGAAATGCTTCTTTTAATGCTGCGTGTCTCCTGACAAAGCCTAGGGTATACAGAAACCGAAATGGTGGACCACAGAGTTGGGAACCTATTGGAGGGCGTTCCCCAGAGGACAGCCTTTAATAAAGCCAAGAACACAAGGTAGGTTCGGGATTGGGGTTCCTTTAAGGAGGACCTAAGAAAGTACAAAAAGAGTTGAGGAAGGCATAAAGGGGGTCTTGGAGACTCTTCTGTTGTAGAGTGGAGGAGGTCTCTGAGACTTCTCGCCTTAGCAAAATGATATCTACTAACCCAACCAGTCCTAATTATTTAATTAGACCGGACGGGTTATGGACAGCTTCAAGTGCGGAATCATTGGAGCTTCTCATGGAAACCCATTTTCCGGAAAGCTTTGATGACACGATGGAGAACGAAGCTCATTGAGGAACACCTTCAATAGATTTGGAGGCATCGTGGACAGAAAAATAATCCTGTAGACGCTGAACGGTTGTAAGCCTTATAAATCGGCGAGCTAGGATCGGATTATACCAGCAGAGATCCAAATAATCTCGGCAGTAATCCTCCCCTGGCTAGAGATTATCTTCGGGGGATGTCTGAAACTGATCTATATTCCTCAGAAATGGAAGGAGGTCAGAGTATCCTTTATCCCGAAATCTGGAAAGGCTGGTAGATGTAGTTATTCGAACAAAAATTGAGCCAAGAAATTGGGCAATATCGCAGCATGCGTACTGTGCAAGTGAAAGTCGGTGGACATAGCTTTGTACGATCTAGTACGGACGATTGAGAAGTCAATTTACTCACATGAGTTTTGTATCTTAGCATTTCTGGACATTGAGGGTGCCTTTACTATTGTAAAAAATGGAGGCAATCATGGAAGGATTGTCATTTTTGAAGGTGGACTACCCTTTAAGTAGGTTAATAAACCAGATGCTGGTAAGCAAGATTATTACCTCGGAACTGGGGCAGTCCACCATTAGAAGACGGGTGGTTAAAGGAACCCCGCAGGAAGGTGTACTGTCCCCTTGCTTTGGAGTGCAGTGATGAATAGACTGCTGTTGGAACTGGAGAGAGAAGGGACAGAGGTGGTAGCGTATGCGGATGATGTAGCAATAGCCGTCTCAGGCAAATATCTGGATTAGGGATGTTATGCAATAACAATGTCAACCCTTCCAAGATAGAGCTGGTACTATTTACTAAGAAATATAAAATTCCGGTAGCTAGCCCTCGTACTATGAACGGCAATAGACTGGCTTTTGGTAGAAGGTGCAAAGCGGGGCGCTCGACGAATGTTCTACCTTATTCCAATCGAATTTTTTGGTAAGCAGATGACAGCCAATGTGGCTACGAGAATCTCGGCTGTCTCTCAGTGGAAGTGTCTTCATGCGGGGCATTCGACGATAGTTAGATCGCTAAGGGAAGAACTGGCGAATCTAGATTATATTAAACCAACGTTGTGTTTTGATAAAGGTTTCCGGACCATCTGTCCTGCGGAGGAATCCTGGAGGAATGAATCATTACTGGAAAACGAGGCAGTGCAATTTTTCACGGACGATTTTAAGGTAGAAGGCAAGGTGGGAGCCGGATTCTTCTGTGAGAAGCTTAATGTTAATATATCTGTTCGTCTCAGTAGTCAGTAGCGTGTACTAGGCTGCAGTGGTGGCGATCAGGGAAGTCGTGACATGGTTGAATCATGACGTGGTATCCGTGTGGGACATCGCAATTTATGTGGACAGTCAAGCGGTGGTTAAGTCACTAGAGGCGGAGATGAGCGAATATTTCAGAATCCAGATATGTTGGGTCCCTGGTCACTCGGACGTCACGGGAAACTGCAGGGCAGACGAACTAGCTAGGTACAGTACGACTCTCCAGATGCAGCCAGAAAGGGCAGTTCTGGGGAGACCTATAGCAGCGCTCAAATTGGTGCTCAGTAAAACGGCAATCGCCTCGAAAAATGAGACGTGGACCAACACACTCAGATGCAGGGTAGCAAAACAGGCTTGTCCAAAACTGGACTTGCGACCGCTCCAAAGCAGTAGTATCCCTGGAAAAAGAGAGGTAGGATTGATCGTAGGGCTACTGACAGAACACTGTTCCCTTTTTGGGGAACATGCGAGAAGGCTGGGTCTACAGACGAATGACTTTTGTAGAAGTTGTATGGACGAAGAGGAGGAAGAGACTTTAGATCACTTCTCCCTTGTGTCCGACACTAGCAGACAGAAGGCATAAGTACTTAGGTGTGTAGGGTATGGACAGCCTTTTGGAACTCGCGGACTGTGTGCAAGATATTTTACGCTACATAAGAAGCTTTGGATTGTTTCAACGGGAGTAAAGGGGCGATAGGATTCTGTGGTAACACAATCGGGCCCATGTTTTACTGCTGCACCAAATTACATCTCTATGACATTTCTAAGTTTCTTAAAAGAATATGCGTCATCACTAAGTACACTTACAATTTAATTATTGAAATAAATTAATCGGTCATTAATAATAATATTTGCATATCGCAATGTGTACAGGCAAAATGTGTTTACCTAGTTTTATACTTAAGCTGATAAGAACATCTTGTTATCTTAGTTTGATAATTATTTGCTTTTTACGGAACTTACGATGACAAACACATTTTATGTGCGCTCAACATGGATCACAATGACTATCAATTCCGGGCTTATTTAATGGAAAAGATAAGAAAATATGTTCAATTGATTAAACGGTTTTAGCATATAATGGTGATTGGTTTAAAAACGTAAATTCTTTTGTAAGTAAATTCAAATTTCAACAGAATATATTATTAGGTTATAGCTCCAAGCCGTGTATAGTTGAACTAACTTGCGTTATTTTATGACAAATGTTTATTTTGTGATAACAAAAAGTAAATCGAAATTCTAAGTGTACCGAAATTTTGGACAAAAAAACATATCGTTAGTAAATAATATGAGATTTTACTAGATAACGTAATAGTGTACAATTACAAAAACAAATCTAGTAATTTTTAATCTTCAGATAGGGGGCGCGTTTCCACCCATTTCTTGATATTCGGAATACTTCGAACCGTTCTATTTAACTCCAGCAACGCGGGATAGCTATCATATACATCATCTCCCAAATACTTCAAAAATATGTCGTATTCGGCCGAAAAGAACAGATCAGCCCATGTTAGTTTGCCACCAACAAAGTAACCACCATTCTCTTTAACTTGATTATTTAAATAGGTCAAATATGCTGGAGCATATCCACTAAGAAGTTCTTTTTTCTTGGCTGCAATTACATGTTCATCGGTTACCCTAAACAATGCATTATACGTTTTTGTACGAAGATCAATAATTGTATCGACCACTGTATCGGCGGCAGTTTTTTCATCATCATTATCACCAACTAATCCAAATTTATTTGCCAAAAATCGACAAATTGTTGCACTTTGAATCATAACTTTTCCATCGATTTCTAACGTTGGTACTTGTTGAATTGGAAAGCCTAATTTAAATACAGATGAGAAACATTTATATTGTTCCGACATAACAAACATTTTTTAAAAATATCTTACCCTTCTTTGCAGCATCAAATGACTCTTGATTAAGACGAACATCTTCGAATTTAATCCCTTGATGGCTCAACATGAAACGTATTGGTTCACCCATCCATGTTGCATTAAAATATGTAACCTTATAGCTCGACATATTTAAATTACTTAAATTGTTTTATATTCACCAGTAGTATTGATACGCACTGATAAGACGCAAGTACAAATTATGAATGTGCTGGCTTCAAGTATTTTCTATTCAATTTTATCGCGCGATAAAGCGCGTGTGACATTGAAAGAAAAAAACATACGAGCGGCAAGAGTATAGAGAACTATCGAAGAGTCTTGATTCCGATTGTTATTTTATTTAATCAGAATTTTGAGGCTTGATTCCAAAGCAAATCGTGTTATACCATCATGCAAATAATAGAATTTTATAATTTATTTCAAAACAGGGTTGATCAACATTAAAAGTGATTGATTTTATTGCGTTGCGGGAAAAGTTTGTGGAGTCATCACAAAACCGTAATACACTTGTCATCATATCAATCTGCAACGTATACGTATGGTCAACCTGATATAACGGATTCTGGCTGATCGGGAGTAGGCATAATCATGAAATTTGATCAGAATGTTCAAGTAGTTCCAGTGATTTCATTAATAAAATGTGCAATTTTCAAAAATCATTCATTAAGTGTATTTTAAAAATTTAAGTTTTAAATATAGGGTTGGATTAAGGGTTCTGTGTTCTGTGAGTCCTGGTCTTAGCATCTGCTCTAAACATTGTGACTAGAAAACTATGACATTTTCCTTCGTAGTTGATCTACTTTAATAGATTTTGGACATAAGGCATGTAAATGGGCAGATATAGTCGTTCTAGGCAAAATCCTGACCAGTTCTGGAGGAGCGCTATATTGTTTTTGGTATGCACAGTTTTGTACAATTAAACTAAAGCAAAACATATGCTCTAATAATTAAATAGAGCTATGGGATTTCTGGTGTGATAATCACGTCAGAAATGACGTGGGATTTCTGGCGTGACTCACACAAAAATTATTAACCTCGTAAACTATCATTTTTTATTGGTACAAGGACAATTCATTTGATTAAAGTAGTGATATTCTGCTTTTTCCCAAAATAGTTATCGGAAAAAGTGTGCAAAAAATATTTGTTAAAAAAGAAATAAAAAGCAACAAAATCCCTATAATAGGAAACACCCAACGTAATCAAACTAAATCAATAGTTAAATACCTAAGACATCAAAAATTGTTTTTAAAATGACGCAGGAAGACGATTATACTAAATCGATAGCGGTAAATAAAGTCACGAAGAAACTACCACCATTTTGGCAAGCAAATGCGGAAATACGGTTTCAACAAGTCGAAGCACAATTCCAGTTACACTTTGTTGACAGTAGGGGACACCAAAATATTGTCCAAGGTAACAAATGCTGGAATTAATCCGCCAGCTGACGATAACTATTCAACATTAAAACAAGCCATATTGGAACAATACAAGATAACAACTTGTCTGGAAATTGTACATTGTTAGGCGATACAAAATCGTCCGGTCTTTTAAACGAGATGCGAACACTCGGCGGGTCAAACGTTGGAAACGAAATGCTGTTCTTTGGATGCAACGATTGCCAAATCCGATTCGAATGATTATTTCAACAAACGGCGACAGTTTGTCGAAGCTGGCACAAATGGCGGACAACTTGAATTCAGTTGAAAAACCAGTAGCGTCAACCTCCGCATTATTTACTACAATAGTATCACTGAAAGCTAAATTAACGCAATAGCTAATAAAGTAAATAAAATTTACAACAACATTCTGGTAGATTTCAATCACGTGAACGATCAACATCATGATGATCATCCACAACACATAATTCATCAGGCGGATGAAGGGGGAAATTCTATTGAAAATAATAATTCGGAAAATGTCATTAATATATTTCGGATTTAAAGTCGAATCAATAAGTTTTAATGGACACAGGAACCAACATTTCCGTTTTGTCCCCAAACAAAAATGGAAAGCAACAACTCTCAAATAGAACAAAACGCGTCGCTGCAAACGGCACGTGCCGTCCATGGATTGCAACGGGTATTTCCTAGGACATTTATCGTGGCCGATGTAAATCAACATATCATCGGGAAGGATTTTATCAAACACCACGAGATAGACGGCTTTACCAAATTATCAACAAAAGGTACACCTTCAGCAGACAAGTCATTTGGTATTACGACTTTCAACATCACGGATTCAATAGCGGATATTCCACGAGAATATAAAGACATCACAGTGACACACGATCACAGAAGTTCATCAAAAGTGAATATCACATAATTACGACAGGCCATCCAGTGTTTGCACAGCCTCGTCGACTCGCACCAGATAAATTAGAAATTGTTTTTTACCGAATTTGAATATTTGTTGAAACTGAGAGCTTGCCGGCCATCTAAAAGTAACTGGGCGGGGACCTAGGTGGAACCAGCGCATATACTAAACCCTGCGGTCACAACGCTGTTTGGTTTATTTGCGTTTATTTTTACACCGTTCGGCCCTGAAACGCGGTGCAGATACAACAACGCTTAATAAACGAGGAATTAAAAGAATTATCGTTGGTGCTCCTTACGTTAACGACATTGATATTGCGTCGAAAAACATCGAGGAATATTGAAAACATCTTATCATCGTATTTGAACGTTTAAGACAATATGTTCTCAGTATAAACGTGGCAAAGTGTGTATTCGGTAGGACAGATGTGAATTTTTTCGGACATTTAATTACTCCAGCTGGTTTAAAACCTCTGTCACAAAGAATCAACGCAGTGGAGGATTTTGAAGGAACGTCAACTTCTGCAACAATCAATCAGTTTTGCAAAAATTAATAAATGGTAACAAGAAGAACGACCAAAGTCCAAACAACCGGACGGAAGAGGCAGAATCCACTTTCCAAAATTGTCAAGATGATCTGATTAATATAGCACCTTATTGGTTCATCCGGCAAGCAACGAAAATTTGTTCTTATATACAAATGCGTCATTCAAAGCAGTAATAAATCAATCAGTAAATGGCAATGAATTACAAAAATTAGGATTTTTGTTCGAAGAAATTACTTGATACTAAGCAAATGCGTCATTCTTATGACAGAGATTTGGCTTTACCAAGCCGTAAAATATTTCCGACATTTGATAGAATGATGGCAGTTTTGTATTTATACGGACCATAAACCACCTATCTTCGCTTTTAAGCAAAAAAAAAGAACCGTCAACGCCGTGACAAATCAAACAACTCGATTATATCGAGCAATGTACAACCGACATCCGTCACATTGCTGGTTCGGAGAATAAGTTCGGCGCATTTAACTTGCGAAGTAAATTTCAAAAACGTGGCCGCAGCGCAGCAACGAGATCCGAAATTGCAGTCAATATTGAACGGAAATGTGACGAACTTTTCATTTCGTTTAGTCGGTTAGCCGTGCTAAATTTGGAAACCAAAATATATTGTGACAGCGAATCATCCGTAAAGTGCATGGACTTAATCACAATGGCGTTTGATGCACACATAAATTAGTTTTCCATCGATTTGTTTGCCCATCGCGATTTGAACACATCAACATCGATTTTATTGGACCCATGCCACCTAAAGCTGGCAATCTTATCACAGGATGGATTCAATATTTTGGAGTTCCAATAAAAATTACATCGGATTTGGAACGCCAGTTTGAATCGCAAGTGTTCAGAGAACTGAGCGAAATTCTAGGCATAAAACATTTGTGAACCACACCATACCATCTGGAAACCAACAGGATAATTGAACGTTGGCACAGGACTTTAAAAACTGACATTAAATGTCATGAAAACAACGACTGGTCAAACCTGTTGCCATTAATTTTATTGGGACTACGAGCCACGTACAAAGACGAATTGAAAGCATCTCCGTCAGAACTGGAACTAAGTCAAAGCCTACGTATTCTAGGAGAATATTTCTGTTAAACGAAAAACGAAAACGAAATCTGAATCTGAATTCGTAAAAGAATTTCAGAGAATGATGTCTACTATTCGGCCTACAACAATCGCTCATCACGACCACGAAAGTTGAAAGTTTTTGTACAAAAAGAACTTTCAAACTTCTCACACACGTATTGAGAATGGGTAGCGTACGTGAAAATCAACAATAAAAGATAAAATATTTCTATTTATCACATAAAATCGTCAACAGTGTTGTGCCATATTGTCTACACCGCATAGTTAATTAATATTCTAGATGTGTAGACAATTAAACAAATAGCGTTGTCAATGTAGAGAATGTAGACAATGTCGAAAACTTTAATTTCTTTCAGCAATTGGCAACACATGCAAAACATTTGAACCCAAGTTTTTTATTGGTAATGAAGCACACTAAATCTATCGGTCAAAAAGACCCGAGGCTGGCACAAAGATGGCGTATCTAATGAAAACTCGTATGGGCTTTAGGAAGTACCAACCTTCAAACAATTTGTGTCAAAATTTCCTGAAAATCTGAACATTTGTTTACAAGTTAATAAAATAGTTTTGGTAGACCGTAAAGTGAAATTGTGACAGGTAGCTAGCGCCTTTCAGATATAAAAATTTTGTATGAACAGGTGTCCATGGAAAAGCTATGTCAAAAATTGATGCCGGACTTGCTCAAATTAGATCAAACACAGCAACGCATCGATTATTCAGAGCGCTGTTTGAGCTATTTAACCGAGTAAACAACATTTTATTTCCATCGGCGTGTGGCAATAGATGAAACATGGATCCACCACCACACTCCGAAATTAAATCCTCAATCAGCTGAGTGGATAGCAGACGGTGAAATGCGTTCGAAGCGACCAAAACCTCAAATGTCGACCGGTAAGGTTTTGGCCCCCGTATTTTGGGATGCGCAAGATATTTTTACATTTAGAAAAAAAATTCCAAAAAAACGACTTCAAGTGCGAAAGAAAAAGTGCTCTTTGACCAAGACAATACCACAGTTTGAATTGCTTCCCCATCCACCTTATTATTCGGACCTAGCAGATCTCAAAAAAATGGCCCAGGAGAAGAGATTTTGCCTAAATAAACGAATATTTTGAGCCCAAAGATAAATCGGTCTGCAACAGTCATCGAAATGTTAAAAAAGCGTTGGAATGAATGTATCACTCTTGACGGGAACTATGTTGTTGAATAAAGTCGAACTTTGCAAAAACATCTGTTTTAGTAGTTTGCCTCGGGGCTTATTGACCGTCGAGTAATACATATTGCGGTTAAAGTTCGAAATCGGTAACTATGTGAAATTAAAAATTTTTCAAAATGTTTCCTCACAAAATGTTTCTGTTTGTTATAAGTGACAATCGACACTAACAATTTCAAAAATAATCTTTACCAGTTTTGTTTAGTTAGAATAATTATTATTAATGCAGCTTTAATATATCTCATTACCAAACTGAAGGTTAAATTTGTTTGACTGATTGTCGAGTGTCGTTTCATATTTATTCTATTTGTGTGTATTTTTCTTGTTTTGTGTCAATAAATTTTTTTAACGTGAATACGACAATTACATGCTGTTACTGCAAAACAGTTGTTGGCCACACCTAGGAGCGAACATCACTTCTACTTTAGAATTTCGCTTTTTTAAATATTTTGTGCTTTGCGTGCGCATATCTTTATTGTTCCAAATACCCATTGTAAGGTTTTAACACCGGGTTTAACTCAAATTGCAATCGCATTTCCAACATTACGCATTGGTGATAATCTTGCAAGTCATACTAAACCGGTAGCACCCAATAACTTTCGCAAAATTTGAAATAGCTCACAGTAACAAACTTCACCAAATCTTTTCTGACATAAATTCGAATTTGTTACAAATTCAACAACACGACATTCAACTTGCATCTGAATTTATGAACCATAGCCATCAACATTTGTTATTGAACTTGAAAATTATCGCAGAGCTTTGTATTTCAATGAGTTCAGCTGCGCTTTTAGTGATGATTTTAAGAAAAGCGACACCATCGACTCCGTACTTCTACAATCAACTATCACTTGTTTAGAGGATGGACTTAAAACCGTGAGGGACACCTGTAACAAGGTGATGGATTGTCTGTTATTTCTTGTTAATTAATAGTTATTGTATCTATCAGACCTTCATGTCGGCTCAGAGTAGCTCCTATAATAAGATCATACCCATTTCCAGGCTCAATATCTCTACGACAAACCCAGATATGCTTGAACACGTTAATTTCACTTTGAATGTGCAATGATATTCGAGTTGACCCGAGCCTGGTTTAATGTAGAAATGTGTCACGCCATAATGACTATGTTTCTCCTTTAAAGTGACGGTTCCTAAAACTATGTTTGACTTACATAATGTTTCCAGCGTCGTGGCTCGAATCAACTTTCTTTTTAGAATTTGTTGATCACCAGGCTAACAATAACTAGACACAAACAACGCAATCCAGAAGAACTAAATTTGTTGGTCGTCTATTACCAGATTGTAGTGGAACTACGAACAAAACCCCGAGAAGTATTTTTGCAAGCTCAAGCACTTTCGTGTGACATTTTTGCACTAACAAATTTTACCAGCGACTTCAACAGTATTGAATACTTTACATCAGATTACAATGTTTTCCGCAAAGATTATCCAGTTTCTGATTGCGAATTGACTTGTAGAGGCGTTCTTAATGCGGTGCATGTTAACTTTGATTGCTCAGAACTGGTAGCTCCTAGCAGATGCTATCGATCTTGGTTTTGATAGCACGAATATTTTATGACAAAGTTGGTAATTTTAATCTCTCAAGTCTTATATGAATTCAATCTAGGAATAATATCCATTATATGGTTGAGAATGTACGGTTTGCATTCTGGGTTGATATAGTTCAGTTACATAACAAATAATCTAAACTGGCAGCTTGATCTAGTGTTCGCTTCTGACACGAATAATTACGGAGTTTCGGGAAAAAATTCGTTCTCAGTAATGTTGAAATATATCTACCTATTTTACTCACTTTTTCCAGCGCACAATGTAGAGTTAACGTTGGGTCTGAAAGTTTCCCAAGTTTTAATTTTCATAAGACTGAATTTGAGAAGCTTAACAAGTAATTAGCTACTACCGATTTTAACACCATTCTTGACTATATTTAAGACCTTGAAATTCAAACTCTAAATTTTTATTGCGCGACCTTTGAATATTTTCAAAAGTCCGTTCCGTATGTTGTATAAAAAATAAATTTGCAGCTCCTCCATGGTATAAAAAGGAATTGCGTTCACTGCGTAGTCAATGGAACAATTCTAAGGACTTCGATGATTCAAATTTTCCAAACGATTACAAGAAATTTTCGAACTTATCTCAACAACTCTAATATAATTACATCGGCATTTTGTAGTCGAAAATTGAATGGAAATTCAAATAAATGAGATAGATATCCTTCTACCTTCTTAGATAGATATTCTTACAGATTATTTTTCTGCTGATCCAAACAATATTGCGGACTTCTGCGCAACTTTTTTTAGCAAGATGCTCTCCATTCAAATTGATTGAGAAACTGCAGTTAAAAGGATTATCAAGGTAACCGGTGATTTTTCGCTGGGCCTGATGGTTTTCCTTCTATCGTTTTAAAAAATTGTGATAGTAGCTTGGATCAACCACATACATCTCTGTTCCAAAACCCAAGCTCGCATAAAACATTTGCAACAATACGCAAAGTCTCCTTTATAGTTCCGATACACAAGAAGGGCTGTAAATCAGAAGCCTTCACTTATTGGCCAGTATCCCTAAGCTATTTGAAAGTATTGTATACTATTCTCTTTACTTGCAATGTAAAACGTTGTTTTCAGACAATTATCATGGTGTTGGGTGAGGGCGATCTATCTAACTGAATTTTCATCTCGTACTTTCACCAAAGAATTCGAAATGGTTTCTCATAAGATTTTTTGTTTAAACTCAAGGGCCAAAGTAAGAATTGAAGAGTGAAACCAAGGGCTCTTGGTTCCACTCTTCAATTCTTGCTTTTATAGCTATTTGCGGGGTACCCCAGGATAGTCATCTTGGGCCAATATTTTTCTAACTATTCTTCTAACTAAACTCAAGAAAAATTTCAACTTTCACTTTTGTAAACCTATTACAGAACGACCTTAATATCTACACAACTTGGTGTGCTAGAAATAATCTTGATTTGAATGTGAGTAAATGTCAATCCATTATATACTCTAAAAAATATGTACATTACATTCGTTGAGAGCATACTATCAACAGCGATGTTCTTACCAGAGTTTTAGCCGAGACTTGGGAGTAATTCATGACCGCGAGCTGAATTTTAGGAAGACCCCGACTGCGCATTTATATGACCTAGTTCGGCTTTTGCTTGAGTATGCTAGTCAGGTTTGGTCCACATACCGTGAAGTACATATACGAAGAATTGCGGCTGTACAACTGCAGGTCTTTGCACTTTGCGCTTTTAAGGGTATTTTAAGGGTATTGAAATCTGCGCTTACGGATTTTGCTTCATTTCAGAATTTTTGTAATTTAGTTTTAGACTTTACAATTTTTGAGGTTTCGATACCAACCTAAATTTATCATTTATTACCAAAGTTTCACTTTATACTCCTCAACTGGAACCAGCGGTCTTTGAGAAAATAACATTTGGTGGTTTATACACACCTTGATCAGCAAATGTTAATTTTGACCACCTTGAGCTTGACCACCAAGTGTTACTTATGTGTCTGCTGTAATTCGTCACAATACTCTCTAACTGTTTCTGTAGCTGAGATACCTAATGATACGGTATCCGACTAGATCATCTTAAACATGTAATTGATACCACATTATCGTAAATATTTAGCAGTTTGGTCACATAATCGTAAGATCATAGTTAATCGTAGGGACATTCAATTGTAAAATCACTTAATCATAGCGTTAGTAAACCATATCAACATTTAGCCGTAAGGCCAGTTAATCGTTAACGGCATCAGTGTATGGAAAAAATTTAAGCGAGGAAATAGATGGCGGGAGGAGTGCTTGATTTTAACTTATCACATTTTAGTCGAAATTCGATTGCTATTTTAATCCGTTGTAAACCTTGACCGTTTCCGAAAATATAATAATAATAATCGAGAAAAAAATATTTATTTTATCGTTGAATTTAGGTCCGAATTTCGATAAGTTGCTACGTTGTTAAAGTAATTTTAATTCGTTGTTTACTTTAGACGATCTAGACTGCCACCTCCAAACCCTCGCAATATAAATAAAATTGTCAGAATACTAAAATTGTCGCAATATAAATAAAATTAGCTAACACAGAATAATAGTTGCCATAGAAAAACACTGTGACCTATAAATTCAGCTGGATAATTGCAAACGAATTCAATCAACATTTTCAAAACATCAATTGGCAATAAGAAATTACATCTGACAATATCGAAGCAAATATTGACAGATTTTAAGAAATTTTATTTTACAGCTTTGAAAAATTTGTTCCGTTAATAAAACGGCATTTAAACAATAACCCACCTTGTTATGACGGACGCCTAGTGAATTAAAAAACTCAGCTTTCCGAAAAATGAAGAAAAGCAACTCAGCCATTGATGAAGTAAAATATTCCTAATTCCACGCCTATTTTGACAAAAGTCACCTGAAAACCATGAACTTAGGAGTTTTTCAATCAGTTTACAAACCTGAAGACATTCAACAACAATTTCAATGCCAATCATCCAGCCATGATAATTCAATGATTGTAATTAGTGAAATTGAGGACGGCTGCGGTTCGGAAAGAATTCCAACGTTCCTTAAAAAAACACTACATATAAAATTATCCTCAGCAGATGGAAGATCAAGCAAATTACACTAATTTTCAAATCAGGACCAGGAAGCGAGGAATAGTTACCACATCAATGATACCAAACCTATTTGAAATGTTTATGTGTAAAAGTTACAAAAACATCATTCCACGACATCTATCCAATTTCCAACATGGGCTTATGTCTGGTAAAACAACAATGACTGGATTATTAAGAATGTGTATGCTCTTCAGCTCTTCGTGTTTCATCACCTTTTGATCTTGTATAAAAGAAAAACGATTCGGACTGGTGACATTGTGAGGATTATATACGACTGAAAGCATGCACAATACCAGATCACTAGATTTAATCATATACCAATCGGTTTATTCGAGTTCCACCGTATGAGATTCCCTTTAAGAAACGTGGCTCAAATCTGTCGAAAGTTTTATTTTCAAACTGTTAGGAGGCCTAGCTTTCGTTTTCCCGTACATTGATGAAGTATTGGTTGCCAGTAAATCGGAGCATGAAAATGTGGAGTATTTGAGAGTACTTTTCAACTTTTGAGTGATTACGATTGAAAAATTAAAATATCAAAATGTGAGTTTGGTGAAATAAAACCGTCAAACAAACGAGTTAAAATTATTACTATGGTAAAACCGCCGACATCAATAAAATAGACAGAACAATTTACAGGCATGATTACTTATTACAGACGATTTATCCCAGGACTAGCAAAATTCTAAGCGCCATGGTATTCGCGGGGTGCTAATACCCCAAGCAAAGTTACCTGAGAAATCACAACATTGGTGTGGCCAGCAAACTGCAATGACGCAATTGAGAGAGGTAAAGCTGTTTTACCTTCATCCACATTATTCCCTTTCTCATGCTAAACTCTCTTTAACTTCGGATAGTTCAGATTTTGCTACCGCTTGAGTAGTATATCAATATAACTTGAATTTTGGCGCCAAATTGCGCTTGGGTAAAACCGTGAGTAAAATCTTATGTTTTAAAATTTATTGATCGCTAGAAAATCAGTAAAGTCATCTAAACTTGGAAAGGAGAATTTACTAGTTAGCATTTGTCGGTTATAGTTCAGTGAAATTTAGTTAAAACTGTGAAACTGCATAATGGCGGAAACCCGGGCGCTAAAGCGAATGTTGAAGAATTTGGAAAAGCTTAAAGCTCAAATAGCAAAATGTACAGCAGACACCCGTATTACACTGCTAGCAGATGAGTGGAAAGAGTTTCAAGCTCTTGAAAGGACAGTGAAAGGCAAATTTGAGGAAGTGAATATGGAAACGATGGAAACAATTGAGGAAACTCAAACAGATGTAAAACAAAAGTTATTTAGATTGGACAAGCAGTATGAAGAAAATAATGCTAACATGGGAAACCACACAATGGAAGAATTAATGTCAAATCAACGCAATTTTTGCAAGAGTTTTCATCTATCAACAAACGTGAAAGTGAAGTTCGTTTACCAGGGGTCAACATTCAAGAGTTTAGTGGCAATTACGCAGATTTTCCGTCTTTTTGTGACCTTTATGAGACTTCTGTCTATAACAACGACCAAATTTCCAAAGTACATAAGTCTGAAAGACTTACTCAAGGGAGATGCGTATGCTTTAATCAACCATCTCGCAGTGACCGATGCTAGCAGCACGTGGATGAAACTTTATTAAAGCGTGTTTTGGATCAATCTAGCTTACAACAGGGTTGTGCGAAATCCATTCGTTCATGTGTCAGATGAGGTCATACGAGGTTTGAAGGTACTTGGTGATCAAGCGAAAAGGAAGTGAATCAAAGGAGGCATTCTAAATAGGTAAAAGAAGCGACGCGTTGGAAAGTCTAAGCTCAATGGAAAGATCAAAAGCTCATTCATCAAAACGAGTAAGCACCTTGGTCTCACATGTCGCTAAATTTACGTGTATATTATGTGCAGGGGATCATTATCTGTGGAAATGTGACCAATATTTAGAAATGCCATTTCTTGAGCGAAAAGGTTTAGCAGCAGAAAAGAAACTGTGTTTCAACTGCCTATCTCTTTCGCACCAGTCTATTGTATGCAGGTCAAAATACAAATGCGGTAAATGCCGAAGGAAACAACTTTTGACCTTGCACCCCGAAGAGCCGCAAATCTCAAATGAGGCAGAAGCTGTAATTGGTAATATTTTTAAGATATCGGAGACGAATGATATTAAAGTCAATACAATAGCGATAGTGAAAATAGCTAACGGGTATGGAAACCTGCAAAAATGCATTGCATTATTAGATTCAGGGTAGCAAGCCTAATTCATATCGGAGGCATGCATGCAACGTTTGAAATTGCCTAGATCCAAGGCAAGCATTTCAATAAATCAGGTTTGGCATCAGGAAAGGTGACTACCAATGGGATGGCCTCTATCACAGCGATTTCAGTATACTTTTCAATGGATAAGATTCAAATTAACGTACTTGTAACCAGCCAACTGCCAAATAGGCTACCAAGTTTTCGTTTTGAAAGTAAAGATGCTAGTTTCCTGAACGACTTGAAATTAGCCGATCTCCAATATAATCAGGTTGGCCAGTGGATATTTTGATCGGCACGGATAGAGTTTTTCACGTACTTAGAGATGGTCGACGAACCAATTCGAACAAAACACTAGTCGCACCAAGTGCGGAGCCAAGTGAGACAGTGCAAGTAAACCATTGTACTCCTAATTTGCACTTAGACGTCGACATTGACAATGCATTAAAGCGATTTTTTGAAAAATAAGAGATGCCTCTGGTCCATGTTTTGGATCATGAGGAAGTGGAGTTCGAAGAACACTTTAAGAGTACGCACAAACGACAAGTTGAGGGACGATATATAGTGGCAATTCCATTTAAGAAAAAGGCAGCTCAATTAGAGAATTCAGTGAATGTAGCCAAGCGGAGATTTGTGGCGCTGGAAAGAAGGCTTCACGCTAAGCCAATGCTTAAAGAAGAATATGTTAAATTCATTAATGAATATCTCAATCCGGGGTATTTAGAATCTATCAAGGCCACCGAACTTACTATAAATGAGTCGAAATGTTTTTATTTGCCTCATCACTGTGTTCTGAAGGAATCTAGCGAAACAACAAAACTACGAGTTGTATTTGATGGTAACTTCTTCAACTGGAATTTCACTAAACGAGATAATGCTATAGTGGGTCCAACCATTCAGCCAACTTTATTGACAATTTTGATGAGATTCCGAAACTATAAAATAGCGGTGATCGGGGACATTGAAAAAATGTACAATCAAGATTGATACTGTGGTTTACATTCAAGGTTGATGACATAAGACATGGTCTAATTCGAGTCATCATTTTTTAAAAATGCTGCATAATTAAAAGTTCTTTCAAAAAAACTTTGAAAATTATAGTTGCCGTTAAATTTAGAAATACTACTGGTTGCAATAAGTAGTAAGACATATTAATTTAAATTTCGCGCGGAAAACCATTCGTCGAAATATTTCAAAATGTCACATCAAAAATAATCATTAGTGTCTAGTATACGCTTGCCTTTCTGAAGTACAAAAAGTGCATTCGGCGATTTTTACAATGAGTGAAATTATTCAACAAAGAAGTTCCATTAAATTTTGTGTGCGGAATTTTGTGGTGCCGAAACGTTCAGAATGATGCAAAATGATGCAAAATGTGATAATTGTATGTCACGAGCAAGTGTTTTTGATTGGTACAAATTGTTCAAAGAGGGTCGAGAACGTGTTGACGACGAACCACGTCTAGGACGGCCATCAACATCAAGTGATGATCAGCACGTTAATAAAATCAAGGAATTGGTGCTCAAGAATCGACGATTAACAGTCAGAGACCTTACTGGCATCGTTGAAATATCGGAAGAAAAGTGAATGCACGATTGGTTCCAAAATCACTAAATTTTTTGGAAAAACAGCGTCGCGTTGACGTCTGTGAAACAATGCTTTCCGACTGCCAGGATGTCATGAAACGTATTATAACTGGCGACGAGTCTTGGATCTATGCTTACGGCCGGGAAACAGACGATCAATCGGCCGAATATCGTGCCAAAAGTGAGCCGTAGAGATGTGGTGCACTCCGGATTCCTTCCGACCGGCCAAACTTTCAACAAGCAATACCATTTGAGTGTTATGCGTCGTTTTCGCGAGGCTATTCGTAAAAAGAGACCGGAATTATGGGTCGACAACTCTTGGTTTTTGCACCACGATAGTGCCCTTCTCATACTGCATTGGTTTTACGTAATTTTTTCGCCAAAAATTCCACCCATATGTTTCGCAACCACCGTATCCGCCGGATTTAGCTCCGGGTGACTTCTGGCTGATCAGCAAACTCAAACGACCGCTCCGGGGAAACCGTTTTGTGTAAATTGAAGACATTAGACGTGAATCGCTACGCTCGTTGGAGGCTATTTCGGAAATTGACTTTAACAACTGTTTCGAGGATTGGACAAAACGTTGGCACAAGTGTATTGAGGCCGGAGGGGGGGGGGATTACTTTGAGGGGGACGAAATAGATTTCGAGAAATAAATAAAGAATTTTAATATTATGAAGAAAGTCTTACTATTTTTTGCCCACAGTATATCTTTGGTCCAGGAGGTTTACTCCAGTAGAAAAAATAATAGTTAGTTATAATAATTTAAAGCTAATGTTCCACATAAAAAAATATTTCAATTATACAAAGATCACACAATTGGTTATTTTGTTTATAATTTCAGACAGTGGAAATCCTTGTCTTCTGGTGTAAAGTAAGGCTGATCAAAAATTGAATCAAAACCACGCAACGTTAAAATGAAACGTTCATACGGTTGAAAAAAAACGATTTTGCAACCTATTATATAAAATCTTTCATAACTAAAGTTACAAAATGACTAACGAACAACTTCATGCTCGCCGCAACTAAAGTTGCAAAACGGTTTTCCAACGGTTTTGGAACTTCAAAATGTTATTTAGGGCTGCCAAATTTCCGCTATGTGATACAGCATAAATAAACGAAGATTTGGAGAATCTGTGAAAATATAGTACAAAGTACATGGTGATGTCAATAGAAACAAAATTAGAATGTAATCAAAATATATTAGTAGATACTGAAGTTATTGAACGTGTGAAACGATATAAATACCTTGGTGTTATCATAGATGGGAAGTCAAATTACATTACAAAAAAATTAACAAAAGGTTAGGCTTATTTAATAGAATATCACGTGAGACAAATATTTATTCAATTGTTGCACCATAAATTGATTATTGTTCATCTATGTTATTCATAATGAATCAATCAAAAATATATCGTCACCAAAAAATTCAGATCAGATTTATGCGAGGAATTTTAACAGGAGAAATTAAAACACATACAGGGTGTCCCAGAATGAATGGTAAGCCTGAAGGGCCTTATAGTAGAGCTATTGGGCACTCAAAATAAAATACAAAAAAATATATCCCAAGACCTAAGCTATATCATTTTTAAAAAAGTCCATTTTTTCACATTACTTTACGTTTCCGATAACCACGGTGTTGTAATGTACCACTCAACCCTGTTATCCCTTATAACTTATATCTATATCTTTAATAAATATTAATAACTGGTCCTATTGTTGTATGTTTGTATGGGTTAAAGAATGTTTCTAGTAATTATGTATAATTTAAATAATAATAATTCAATTACTGATCGGCTTTGGACGTGATAGGTAGATATTAGTAAGTAAAAGATTAACTAAATTTCCATTTATAAACATATCCTAAATTACAAACTAATAATTTCCTAATTAATAATTCCTATATTATTAAACTTAAATATTTTAATAAAATTGTAACAGAAAACTTAATAGTTTAAATTAATAAATAAAATAAAACTAAACCTAATTAAATAAAGTGAATTAATTGTTCATTAAATAATATTAACGAATGTGAAAACAAAAATCCACTTCAATCCATGCTTTCACAACACTGGTGGCAGCGGTAAACCTCAAACCATTTAACGAAGAAATATTCTAAATTTTATTGTGGAAAGTGTGGATTGTTTTGCATAGTGTTGGATTTTAAGTCAAAAAAAATATATAAACTGTGTTGATAAAATATAGTGAATATAGTGAATTCCTAAGATAAGACAAAACAGTTCATAAGTTAAAAATATTTACTGTTACAAAGATAAGCTTATAGTTATACCTAAAATGGAAGTCTTATAAACATATTAGCATACAAAATCCTTTAACAATTCAATCCAATTTTTATTATACTCCTTCAACGTTATCTATCACGTCGCAATGCCATTAAAATATACAATTTAATTGTAAAAGTAGCAAAACTCGTGTTGATTAAACTCACCGTATTAATATCAAGAATCAACAACGACACATCGCATCATCAGTAAAGCAATAAAGCAATTTATGGAAACCGTTGCTTTCATTCTTTCTCTATAAAACCGTCGTATTACAATTAAAAGTGATAACTTGGCAAATAACAATAACAACGGTATTGCAATATTATGGACCTACTTCAACATTTAATTCGCACATGTCTATGATATGGTAAATACAATTTACCAGACAAACAGTTTATTGCCGAGACTCAATGTGTGAAAAGAATCCAGACATACTCATGCACACGTGGTATTATCAATTAGTGGATACTGAAGCAGAAAATTTCCAACGCAGAACTATTAGTACAACGGGAAAACTGATCATCGTGAACGTGAATATAAATACTTATAACATATCAACAAGTGTTATCATCAATGGATGGTTATAGTAGCAGACAATACAATTCTATCAACGGATAAACAACTTTATTCAATAATTAAGGTACGCAAATTTTACTTATTTTCCATTTTATAATTTTTTCTTTAATTACTAAATTCGCAAAAATATCAAATTTTATTTATAATACGAACGCGCACGTAGTTACATTTTTGGCCGAAGGTCATCTAATCCAAACAGATAGTAGTTGTAGCGTTATAAAAATAATAATTCTGATAGTTAATGATTCTGGTGAATTAATTCTGGAAATTTTTATTAACATAAACATTTACGGTTCTGATTACATTGGTTAATAATTATTTAGATATTGGATAGGTATATGGATTTAGATATGGATTTAAATATTTCTTTAGCATTAAAAATGATTCCGGAGTTCGATGGATCATCCGATAATTTGCACAGATTTTTGTCTTGCGGTGACATGGTTCACGATTCATTGAAAACTTCGGAAGTACCCAAATTTTTAAACTTAATTAAAGTTAAACTAATAGGAAAAGCATACGAAACAGTAAAATTTGAAGAATTTAAAAAGTGGAGCTCACTTAAACAAGCCCTTAAAACACAGTTCACATCTAAACGATCGCTTGAATCAATCCAAGTAGAACTAAATTCGATAAAACAGAAGCGATCGGAAGATGTAAAAACGTTTTCAAATCGTCTAGAAACCCTTCTTTATAACCTAAACGAAGTTTGTTTCTCCGAACCTGGTGTTGAATCTATAAAGGAAATTAAACATTTAAATGATAAGATGGCTCTAAGATGTTTTCAAGAAGGTTTGCAAGACCCTATAAAATTAATTGTCAAAGCTTGTAGATTTCCAACCTTGAAAGAAGCTATTTCTAAAGCTCTTGAAGAAGAAGCAATTCAAAAGTACTCTTTTCCAGATTACAATAATAATTCAATAACGTATTCGCAACCAAATAAAATAACACCCTCAAGTTTAGGGAATATTTCAAGATGTCAACTATGTAATAAAGTAGGACATAAAGCCTTGACCTGTTTTAAATTTATTAATTCTAATAATTCGAGGCAGAATCACCCAACTTCCAACTCAAATCAAACTGATTCTGTAACTTATTTGTCTAAAACTATTAATAATTCTACATTTACTTGTGCATATTGCCACAATAAAGGACATAGTATCCAAAATTGTATAAAAAGACAACTAAATGAGAAGCGCCGTTTAAACGAACAAAGCACTGATACTAATCCTTCAACTAACTCGGGAAACGTGCAAGGATCCGAACGGTTGGGTACTCCTCAAAGGATCCGAAATCATCGATAGAGTACTCAAATTTAAAAAATTCAAAATTATCAAATAATATTAAAGCGTCTAATTTGGTATCAAACAATTCTAATTTCTCCGAATTAATATTTGAAAATTCTTCTTTTAAATTAGAGCCAAATAAATCAGCACCATCTAATTGCCGTTTAGAGGACTGTTTAAATTTTAACATTTCCACTTTTCAACTTTATAATTCCAATTGTAATCCAAAAATGTTTTTGGAAGTAACCTTACCAAATAACCCAAAACAAAAATTATATTTCTTGATTGATTCTGGAGCGGACTTAAGCTTAGTTAAAATAGAAAACTTAGATCCGGATGCATTTTATTACCCTGAATCTAAATGCATAATTAGAGGGATTTCAAACGTGTCATTTGAAACAATTGGCTTGACATTTTTAGAACTACATTTTCCTGATTTAAATTCATGTGAACAAAGCGTACAAGTGGTTTCTAATGAGTTTCCAATCCAATATTCCGGCATTCTAGGGAAGGATTTTCTAAATTTTTATAATTGCACATTGGATTTCTCATCAAATAGTATTACACTATCCATAAATAATGAATTATTAACGTATAATCTATCAACACTTCCTACAAAGGTAACGATTCCAGCTCGCTGTGAAATGTGTGTTCAAATAAACTGTTCCTCAATAAATGACACAGAACAAATTTGTTATTCAAAAGAAATACTACCCGGAGTTTTCATAGCAAATTCAATTTTAGAAACTAAACATGGTAAAACGTTTGTTAGTTTAATAAATTCAAACGAATATGATATTGACTTAGATGCGAATCTAAATATTGAAACTGAGCCGTTAGAGCATTTTCATATTTTTCGAATAAATGGTGATAACCCAAAAATTGAAAATCGTTTATCGTTATTGGAAGCTAACATAAAGTTGAATCATTTAAACGACGAAGAGCAAAAATCTATTTTATTAATATGTCGATCGTTCAATGATATTTTTCTCCTCGAAGGTGATAAATTGTCTGTAACAAATGCTACTTCGCATCAAATTAATACGATACCAAATTCGAATCCTATTTTTTGTAAGCCATACAGACTACCTGAAGCTGTAAAACAAGAGGTAAATAAACAAGTGTCTGATATGAAGGCTGATGGAATAGTTGAAGATTCCAAGTCACCGTGGAATTTTCCATTACTATGCATACCAAAGAAATCAAATACGAACGAAAAGAAATGGCGGATCGTCATTGATTATAGAAAGTTGTATGACGTGACTATCCCTGATATATTTCCCCTACCGAATATAACTGATATTTTAGACAAATTGGGTCGTTCTCATTACATTTCCACCATTGATCTCGCACACGGGTATCATCAGGTTCCAATAGATTCAAAGGATCGCGAAAAAACTGCATTTAGCACGGATAACGATCATTACCAGTTTACTCGTATGAGTATGGGACTTCGTAATGCACCGAGTACTTTCCAGAGGCTTATGAACAATGTTTTGTGTGGTCTAAATGGATTAAAATGTTTAGTTTACTTGGATGATGTCGTGATATATGGACAAACGCTTTTAGAACACAACCAAAATTTAACTGATGTTTTTACTAGTATACGAAAATATAACCTTAAAGTTAATCCAGAAAAGTGTCAATTTCTTTGTAAAGAAATCTACTATTTAGGACATTTGATAACGGAATCTGGTATTAAACCTGACCCTAAAAAAATTGAAGCTGTGAAACATTATCCAACACCAAAATCGTCTCGAGACGTGAAATCATTTTTAGGCCTCGTTGGGTATTATCGGAAATTTTGTCCGAACTTTTCAAAAATCAGCAAACCTTTGACGGATCTACTGAAAAAAGATGTCAATTTTGTATGGGATGCTTTCTGTGATGAAGCATTTACAAAATTGAAGGAATTTTTGGTACAACCACCACTGCTGCAATTTCCTGATTTTTCAAAAGAATTCACTCTTACTTGCGACGCTAGTGATATGGCACTAAGCTCAGTTTTGTCACAAGAAAAAAATGGCGCTGACTTACCTATTGCGTACGCAAGTCGTATATTGAATCTAGCTGAAAAAAACTATTCGACTATTGAAAAAGAGTTGCTTGCCATAATTTGGGCGGCGGAACATTTTCGTCCGTACATCTACGGCAGAACGTTCAAAATAGTAAGTGACCATAAACCACTAATATGGTTGTGTAATATAAAAAATCCTTCATCAAGACTGACCAGATGGAGAATTCGGTTAGATGAATACGATTATAAAATTGTACACAAATCGGGTAAATTAAATAGTAATGCGGAGGCGCTAAGTCGAATTGTGGTAGAGACACCTGAGTGTAATATTTTAACTCGTTCTAAGTCAAAACCATCGACTTCAGCTCTACAAAATAATATAACACCAAACCCGAATAACAAACCTGATGAAGAAAATTATACTCATAATGCGTTAGCAAATTCTGGGAATAATTATCATCAAAAATTGCAATTAAGACTCCTTGTAATTTAGAAAATTCTATGTCCGAAAACAATGAAATCGCTTATCAGTCCCAGAAAGAAATTGTTACACTAACGAATGAGAACGACATCGATACAATTATTAAAGAATATCATGATGGACCTCTTGGAGCACACCAAGGAATTTACAGAACGTTTAAAAGATTACGAAATTTTTACTATTTTCCCAAAATGTTTGCTAAAATTGAAAACTATATTAAAAACTGTTCATATTGTCAAAGAAATAAAAGTTCAAAAAATATTAATATTCCGATGAAAATCACTAGCACGTCGTTCAAACCGTTTGAAAAAATATTTCTTGACATAGTTGGTCCTTTTTCATCGTCGCACAGAACCAATAAATATATACTTACAATTCAATGTGATTTGACGAAATTTTCTTGTGCTTTCCCATTACCAAATCAGGAAACTGAAACTATTGCCTCTGCCTTTGTCGAAAATTTTATTTGTATATTTGGTTGCCCAATTTCAATTTTAACAGATCAAGGGTCTAATTTCATGGCGAAATTATTTAAACAAATTTGTAAAATGTTAAAGATCCGGAAATTAAACACCAGTGCGTATCATCCTCAAACGAATGGGTCTCTTGAGCGAAGTCATAAAACCTTGGTCGAGTATTTGCGTAACTATATTGAAAATAATCCTCTGGATTGGGATTCGTGGTTACAATATGCAACTTTTTCTTACCATACCACCCCGCACACAGCCACTGAATTTATGCCGTATGAACTCGTTTTTGGTCAAAAGCCAAATATACCAGACTCAATATCAAAGAATGTAGATCTTTTATACAATTATAACGATTATTTTTATGATTTAAAGTTCAAGTTTCAACAATCACATAAAATTGCCCGCGAGAAGCTCTTACAATGCAAAGCAAAGTCTAAGGAAAGTTATGATAAGAATTGCAGAAGTAAAATATTTAACATTGGAGATACTGTTTATCTTAGAAATGAAGCAAGAAAATCAAAACTAGATTCACTGTGGATAGGTCCTTACTTAGTTACGGATATTATTTCACCAGAAAATTGTAAAATTCTTATTGGAAAATCAGAAAAAATAATTCATAACAATCGTCTTAAATTATGTCATAATATTTAAATTACTATCTTTTTGTCATTGGAAAAATTTGTTCTAAAACTATTAATTAGTATTAAAATAAAATAATAAAAAAAAAAAAAAACTACAAAATACAACTTGATGTTTGCGAAAGAAATGGTAAATTTAATTTTATTAGAATGGAAAAAAAAACTTAAAATTTGTATATATATATTTATATATATATATATATATAAAAAAAAATAATAATTATGTATATTGAAATGTTGTAATTAAATAAATATAATAATTAAAAAAAAAAAAAAAAATTCAACGTGAAATAAAGAATTCTTCTAACACTTTGAATAAATATGTATATAGAATAAATAAATAATTATTTAGAATTACAGAATTGTTATGATATTAATAAAATTGTATTATAGTTTAGAAAAAAATTAAACTTAATTAAAAACTAAAATTAACTATTTCAAATCATTGAATTACTATTCTAATTATATTATAATTGTAAAATATCTTTAATAAATTTAATTGTTGTATAACTCACGTTCAAGGACCCAAAGCACGTATATGTACATATTTCAAAAGACAACCAAGATTGCCTTTTGTTTAAAGGAGGGAGGAGTGTTGTAATGTACCACTCAACCCTGTTATCCCTTATAACTTATATCTATATCTTTAATAAATATTAATAACTGGTCCTATTGTTGTATATTTGTATGGGTTAAAGAATGTTTCTAGTAATTATGTATAATTTAAATAATAATAATTCAATTACTGATCGGCTTTGGACGTGATAGGTAGATATTAGTAAGTAAAAGATTAACTAAATTAATTTCCATTTATAAACATATCCTAAATTACAAACTAATAATTTCCTAATTAATAATTCCTATATTATTAAACTTAAATATTTTAATAAAATTGTAACAGAAAACTTAATAGTTTAAATTAATAAATAAAATAAAACTAAACCTAATTAAATAAAGTGAATTAATTGTTCATTAAATAATATTAACGAATGTGAAAACAACAATCCACTTCAATCCATGCTTTCACAACAACGGCTACAAATAATTTAAATCCATCGGTTTTTTGGTGATATAATATTTTTAATGGACTGTACTAACAGATATGCAGTAAATAGTATGAGTAGCTGTTGCACATTTTTTGAAAAAAAAAAAAATTAAACTTCAGTTTTCAGCATGAAATGTGGTAAATATTTTTTTTATAAAAGTTTGAGCCTCTTTGGTGAAAAAAAAATGTTTGAGAACCTAAGTGACCAACTATTTTAAAAACATGCGTGTTTAATGCAGATTCTAAAATAGTATAATACATCCTTTTATCGAATGTAGTTACGAGGTTATTGCTATTAGATATGCAGAAGGAATAAATTCGATTAAATAACAAAATTTTTAAAATTGGTTTATTTTTTGTCTTAAACTGTATCTGATGGGCGGGCTTCAAAAAAAAAACAACGTTACACATTGATAATACTTTATTTAGCCAATGTACATTTACAGTAAATGCTCAAACTGTCTGCCACCGGCTCTGATACACGCTCGACGTCTCTGAATAAAAGCTCTTTTGAGAAGTCGCGCATAACGCCAATGAGTAATTTTTGAAGCGGCTTCCTTGACTCGGCTACGTAACACTTCTAAAGTTTTGATCAGTTTAGACTAGACCTCTTCTTTAAGGCAGTCCCGGTAAAAAAAAATGCAGCGGATTTAGGTCCGGGGAACGTGAAGGCCACAAAATGGGGCCCAGACGGCCAATCCATCTATCTGGATATATGGAATTCAAATACGCCCGAACGTTTACTAATAGTGCGCAGGACTCCCATCATTCTGGAGCCAATGGAATTCTCTCACCTCCTCGGACACTTCACTCGGCCCATTATTTTCCGTTCAATATGCCGGTGCAATGAATTTTTTTGAATTTATACTGGGATCTGTTTTCTTGCATTAGATGAGGATTCGAAAGTTGCCAGCTGTGAAGATTGTGCATGTTAAAGCATCCATTTCTATTGAGTGTTGATTCATCGCTCCATAGAATATTATTAAAGAATTGCTATTGCTCTTGTAGAGGTAGACGGATCACTTTCCTCAAGCACCGTTTCTTCAGGGTCAATATTAGCGACTCTTCAGTGCTAGTACCACCAACACTGCTGCCAGGTAATATTCCTTCCGAGTAACAACCGTGGGCTGCAGCTGCTTTTGCGTTACTCCATTCACCATAAATATAATGCATGTTTTCGTATTCTTATGACGTATACTGATTACGTGGCATTTTGATACACAAAAACCCGCCCAGATACAAGCCAGAAAAACGGAATAAGCACAAGTCGATGAACAAATCGAGTGACGCATTAAATTAATGTTTAATAATGTTAATGTTTAATTATTTACAGTTTAATACATTTTATGAACAAAAGATGTGTAGCGCAGAGCACGCTTAGGTATATAGCAAATATCATGTTTATAAATCCCTTATTACCAGGTACAGCTTAAGGCAAGAAATAATCCGATTTTTAAAATTTTGTTATTTAATCGAATTTATTCCTTCTGCATACTAATAGCAATAACCTCGAATCTACATTAGATAAATGGATGTATTTCACCATTTTAGAATCTGCATTAAACACGCATGTTTTTAAAATAGTTGGTCACTTAGGTTCTCATACATTTTTTTTCACCAAAGACGCTCAAACTTTTATACAAAAAAATATTTACCACATTTCATGCTGAAAATTGAAGTTTAATTTTTTTTTTCAAAAAATGTGCAACAGCTACTCATACTATCTACTGCATATCTGTTAGTATAGTCCATTAAAATTATTATAACACCAAAAAACCGATGGATTTAATTTATTTGTAGATCGGAAACGTAAAGTAATGTGAAAAAATGGACTTTTTTTAAAAAAAAATATGATATACTCGTAGCTTAGGTACCACTTGGGATATACTTTTTTTGTATTTTATTTTGAGCGCCCAATAGCTCTACTATAAGGTGCTTCAGGCTTATCCATTCATTCTGGGACACCCTGTATGAGGGAATGCTTGAAGTACTAGGGTAGAAGTCTATTACCAAAGAATACACTATAACGTTTTGAAGTTCATGTTTCGCCTTGAAAACGGAGATCTACTAAAACACTTACACTAAATGGTATACTCTAATAAAGAAGTTCATAACTAGAATACCAGAAACACTCATTATCGATTACCAATGTACATTAAATCTTTTTCACAGCGATCATTAGGGTATAATGGATTCAAATTGTGTAATTCACTGAACAGTTTCTACATGTTGGGAGAATGACGAGAGTTACAATTCAATCGGTTTTTGGGACTATAAATATAATAATTAAGCTTTATTTAACTAATTCATTCAATTTTGGTGGTCGATGTGATCACACGGATCACAATGGTTAAATAATTTATCTACATTTTGTGATTTAATTTTAATAAATTTGTTATTTAGTTTTCAGTTAAATTAACTATTTTTTCTAATAACTGTGAAACGGCTAAAAATCATAAATTCATAAAATCTATCAATATCTGTGATATAAATACATAACTGTGATTTTATTAAATATTTTTTTTTTCTAAATTGAATAATAATGTCTGCGTGCTGTGAATGTAGTGCCAAAGTGTCTGAAAACTTTTTTACTTGTGCTGGTGAATGTAATAAACTTATTCATTTTGGATGCGCCGGAATTAAAAAACCTGTGTTTGATGCCATTTCGATAATTCCAAATTTTTCATGGCGATGTGGTGTTTGTATCGATGTTTATAAAATTCTCAAGGAAACGAACGATCATATGAGTAATTCGATCAATGCTATATCAGCGTTCTTGTCATTGCTAAATAAAACATCAGCCGTTATTAGTAATAACGTGGAAAGTTTGTTAAAACCAACACCATCTCAACAGTCGTCGTCTGTAAAATTAAAAAAAAAAAACAACACAAACTGATATGGAATTTGCTACACCAATACTTACAAGATCAAAGGGTAGTGTGAATAATGGCATAACAACGGATTTAACTGCTAAATCGTTAGACGATAATATGGACTCGTCTAAAAAATTTTTTATTGGTAGTGGTGACTTGAACTCTACTTTGCGTACCGTTGAACCGCTACGATGGATTTTTATTTCTCGATTATGCAAGGACGTTACTGATGATGATCTTATGATGTATATCAAAAACAAATTTGAAGTCGAGAAACCTGTATTATATTGCTTTCGACGTAATGATGAGCGCGATTATGTATCATTTAAAATCGGTATTCCTGTAAGCAAATTTAACCAAATGCTGGATTCATCGGCGTGGCCTTCTGGAGTGTTGATTAAAGAATTTTTAAATTCACGTCGGAAATCAATGAATAATAATTTTTTAGTCCCACGCTCAGCTCTAACGACGTTGTAACAATATCTACTGCGACCTCAACTGATTTTATACCTTCTTCAAATCCGATGCCGCTGTCTGCACCTATCGCTCAACTGACACTGCCACTCTCAGATGAAACCAACACATTGTCTATTTATTATCACAACGCTAGCGGAATACGATCAAAATCGCGTGAAATGTACCTATCAGTGTTGGAAAATGAATATGATGTCATCTGCATCACGGAAACATGGCTGACAAGCTCGCACAATTCTGCAGAGTACTTCCCTCCAGACTACTATGTTTTCAGACGCGATCGTTATACGGATCTTGAATCGACAGCGAGAGGTGGTGGAGTTCTGCTAGCGGCCACGAAAAATATACGTGCGGATATTATTGACCTTGGGAGTAACGAGTTGGAGATTTTGGCTGTTAAACTTGCTTTCAATGGAAAGCTGGTGTTGATAGTTGCTGTTTACATACCATACATATCCTCAGTTAATATAATGGTGAGCTATCTTTATTTTTCTCAAACCAACTAGCAGCTGCAGCTCCTGATTTTGATTGTGTGATGATTTTGGGAGATCTTAACTTACCAAAAATAAAATGGCTTACAGTAGATGATGAACTTCTGCCATTCAATGGTGATCTAACTTCAGATCTGGTGATGGACTCAATCTGTTCACTCGGGCTAAGACAGATTAATAACATCGAGAACCAGTGCAGCAATATCCTCGATCTGGTGTTCGTTCCAGTAGAAGTACATGGCACAATCATTGCTTGTAATGATCTCGGCGGTTCTTCAAGTATTTTTCACATACCACTACATATCCAATTAATATTTGAAAATTGTGTTAATGTTAACGTAAATTTTAATTCTAGTGAGTCTTTCAATTTTAATAAGGGAAATTATAATGCTTTAAATGAGTTTCTGGACAATATTAATTGGGATCAATATATAACGGGTAGTTTAGACGCTTATATTGATCAGTTTTATAAAATAATGAACTTGGCAATTGAACAATTTATTCCCCGTTCACCTGTAGTTCCGTCGATGCGCGAGCCATGGTTTAATAGTCGCCTCTCAGGATTAAAAAATCGGAAATCTAAAGCTCATAAAAAATATAAATTAAACCCATCCGCCGTAAATTTTGGAATATTTAGCGCTGTCAGATCTCAATTTAAAATTTTAAATCGTTTCTTGTATAATTTATATATTGTCGAGATCGAATCGAATATTAGAAACAACCCTAAATGTTTCTGGAGTTATGTTGATTCGAAACGGAATTGTAGAGGTATACCCTCGCAAATGTCTTTCAATTCTTTGACGGCTAGTGATCCACAAATTATCACTGACATGTTTGCAGCATTTTTGCTGAGGGAATGACGAACTTGTTTTTAATAATAATCCAAACATTCAATTTCAATTTACTACCGATGACGTTCTGCACGCTCTTTTGAATGTAAATGTGAATATGAGTTGTGGCCCGGACAAAATTCACTCGCTTGTGTTGAAAAAGTGTGCTTCGGTCTTAGTTCAGCCGCTGACGAACATCTTCAATTTGAGTTTGAAAAGTGGGGTTTTCCCTTCAATTTGGAAATCCAGTTTCATTAAACCAATTTTCAAGAGTGGACGGAGAACGGATATCGAAAATTACCGCGGTATTTCTATCTTATCGGCTATTCCTAAATTATTTGAATCGATGGTCAAGGACCGCATCTTTTTCTTAATTAAAAATTCCATCTCAGTAAACCAGCATGGGTTTTATCCCGGACGGTCAACTGTGACAAATCTTGCTTTGTTTACAAATTTTTTGACGCTAGCATTAGAAGGTGGTGATGGTGTTGAGGTAGTGTTTACTGATTTTAGCAAAGCTTTTGATAAAATTGACCATGTTTTATTGGTAAAGAAACTGGGACAGCTCAACAAGTGTGATGCCCTTCCTTTAAAGTGGATTTTTTCATATTTGACGAACAGAACTCAAAAAGTTTTTTTAAATAATATTTTATCTAGAGACATCAATGTTTTGTCTGGCGTCCCACAAGGTAGCCACATTGGACCTCTATTATTTATTGCATTCATAGATGATGTGAAGCGGTGCTTCAAACATTGTAAGTTTCTGATTTACGCTGATGATGTAAAAATCTTTTGTAAGATTAGAAATGATCGCGATCTGCTAAATCTACAACAGGAATTAAACGTTTTCTGCGACTGGTGTAGCTTGAATAAGCTTTGCCTGAACGTTTCGAAATGTAAAGTTATGAACTTTTCTAGAAGACGTTTTGGACGTAATGGACATGATAATATTTTATTCTTAAATGGCGTTATGATAGAGCGAGTTCATTCTTTTCTAGATTTAGGGGTTTTGTTTTCACGAGATTTATCGTTTAAGGACCACATTGACAGATGTATTAATAAGGCTAATTCAATGTTAGGGTTTTTAATCCGTTTCTCCAAAGACTTTCATGATCCATATACTCTAAAAGTCCTCTTTGCTTCATTTGTTCGATCGCACTTGGAGTATGCGTCAATTGTCTGGAATCCGTACTATATCAATTCCTCTAACCGTATAGAATCAATCCAGAAGCGATTTAAGCTGTTTGCCTTAAGGCGACTTCCTCGAGAGGTAAACGCTCCTAAGTATGTGCTTCCGTCGTATCTAGGCCGTTGTTTCATATTGAATATTGAACCATTGTTCGTTCGAAGACAAATTTCTTCCGCAATGTTTGTGCGCGACGTTATAATGGGCCGAATTGATTGTTCACAACTACTATCCTTGTTTTCAATACGTGCCTCAGTGAGATCACTCAGACACCGAGGCTTAGTGATTAATCTGCACTTCCATGGGTCTAATTTTGGTATGTCGGACCCGGTTTGTTCTACCGTGTTCGATTTTAATTTGTCCAGAGATGAATTTAAAAGAATTCTAAAAACTTTTTTATTCAAATTTGATTTATATTAATAAACCTAATTTTAAAAATACCAGATGTAAATTAATACTGTTGGTAAAATAAATATAAATAAATATATAAAATTCAATATAATAATATGATTAAACAATGTCATTATTATTGATAAATAAATAAATTAATAAAACCTAAAATTGACCCGCAAATCCAGTTATCACCTTTCTTCGACATTGATCACTTATGGCCAACAAAAATTAAATCATTTAGAGTCGAACTACTAAATATGAACTACAAACCTTTTTAAATGTTAATTAACATCTTATCAAAATTATTGTGTAATTCAGCCATATTATGTTTCAAAATTAGCACTACTCCACCTTAAACAAACTAAAATTTATCATAACTGCCAAAGAAGTACATCTTATATATGAAGGCGGTATTCTTAAGTTATGGTGTCATTCATGGTGGCCAATCATTCGGAAAACGGCATTTTGAACCACCTTGAATATTACGAAATAGTTTTCATCGGGAACATAGCCAACAAAAATAAATTATTCGTACCAAAAAGCGAAACAATCGATCACTTCAGTTGTATTCCAATCTATAAATAAATCAACCATTCCTAACACTACTTAGCACTAAGAACCGGCTGTATACAATCAAGGAGTAACATTAAAAAAATTTGCTGAAATTGAATAAAAAAGAGGAAATATAACTTAGATTACATTCAAAATGAGATGAAAATTAAATAAAAAAAAATTCACCTTTCAATTCAGTTAAATGTTTGGCCTTTTTTAGGTTCCCTACACATAACCCCTTCACAATTCAGGTAATTTATCCAATGTAACTGGATCCTTTTTTATACATTTTACTCTTTATTTCCTTACAAATACGTACAAGTACTATGTAGTAGATACGTCAGGATACAAAAAATATCAGTATATATACTCGTATGTGTGTTGTTGATGGCCCAGAAATATAATATCCATACATAAGCTTATTGAACGAGAAAAAAGCTTTAACACAAATCAACTTTGTTTGAATTTTCATTCATTGGGATTAATAAAATATATACCCTTCATACATTTCGGTGATAGGCTTTTTATTAGGATAATTGTATTGATTTTTCTACGTTACTTTTCTATGAGGGTATACTCGTATCGATATATACTTAAACCTAAACCTACCTACATATATTTCATGGTAAGGAAACGAGAAAAATATCCTTAAAAATATAACTGTACAAATATTTTTTTAAGGTGGTGAAAATACTAAGAATTATATTCTGTTAGCTTCTTGAGTAAATCTTCGTTATAGATAAACATAAAATCAGAGGTAAGAAAAAATATTTTTCACCCAATTTCCGAAGTTATAAGATATTTTACCTGCCGAACAATAATATGAAAAGAAAAAATCCATTTAATTGGAAAACTGTTGTGCACCTTACCCATATACTAAAATACGGAACATAAGATTCTTATAACAAAAACAGTTTTATGTTTATATTGTGAATAGGTAATTATTGTTATAATTTAATCTTATTAATTATTAGTGTTATTTTTTTAATAATACGATAAAAACAAAATTATTATGTACAAATTTTTCAGTTTTACAAAACACGAGTATGTATTCACATAATATATTCATCCCTTACCATATTTCACAGCATGATTATATTATTCTTATATACATCGTTGTTATATTATTTTTAAGTTATACAATAATTAAACAAAACAACATGTATAGTATAATTCCATAATTTGTTAATTATCCTAATTTTTATTAATAATTAAAAATTATTATATTTTGCTGTTGTTGTGCTTGTTCTTGTATACAGACTTAGTTTTTTCTACATCGAAAACAAAATTTTAAATTAAATTGAAATTAATTATTTATAGAGCGGAGGAGGTAATTATTTTTTTATTTTATTTGTAATTTTTTAAGCTATCACTACGCACCCCCTAAAGTTCAATGTTTTAGAGTTTATAGACATTTTTTATGGAATGAGCAAAAATTCTAAGTCACCATGGAAACCCTAAACTCCCTTCAAGCATGAATTTTGAGACTTCTAGGAGAATTGTAGTGCACACAATAATAATGAGTAGTTTTTGGCATGAAACCTTCCCACTGGAAAATTAATTACAGTGAGCACTTGAATTTTTTTTCAATATATGTAGTGTTCATGTATTCATCTAGAAACTAGTTTTTATACAAACATTATTATAATTTGAAGTTACTGAGTGGTGTACCATAAGCCGAACTACTAACTAAAAACTAAATTTTAGGATATTCATATCTAGCTTTACATAAAACTAATTGTATAATTTAATGTTAAATGTCTGTACCCGGGCTGATCGTGACGCATCTAATTAAATTAATTAATTAAAAAGTGTACTGTGGACCTGGCGTCACCCGGGAGATCCTGTGCAAAAACTTGGTTGTGCACTCAGAAACAATCGATTTTTATTTACGAGTAAGGTACAATATTGGTATTGATGGTGAATGTACAAAAAGTAGGGGAACATGTTGAACTGTGACGCACCATAAACAGTGACACAATCAAAATATCTCTTTCCACGTTACCTTTTTCAGTTTGTTTGTGGTTTTAACGGACGCAAGACGTGTTACGCACGTGCACGTGAAATTTTAATACAATTTTTTTTGCTTAACGGATTTTTGTGTATTAGGTCGAAGAAACTCCGTAAGTATAAATGCATTACATTTCTCTAATAGTACATTAAGTGATATTTTGAAAGTGTGTGTTAAGTTTTTGGTTGTACTAACAGTAATTAATCTATTTAATAAAAAAGTAGTCCATTGTGCATGTCAAACAGTGACACAAATCTGATTAGTAAACAATGACATACAGGGTGGCTCAAATATTTTTTTGAACTAGCGGTTTTTTTGAGTATGGTAAGGGTTATGTCACTTCTGATTTGACAGAAAGTTAGTTTTATCCTCCCGCTGAACGTAAATGATTGTGTATTTGCTTGAACAACTCCCAGCGTTGTTCAAGCAAATACACAATCATTTTCGTATATTGAAACATTAATTCGAAAATGTTGGCAAAAAAATCATCTTTTCGGATGAGGTGCATTTCCATCTTGGCGGCTACGTAAACAACCAGAATTGTCGCATTTGGGGCACGGAGAACCCGCACGTGATCGTAGAGAAGTCGATGCATCCTCAACGAGTGACTGTTTGGTGCGGATTTTGGTCCGGTGGCATCATTGGGCCATTTTTCTTTGAAAATGAGCAAGGAGCCGCCGTTACTGTCAATGGTGAGCGCTACCGCGCCATGATAAACAATTTTTTGTTCCCGGCACTTGAAGAGGAGGACATAGGCAACATTTGGTTTCAACGGGATAGCGCTCCGTGCCACACAACACACATTCCAATTGATCTTTTGCGCACTGTCTTCGAAGATCGAATTATCAGCAGAACGCTGATGTGATTTGGCCACCTCGGAGTTGTGATTTGACGCCGTTGGACTATTATCTTTGGGGTGCTGTCAAAGATAAGTGTTACGCCGATAAACCAGCAACGCAGCTGGACGCTCTCAAGAACAATATTCGCATTGCCATTGAAGGCATAATGCCGCATACCATCGAAAATGTGCTCAAAAATTGGACCGACCGTATAGGATACGTCAAGGCCAGCCGAGGCAGTCATATGGATGAAATAGTATTCCATAATTAATCGGAAGGATTGTTCTTTACAATGAAAAAATAAATTTGAAAAAATATTTAGAACTTTTTGTTTTATTGCATTTAAAAAAAAAATTATTTGGCCCACCCTATATATGTGTCACTGTTTGTGCATGTGATTAAGAAGCAAAAATGTAATATTATTGTTACCGTAAAACTTACATTTTAACAGATTACTTCAGTTAACATGACTGATCGCTTTCCCTTTGGGAAATTTACCGCACATGCTGTGATGGAAGTAATAAATTTGGTTGAAAATTGCATTTAAAATCTTATCACGGTTCATTAAGAAGTATTCAACGAATAAAAAAGCGAAACTGATACCAAATTATTCGGTAAACAAAATATTTACTTCTGAAGAAGAAAAAATTGCTCAAAAATGCTTTACGGTTTGTCTGTAATGGACTTTCGCAAGTTAGTTTACGAAACCACAGTGATAAACAAGAAATGTGTACCCAAAAACTGGACCGACAATAAACTAGTTGAGTGGATTCGTTGAGGGGTGTAGCTTAAGTCGCGCTACGTATTTTAATAAGCAAAACGTAAAATTGTCTTTTGAAAACTTGTCGATGGTTTTAAAAAGATCTGAAATATGTTTTATGAGCGGAAGTCGTATACTCGTATAATTTGAATGAAACCAGCACCATGACCGTTCAAAAACCGCAAAATGTTTTGGCAGAAAGAGGTGCCAAGCAAGTAAGCAAAGTGACAAGTGCAGAATGGGGGACTTTGGTCACAGCATATGCTGTATACGATAGCGGAAATTTCTCAGTGGAAAATAAGAGATTTTGCTACTCGCCGCAAGTAGCAGCATCATCACAAAAAAGAATTTGTTTTGTTATATAATTACCAGAAGAAATTTTTTATTCATTTTGTATCTCTTTTTTCACTAAATAAAACATCCCAGCGGAATAAAGTATTAAAAGTGATCCTTAAAATGACAAATTGATTGATCTTCCAAGTAATGGAACTCATTGTAAATGAAATCTTGAAATTTAACAATATTTCGCCTTTCCGCCATTCTAAAAGAATGACGATGAAATTTGGATAATAGGGATAATAAATCAGGGATTTTTAAGTAAGTTTTGGCAAAATTCTAGAATATGTTCATTCTGTTCATCTTATACAGCATTCACAACATGCTGTATAATAAATTCCACTGATCAATATTTATCACTCGTGATGGTTTTTTGTGGAACCAATTTTAAAGATCACATGCTGATTGGCACTCCTGCTGGAACTTTAGGGTTAGCTACACCATCGTGATGGATGAACTCAGAACTTTTCGTAGAAGTAATACAACATTTTTGTAAATATACATCATGTTCTAAAGTAAATCCGTCGCTTTTGATATTTGATAATCATGAGAGCCACTTAAGCATTGAGCACTTCAAATAAATTGCAGCCATTAGACGTTGGTTGTTTTAAACCTAAAATTGCGTACAATCTGACTCTTGTTCCGTGAATGATGCAGAACCCCGGCAAAACATTCCCAATATACAATGTTGCAGTCAGCGTTGGGAATGCTTTCGCAAAGGCAAAGACACCTTCTAATATCATCTCATCATTCAAACACACTGGAATTTATCCGTTCGACGAAAACGCTTTCATACAAACCGATTTTATGCCAAGTGATGTAACAGAGCGAGATGTCAATAAATTGAGTGAGGAAAATTACCTATCAAGGTGGGAACATCACAAATTATTACAAATATGTAATTATAACTCACAACCTTTATTCTAGACCTTATTACAGAACACTCACCAATCCGAAATACTGCAATCACTTGGACCGAATTATCACCAGTCGGAAATGTTAACAGTCATTCAGAGATACCACCTCGCATTAATACAGTCTCCAAACTTATTTTCATTTCTCCTAAAGTATTTAAAAAATATCCAAAAGCTGCAGAAAGGAAGCCAAATTGTAAATCTCGTCAACGGAAGCAAAATGCAGTTCAGGGAAGGCAGAAAACAAAACCATCCAAAGTCAATAATAAAAAAGCACTGAAAAATGTAACTAAGCTGGTTAATTTTGAAACGAATGACTCCGAGGATAATATGGAAGTAGTATTAGAAGACACAGACGACGATGTCGACATGGAATTGGAGGAAAGTCCGACTCTCGTTCTCGACAGTCTCGTTCTAAACGATTACGTATTGGTGCAGTTTAACGTTTTGAGTCAGGAAGACATCATACTTTATGTTGGAAATATATAAAAATAAACGATAAAGAATAGCCTGACATTAAGGATATAGCTTCGGTTCAATTGAGTGACATCAAAATGGTTTTGCCAGTTTCACGGACATACAAGTCGCCAAAAAGGATCATTTTCAGTTGAACTAGATTTAAGTTCATTTAATTTACGCTGAGTATTACATAGGCAAACCCTCGACATTTTGTATTATTTTTTATTTTTCACTGTGATTTTAATTGCTAATCTGTGCTATGGAGAAACTGAAATGCCTTTTATTTATTTTTTAAGTTTTTTTTGTATGCTATGTGCATCATATAGTTTTTTTTTTTTAATAAAACAGACCTTAGTTTGGTTTTATTTACAAATAATGGTTCTTTAAGACTGAAATATACTTTATTTTTGATAAAATTGTGTTTTTTTTAAAACCAAAAATTAATTATCTGTAATTCATTAACGTATGTGTGTCACTATAAAACACGTTACGTGTCACTTTATAAAACAGTGTGAAACAGTGACACACTACGTAGGACTTAGGAAAAGCTTTCAAAATCATCATTAAACGGCAACTTTATGTAGTGGATCACTTTAAGATAGGTTCATGAGATATTAAGTATACCTGGAGCAAATATTTCTTCATCTAAGTCGCTCTAATCGAAAAATATTCTTAGAAGCAAAAAAAGTGTGTCACTGTTGAACATGTTCCCCTAGTCTCTGTAGACATACTATCGCGAGCAGTTGGTTACCAAACACTTTACGCTAACGACATGATTTGGTTTACTCTGTAATCTCGGAACATAATTGCAATATCTGAGCGTTCAGAGACAATAACAAAACAAAATAATTTTATCCAATCGCTCTAAAAAAATTTAAATACACAAATGGTTTTCTATAATTATCTCTGCTCGCTCCAATGTAATAAAATATGCACAAATTAATAATTAAATCATCAAGGCTTAGATGTGTATCGTAATTCCACAAAACTCCGTTACTAACCTATGACCGTGATGATAAATCTTCACCAAACGTCATGTCTATTTCTCACATTTTCCTTTGTGCTGTACAGATTAAGTTTTAATTAAATCATTTTAGAATTTATAGTAGTCAATAGCAAACTAGTTGAATAAGCATAAGCCTAATGTAGTAATTCCATAAACCTTGAAGACATCATCTTGATCAATTTCCATTTTTGTCCCAAACAGAATTACTCATTTTTCGTCTGTGTCACATGACCCTAATGCTGCACCAGCACTTGGAGCACAATCCAATGAAAATGGTAATGGATTATTTTACAAATTAATTATAAATTTGTTACACAGTTGGACAATTTTTTACAGGCCCCGTTATTCTGCAAATCGTGTGTGGGCTGGCATAAGACAAAGTTACACCATACTTTTCGTATTTTTGTTAATATTTATTGTAACGTGCTGGGGATGGTTCTGGAATTTTTTACAACTTAATTACAACACATCGGGTGCGTGCAATTCTTCAAAAACCATATTTTTCGTTACAACATGCTTATCACATTTCTGTTAATTTTTGTTGTATCGGGGTATGGTACTGGCCTGTTTTATAAATTAATTACAACATATTTGGATAGTTCAATCCCCCAAAAACTACCTCTAAGGGGTGCAATTGTTCAAAAACCATATTTATCATTAAATCATGCTTTTGGCATTTCAGTTAATATTGCTTTTATCGTACTGGGTGTGGTACTGCAATTTTTTACAAATTAAATACAACATATCGGCATAGCTCAACCTCTCAAAAACTACCTCTAAGGGGTGCAATTTTTAAAAATCATATTTTGCGTCGCACCACGCCTTTTGCATTTTTGTGAATTTTTGTTGTATAGTGCTGGAGTGATTCTGGAATATTTCTTTAATTTAATTACAATAAAATGGCATAAATCTACCCCAATTGAGAGCAACCGTTTAAAATCAATGTATCGTATTGGGGTGATACTAGACGTTTTTAGAAAATAAATTACAATATATTGGAATAGCTCAAATGCCAAAATCTGGGCAAAATCTTATCCCTGAATTTATTACAACAGGCGACACCCACAAAAAGTAATCATAATGTATCTAACCTTACTAAACAAGAAAAAGATACTCCCGAATTTGTTACAACAGCCCCTATCCAGGTATACCCATTTCTTGCATAGGAAGGAAGTTTGATGCATTTTAATTGATTTTTGTGGCTGTGGGCTGTTGTAATAAATTCAACGGTACCTATTTCTTGGGCTGTTGTATATAATCCGGGGGTAACTATTTTTTGCTTAGGACATTTTTTATGGACGTGGGCTGTTCTAATAAATTCAGGGTTACCTGTTTCTTGCGCATGAAGGAAATTCGATGCATTTGATCGATTTTTGAGGGTATCGGCTGTTGTAATAAATTCAGGGACACGATTTTGTCATTTGAGCTATTCCAATGTATTGAAATTTATTTTGTAAAAACGTCTAATATCACCCTCAGTACGATACATTGATTATAAACGGTTGCTTCCATTTGGGGTAGATTTCTATGGGTTTAATTATGCCATTTTATTGTAATTACGTTGTAGAAATATTCCAGTATTACCTCCAGAACTATAAACAAAAAGGCGTGGTGTGACAAAAATATAGTTTTTGAACCATTGAACCCTCCCCCTCCTTAGGGGTAGTTTTTTGGAGGTTGAACTATACCGAAATGTTGTAATTAATTAAAAAAAACTCCAATACCACCCCCAACACGTTACAATTAATTTTAACAAAAATACGAAAAGTGTGGTGTAGCTTTGTTTAGTGCCAGTCCACACACAAATTGCAGGATAAAGGGACGTGTAAAGAAATTTCTAACTGTGTAACAAATTTGCAATTAATTTGTTAAAAATTCCAGTTCCATTTTCATTGGATTGTGCTACAAGTGCATATTATGCGCAAGTAATTCTCTTGTATGTGGCTTGGTTGACCTGCTACATGAAAAACAGAATAGTGAACAGTTGGAATTATATATAGTTCCACCAAATTCTGTGTGTGCTTTATACTAACTCGGTTGAGCGGTATTTTTGCTGATACCGAAATAATATGGTTAGTTTAATTTAAGAACATTGTTCAATGTAATTTGTTTGCTCCCCCCATTTCCTCTCACCTAGTCAATTAATGTGGTATAAAAACTGAAAAGATTCAGTGAAAGGAGGACAGTAAATTTTTGGTTGATTATCTGTGTATAGTGGCTCAGCTCGGCGGGTTTAGTCAATTAAATAATCAAGTTAATAAATAATAAGTTTAAAAAATAGATTAATTTTGTTTTTGGTCGTTTTAAAGTAAATTATAGTTTACTGTTTATTTTTATTTTTCCTTGACAAGGCGGATGATTCATAAAATAAAAATATTGGTAAGTATAGTGAGTTCAACTTACTAACCTAAACCGGGCCAGGCAACAGGGTGTTCTTCTGGCTGTCCTAAGGGACGGAATTGTTGTTGCTTCGACACCCTTTTTTTTCTGCTAGTACCACTCTTTGACCATCTTACTAACATGATAGACCCTGCGGAGTCGACTAGTAATTTTGTATGGAACAAATTTTCTTTTGATTTGAAATATTTTGATTTGAACTTTAGTAAGCGTTTAGCAATTCGAAAAGTACTAATTCAGAATTCAATTTCTTATCTAGACTTTCTATCTCCATATACCTGTGAAATAATACATTTTTTTCTGATGTGCTGGTTTAAAGAAGTAATTATCAAAGACCAATAGCACCATTAACCATTAAACTTTTATCCTCTCTTCTAGTAAATTAGAACTGCGTTGTCGTGTGCCGTACGAACGCTAGGTGTCTGCAAACGGGTCGTTCCGTCCATAAAAAACGAAATAACTTTCGTGTCTTTCCCTCTTGTTATGTCTAACCAGGCTGTAGAAATTGGGTCGGCGTTATTTCGCACATCTTGTTCAGTACTTGGTCTTACAGTCCAATCAATCAACTATGACCCCTGTCGGAGAGCAGAATTCCATGCCAGTACTATAGGCTGGCATGCAGCTACGCAATGTCCAGATGGTTCTATACAAAAATCGAATATATACCCATACGTCCGCGAATTGGCAACGGTCTATGGAAGGAATTTATAAGCGAACCGTGAAAGAGTTGGGGTTCTTCGGTCAGACATAACAGAAAGCAGAGACAATAAAATAAAACTAAAAAATAAATTAAACTTTTTTTTTTTTAATCTTTGCAATCTTTTTCTGGGGCCGAAGCACTCCCAACTCTTTCGCAGTTTGCTTATTTATGTCCTTACCTTACGCAGTTGCCTGCCAAATCGAGGACGTACATATAGGTCCATGTTACATAGCTCCTTGTCAGCCTATACTGGCATGGAAGATTGGTCGGCCCATGAGTTTTTCTCTCCGAAAAGTGGTCATAGATGTGTTCCATTTCATCCCAGGATCGTAATCTGTTGATGAAAATTACCTTTTGCATCATGCCCCTATCGGGATTCGAACCCGGTACCTCCCGATCCAAACGCGAAAGCTTTAACCACTATGCCATTTGGTTGGTTATATTTTATTTTAAAATTTGATTTACTAAGAAATGAAAAATAAGCACAATTTTATATTAAATGGAAAAATAACGATCAATTACTTTACTTTAAAACTAAAAATATGCAAAAATTCTATATTGAATAAAAAATGTTGATTCTAGGGTTGAGTAAAATTTAAGTAAAATTTTTAAACGCATCCGTTCATTTTAAATGCTTGTATGCAATTATACTTCCGAAAATGGTATTGTCAATCCGCGTTTTTTTATGGCCTAAAAATTATTACCGACGAAACAATTAAAAAATTTTGACAGAAATTATATAAAGTTGAACCTAAATAATTTACGATTGGTGTAAACGGAATTCCAATTTAGTGCACTTTTTGTAGGCCAGACAAACGTGGTGCCGTACCTCTGCCAAAATTTAAGCGGAAATGACAATTTTTGGCAAAAAAAAAACTGGGTTTCAACAAAAAATTTCTGTGCTGTACAGCATAGATGGACTGATTGATCGGGATGAAACTTCATACTTAAGCTTTTACTACAAATTAGAAAGTCTCAGTAAATTTTGGCCGAAATCGGTCCAAATTATTATTCTAAATTAATTATTTTCGTTATTCAACAAAAATTGGGCTCCTTTACAGCCCAGACTTATTGAGTGATTGGGATAAAACTTTATACTTATGTTTTTTACATAAATTAGAAAGAACAAATGGTGTTTCCCTTCTCTAGTTTCTAATCCACAATGTGAGCCCTATCGCACGTATACCATCATCTACATCCTCGTTCACCGGAACGCGCCTATTAGGTATTAATTTGGAGGGGAGCACTCTGTACTAACTTGTATCAGTAGATCTCGTGCGTAACTACTGGGTCAGAATTACTTCTTTTCGCGGCGTTGGCGTTAAAATTGTCGCAACTCGTTTATACTGCGATGTTTGCATAGCAACTACCATCATCTCCTCGAGGACTTGAAGTATGAGAATATCGTCAGGCATAATATTTGAAAGAGTTGACCGAGTACCGAGCCATGATTGACTCCACAAGTAAGTCATTTCTCCTTGCACTCGTATTCTCTTCAGTACTGCAAAATACACCATGCACGTTCCTGGTTATAATCCGTTTCCATTTTATTGTGTTAAATTCATTTCTAATAATTTCCACCTCATACCGTTGATTGTGTTTTGAGAACAGTCTGGTAACTAGTTTAATAGAATTAAAGATATTTCGGTCTCTTCCTGCCCGATACAACAGTCAAATCGTACAAAATGATGATTAGTCTGCTGATTGTGTTTTGCTCATGAGATGCAATGCAATAGAGGCCTCAGCATTTTCCAAATATCTAGAAATGTATCACCTCTTAGACAAGAGTTCTACACCTACAACCGAGGTGATATTAGGCAGTCCGGGTCTTGGTAATTACGAATTTATTGGTGCTACATTGTACGACCTATCCCAAGGATTGTTCGCGACCTAATCAATTAGCAACTTCTAATATAATCGCTTGCATTGTCTGATAGCCAATTTCAATGCATTACGTGCTTCCTTGTCTCTTTGTTGTATATATTATTGGATGGAAAATGAGCTACTATTTCTTTCACGTTGGGAGTAGCATCTAGCTGGATTGGAAGACATCGCGCGTTAAACTTATTTTAGACATTTTAAGAGTACATGCTTTGGCGACGTTGTCTATTAGCTGGGTTGTCTTACTGTTAGCGGTGTCCGTCAAGTTAGTGTTTTGAAAATGCTCCTCGAGTATGACCGACGAAGTTCACATATAAACAAAATTACTCAACGAAGTAATAAAAGCACAAATTTGGCCTAACGTTCCAAATAAGTTTTCCAAAATTTAAACGTAAAGGACGATTTTTGATTAAAAGCATTTTGCAATAAAATTTCGGCCCCTGTATAGGTCAGATGGACTTGACACAACTGTTTTCGCAAATAGAGAGATCCCAGTGAATTCGGACCACCGAAAGTGACAGCTTGAAATGGGCGCTTTTTTGAGAGAATCGGTAAACAGTATCTAAATTAATTTTGCAAGAATTTAAATTTAACCGGAAATAACAAATTTTACCAAAAACTTTTTTTCAGTAAAAAGATGTGTCCCTAAATCGGGATGAAACTTTATATATACGTTTTTTCGGAAGTGACTGTTTCATACCATGCATTAACGAAATAACGATGCATTAACGAAAAAACGATTAAAATAAAAGACTGTAAACTCAATTTCAATCAAAATTAGTAGAGATCATATTTTAAATTTTACAGGAAATGATGAGCTTCGATAAAAAAATTTATTTCACCAAAATTCGGCATCCGTACGAACCAGATGAATCCACTATTTCGAATAAAATTTCATACCAAAGCTTTTTTCATAAAACGGGTTTAATTACTACGTCTATTATTTGAACTAGCGCTCGGTATAAAAATAGTTCACCGTTACCATCAGGTTCATCTAAATAGAAATACTTTAAGGATTCGTAGTACCATACAGTAGACTCGAATTAGACACAACATACATTTTTAAATGATCTTAGTTTATGTACGATCAACAATTAATTCCACGGATAATTTAAGCGATTTCCAATGGTAATATTTAGTTTTCATTGTAATATTTTTTCAAAATCGAACTGAACCTAAACGTATGAATATAAATCATTGAATTACCTCAAGTAATGGGAAGCTTAAAAATAATACAGCTTTCAATTAATTTCAATTGATGTTAATCCCATTATTCGCACTTTACCTGTTCCAGGACAGGCTCGATTTGTGCAACATTCGATGGTTGCAAATTTCAACTTTTGATATTTGAAAATTTTTGTACTTTTATTTCAAAATTTTTTTATTCGATAACTAGAGAAGTATTGAAAATATTGTTGATGCAGAAAAGGATATTTCTTTATAGGAATTCTGTGGTAGCAATGTATGAAAAATTTCTGGTGGACTAAAACCTGTATAGCGGGCTTTATAAAACCCTCCATTTGACAATTTGTAACTTTACAAACTTATGACTTTCCGCAATCAGGAGTATAATAGAATATAAAGAAGACCTATAATTGGAAATTTTAATAAAATTAACAATTTTTTAATATTTTTGTCATTTATTTGTCACAAGTTTGTTATTTTGATTTAGATCATGTTTTCTATTTAACAAAATCGGCATGCGACGTATGCAGCTTGCAGTTTGCTTATATCCAAGAACATCTAAATTAAAATCGAAATTCTATTTTAGGAGGTTTAAATTTTTAGCACCGAATATTCGTTCGCATCAGCAATGACACTCTGTAACGTGCCACATTTTCTTGTCCAGTTGGGCAAAATTTTCTAACGCTTTGTTCGTTCTACTTTTCATGTCTTGGATCTGGATGCATTTTATAATATTTTTTTTCGTCAGCTTGCCCATTCATAATTCCCAAATAATTAAAACGTATACGTATACGCCCTATACTTATGACCAGAGGTATATATTTATAAATACCGTATGAAAGCGACAATAGAATTTGTTATAAATCGAATATGAATCTATAGTACTCTCGTTTTCGTAGCGTAATCAGAAAGAGGCCCCAGGTTCGAAATGATTTCGTATGCCTAATAAATTGTAATTAATTTAATAATTTAAGGTATAGAACACATAGGACAATCAAATTTAATAACCAATTAGACAGGTGATGAATAGTCTAGTGCCTTCTAAAGGTGACACTGAACTTTTAAATGAGATTTTTTTCATTTAGCCATTTCTTCCTCGATTATGAAAATTTGGGTAATAATATCAAACACAGCATCATTTATGCCTGGATTACTTTCTAGTAATATTGGTTGAGAATACGTTACGAAATGGGCGTGGCAGGTGGTTGGCTTGTTTTTACTGATAACAATTTTATAGCATCGCATTTTCAGTTTTATCTACATATCATTAAGGCGGTTCTAAGAAAAATATTGCTGAGTATTAGGATGGACTCGTGATAGTTGCGCGCCAATAAAAATGGAAATATTACGAACCGCATATGTTTCAGTGTATCTATCAAAACGCTTTGAAACTGAAACAAATGAAGAAGAATAGTGTGCAATTGACGGTATATTAAATTTTGCTAAAACGACGTGATTTATTGAAAGGTTCGAAAAATGAGTCATATTATGTCATTGCAATTGGCCCGGTTTTTAATGTGTTGCACAAATCGAGCCTTTACTGTATATCTGTTATAATGCAACGTTACAAATCTTAAAACGGCTCTTCATCAGGCCTTGGCATAAAACGAAAAAAATTATTAAGGGACATGCCTCGCTTACCCCGCCACTGACGGTTATGCACCATGAACGAAACACAATTTTGAAAATGTTAAATGAAACTTCAAAGCATAATGTTTCAAAATAGGCAAAATGAAATACATATTCGTAATATAAAATGCTCTAAATAAATATAAACAAATAAAACTAATGTATAGCGTGACCATTTTGCATTTAATTACACTTTATCTGGATCTGTATATCTATGCAATGGAACTTTTAGTTTTTTACATTTTTCCCAGTTCAGAATTTTTGTTAAAAAGCTTTACGTATTTCGTTTTGTGTGAATAAAAAAAATACCATGACATTCAGTTTGAAATTTATTTTAGTTTAAATTTTTTACAGCATTACATATATACAAGGATTGCGATTGCACAGTTTAATTTAATTACGTATCTAGCTTTTATATACTATATATATACATGTACTAATCGTACAATACATGTATAAAATATATATCTAGAAAAAAAAACTAAAAACTAACCCTTTCTGTACAGAAATATTCATATATAGTAGCGAACAGATATCTATCTGTGTACAGGGTGTTTCTCGACTAAATCGCATGTCTCGAAGGAAACATCCTTCACATTTCTATGGTCTTATAATGCTCGCATTTAACACACTATCCTCTAACCCGTCCGTTATAAGAGCGTAGATAATATGTGCACTGTGCATTTAAATAAAATGAATCACCCGGTATGCTTGGGAGATGGTTTGCAAATTTATGTATTTAAATGACCTAAAAATTTATATTGGACCTACCAAAAACTAATTTGTATTAGAATGTTTAATGGATCGCATTTTATTATCACAAATGGAGAGATTTTGTAATTTAGTTTTAGTCGAAGCGCTAACGGGCAAATGCGGAAAAAGTTAATTGTTCAAAAATGAAAGTTATTACATGGTTTAAAAAGCTTTTAGATGGTGATGTAGTTCTTAAATTTGATTTTCCGAATCGAGGCTCGCCAAAAATTGCTGTAATAAGCGCATATAGTTTGATATATTCAGCGTGTAGGTCAATGATTGTTGGTCAATCTTAAGAATGGATAGCAACATCGCATCAAAATGTTCTGTTTCGAAAGCAATTATTTCTTCTTCCTGACTTATTTGGGACGGAATACACAATATTCCAACACAATTTTTTTTAATTGTATAGTTGCATGTATTTTAGGTAAAACTTCAGTTCAAACTTCATTCACCTTTATGGGGGTAATACAAGTGCAACTATACGCAAGGTATTCTTACCAAAAGAGCGGAGGTTCGGAAATGCAACATGTGCCATACCAGACGAAGTTACAAAGCACTCGATCGATGTTACAAATCGCTGAAAATGTGGTGAGGTTGTGACAAGGTTGCCCTTTGTACATCCAAGTTGTTCTGTTTATGTAGATCGGAACATCTAATTATTCAGCCACCTCTTTCGTTTCGCTTTTATCACATTGAATGATGATATGAAAGAATTAGTTGGATAGCTGGTGGAACAAATAGTATTCTAGCGCCGGCGCCGTTTCGTGCGTACGACCACTACAAAGGTTATTTTGATGAGTAAACGCATGGCTAAATTAAAACAATACTTTGTCTTGAATATCACCCTGTCTGATGAAAAAAAAAATCATGCATTTAGGCTGGGTCGGAATCGGTATACGAGTCTACCATAATGTAATTGTAAGGCGAGGAAAGTGGCAGAAAGAATAGCAAGATTGGAAGAATAATTCACTAAATCTGCAGTTGAAAATGAGTAATGCAGATGGCTGCAAAATGTGAGTTGAAATGCACGAATTAATGAAAGGCATTTCCAGCTTCGTTCGTCATATGACATTTCAATGGACATTGGACATTTCTCATTGGACTTGGAGTGAGCCTTTGACTTTCCTGTCGAATGGTTTTGTTTTTTTTATTTAGCTTTCACAAATTTTTAAATTATGCCTCTTAGAGGCATAATATATATATCTTTGTGATGAATTTATACTCTGAAAGTGCTCCTTAAACTTTTAAGTGGTACTGTCTTGATACACTTAGAGTCAGAGGTGCAGAAATCAATTACGCATTAAGGTGCTAATGGGAGCCATTAAAATTATTCCCAGCCTCTAAACATACCCGAAGATTGAGGATTATGCACTTCAAATTAAAATAAGAAATAGCGGAAAGTAAAACAAATCGACAAGAAGGCAACAAGTCAAATTTGGGAAGTTTTAGTTGCGCAGTCCATTATAAATTGTAGTAAATATAAATAAATAATGCCCAAGCTTACGAAAGTACCCAATCTGCGACGAGTATTTTGAAGAACGAAAGTGAAATTCATTCGAACGCGAATAAGTTGAACATGCAACTTTAAAAGGTACGCAATGTGCTCATTCGTTTCGCCTCAATCGAAAAGTGTGTTGAGCAAGCGTAATAGGAGTGTGTTAAATTAAAATGCTTTAAAATCATGTCCGGGCTATGGATCAAAGCACGATCGCAGTAAATGTCAATTTTTGAATGCCGAATGTCGGCATTATTTTAAAGCTGGCCATATTGCATTGATATGTGTATCGAGAAATAGTGATCAGTCCGGTTGATATCAAAATGGCGGAAGTCAATCTAACAAAAAAGTCAATTCGGTGGATGTCATCGATAGTTCTGAAAATTACCGTGACGAATTGTTCAAAATTTCAAACCAATAGGAGGAAGAGGAAGCCTTCCCTTGAGGAAATCTCTTCGAGTGATAATGTGGTCGAGCTGAACAGAAACCATTGGTATTGCAAGTTTGGTATCCAAAACAAGATTTTGCTGAACAGTCAAATTGGATGGAGTGTTGTGGTACGGAATTTTTAGTAACAAAATAAATTAACGGATAGTTTCTAAAATCTTTAGTTACAATGGATCAACAATTTATTTGATTGGTAATGATGGTTATCGTGAATTAAACCAGCCAAAAGTCACGATCGTGAATAGGTTGAACGCCTATGGTAATATACGGTTACCAGTCCGTTGTAAATTGGACGTTTATAGGACAGTTTGGTTTCAGAGAGAAATACTCAACTATTGAGTAGGTTCATAGCCTTACAGATGTCATTGAGAATACATTAGAGAGGAAAAAGGTTTGCTCTAGTATCTTCTTAGATGTGGCGCAGGCCTTCGATAAGGTATGGCACAGAGGTACTCTTCAAGGTTAATCTTTAAACTACATAGAGATTTACTAAAACAATACTATATGATTTTAAAATGATACATGGAGAATCGCCATTTTCGGGTGAAATATGAAGAAGAATACTCTGAGCTAAAAAATATTTCTGCGGGAGTCGCGCAGGGTAGTGTTTTTGGACCTATTCTTCACCTGCTCTACACCAGAGATTTACCTCAAGTAAACGATGTTACCGTTGCAACATTTGCTGATGATAAGGCAGTTCTCTCCGTAGGAGAACATGTGATAAAATCATAAAATGGGCAAAAATGGGGCGTATCGGGCTCAATTGATTGATTGATTGGACTGTAGGGCCAAGTACTGGACAAGTGTCCCGGATAACGTCGGGCCTATTCCTACAGCCTGTTTACACATAACAATAGGAAGGATATGCAAGGGTTTTTTTGGGACAGACCGACCCGGTTTCAGATACCTAGCGACCGTACGGCACAACACAATTCTAATCTACTTCTAATCTACTAGAGGAAGGATAAAGGCTTAATAAGTTTAATGGATAATGATGGAATTGGTCTTCAATAGTTGCTTCTCTAAATCAGCAACCTGAGAAAAATATTATTATTTCATTTGTCTGGAAATTTCCTAAAATTTAATTCTGCACTAATAATTTCCGGCTTCCTAAACAAAATTGATTGATCGAACGTCGATTAGTTAGTAACACAATGACAATATAATTCTAATCTACACTATCAGCAATTAAAAATACAAAGAAACATTATTTCACAAGCATCTGCAGGTTCCATGAAATGTAATACTAAATTAATATGTTCCTGCTACCTAAATCATATAAAAATGTACCGCAAAGGCCAAGATTATGAGAACACTTATTCGCCCGTTGTCAGACTTCCTACTATACGTCTATTGATCTCTATGTCTGTTAAAGCAAATGCAAAATGCATCACCTACATGTTGACACTGCTTTTCTTCATGGAAATCTCTCCGAAGGCGGAAATGTTCTGAAATTGTACGGTCTAAAGCAATCACAAAAGTGTTCGAATGACCGTTTTTATTCATTTATCACTAAACTGAAAGTTGATTGACCAAACGCTGACTACACTCTGTACACTCGAACGAGTAATAGGTCCACTACGATCTATCAATTATGTACATTTATGACATGATGATTACTGGGGACGATCAAGAGCAGATCGCTGATATTAAAATAAAAATTTTCGATGAATTCAATATGAAGAATCTGGGTATTGTTAAGCAGCATTAACAACTTTAAACTCAGGTAGTCTGTATACGATATACCTAATGAAGGGAAGTAGGCAACATATTTGCTTTGCACTTAGCTACCTAAGTTTCCAAGATTGTACATACAACTAATGAACATTACCCAACACTTAAAAAGGCTGCTTCGATATCTAAACTGTACCTCCGATTTTAAGTTAATATTTTCATGAAGTGATGAAGATGTTTTGATTAGGCATGCCGGCGCTGATTGGGCGAATGATAGTGCCGATCGAAAGTCATCTAGTGGACATGTAATCAAAGTTTTTGGTAATGCAGTCAATTGAGGAGCCAACAACATAAGGTCTAGTAACACTCTCAACGTGTGGGGCGGAGTTTATTGTTGCTTGTACAATAGTGAACGAAGCATTGCAGATGAAAAAAGTAATTTGTGATATAAAATTAGAGATGTATTCTTTATTCGAGGATAATTTGAACACGATTATGATTTCCAATAATCCTTAATCTCGTCTCAGTAAATATATCGACATCAAGTTTCATTTTCTTCGAGAGTTCACAAGCGATACAACGATAAAATTGGAATATGTAAGTTCTCCGGACCAGTTGGCTGATATTTTTACAAAAGCATTAGACAAACAACTGCAAGAAAAATATCTAAAGATAATGTGTCTTCATCGCATACGAGTATCTATTGACTTATTATACAAGGACAAAATCTTAGTAGACGCAATGCAGAACTTTTAATATTACTTTGAGGACTATATCATGAAAACGATATTCTTGTTCATAGTATATTTAGAGTCTTTCAAAAGATATATGACAGCTTACATTGCGGGCCGTTTTGTCCTAAGTAAGGCCTCTTAAAATATCAATGTGTATATTAATGTTGAGTGAATTTTTAGTAAATTACAATGTTTGATAGGGCAGAAGGTAAAATAAATCAATGTTTAGTTCCTGTCGATTGAACATAGATGTGATAATTTACAACTGAAGATTTAGCTCGCTACGCAAACTGTAAAATCTCCAAGCTTCGTTTTTGTACCAAATCGCTAACAGCATAATGTTCGGACCAATTCAAGATAGCAATGGGTAGTGGCGATAACATCGTAAGACACGAAATCATCACTATAAAACTGATTATACTAAAATTTAAAATCTATATTAGATTGAAATGAGTAGCACTAGCAGTCCGTTGAGTGAGTATCAAATAAATAACGGTCTCCTACACAATGGACCACAGAAACTGAAAGGCATTTAACTAACCAGATAATTCCGCTTTGCGATACGTCCCGTATTGTTATATTCACTAGAAGTGTAGAATATTTGTTTAAAAAAGTATTAACCATGCACTCTTAACCTTAATTGAACTTATATTATTGCTAACCATGGTTGAAATATAACCTAGTTACATATAAATGAAGGTGAAACATGAAATTTTAATTAATTGTTTAAAAAATAAAAGTCTTTTAAAGAAAAAGGTATAGCAAAGCTATAGCAAAAGCTATACATGAGCGGAAATCAAGATGAGAGGATTCAAGATATAACAAAGTATTTAGTCTCTGCGGAATAAAAAAATCCATATTACAAATTTTTCAGCTGAACAAATATAGCGTGAGATTGGGTTACGTAAAATATGGACTTAATAGCAATAAGATTTCCCTCGTTTTCATCAATTTTCATCACTTTTTTAATCACTCACACCAATAATGCGGCGTATCGGGCTCAATGTGAACCACATTGCGTCATTTGTAAAACACGGAACCTATAGAAATCCATCTCTAGGTCGGAAGTCCCATAATAAAACAGTACTGAATAAATAAATTTAAATGTGTAACAGATGTTTTTAAAATGTATGCGCCTGAGCCCTGAATGTATGCCTAGCAAAACTTTTTACTTAAACATTTTTTACGGCAATCTATTAGTAGACGCCACAAACACCCAAGTTTCAACAAGTTTCTATTATATCCTGCTATCTCGAATTAATATTTTGTATAAACTTTATTCAATTCCTTAAAGTCTACCATTATAACACCGCAGTACACATACCTTTTCGCGATTAACTATTGATATTATTTCCAATTTACCTGAAAATAAAAAAAAATCGATTTAGATAAAAGTTCCAAATAATAGATTTATGTTATAAATACAATTTAGTTTATTATCTTAAATTTAATCCCTAAGTAATCTTTCGCTAGCCGGAAACACTTGCGATGTCTTCGTATCTTAATAAAATTACGCAAACGTGAAGGTGGTTGCAGAATAATGTCCAGCTCAGCACAATTTTGGTTGAAATGAATTGTTAGGCGATACCACGATATGCAGAACATAAACTCTTTAGACCATATTTAAAAATAGCTGATAGAATTTTCAAAGACGCAAAGAGAACTAAAATTAATATATTTGGAGTTAATTGTTTAAGAAAAGGGCACTACACTCACAAGCACTGCATTTTAAATCCACAACATATCTCTGGTTTTTAATTTTTTATTCATATTTTTCTAAATTCACAACTAAGTATATTTAATTGTAATAAAGTTAAATAAATACCCATATACCACAAAAAACTTAATCGGACAATTGGTGCAGTGGTTAAAGATTCAGCACTTACACTGGGAGGTACTGATATCGATTCACACGGGAGGCATTAGCAAATTTAAACCAGCCGCTGCCCCCGATCTACTTTGGGCACAGTGGAACCGTTGCAACCGATTCCATGTTATCAACATTCTCCATAAAGCAAGGGTTTAAGCCGATCGATAGATGTTGTGATTAATTTTCCGTTCACCTCTAGTGAACATTTTATTATTCCGTTTAACAATTTTATACGGACTGGTATAAAGAGTTTGGACAGATTTCCTTATAGCATATCAGTTCTTAAAAACACATGAGATAAGTCATGTGACTCCTGCTTATAAAAAGTTTGACGTTGGCTTTCCTGGTAACCTGGTGTCTAAAATCGGATTTTAGAATTTTGTCAGCCATAGAAGAATTTAAAAGTTGACCAAACACTCTCAATGAAATTGCAAATACAAGTCGGGCTGAGTTATTTTAATTTCTTAGGAATGTAGGCCACTGTCCTGACTCGTTTAAACCCAAATAAGGATTATAATTCACTAAATAATAATGATTCGCATTGTGAATCCTGATCTGTTAACTATCACGTTTGGTACCCCGAAGTGCATAAAATCCCTCTGAATACACAGCAAATGGAAAGTGGCCGCAGCTATATTCTGTGCAGGGATCGCTTTGTATATGGCTCGGTTAATGTTAAGCAGCGTCGCTGATTTTCAGAGTTAGGCCTTGAAATTTTCGAATTTTGCCATGATAAACCACACCAGAGCCATGGTTTTTTTTGAATTTTTAGAGATAGATGACCCAAAAGTTATTTTTTGTCAATAATTTAATAAGTTGGTTGGTATATCTCGCTAATACGTTTTAGTTGTCATCGGTACACACCACCATTGATGGTTTCATCTGATTCCAGCAGTTCATAATATACCACACCTTGCGAAGCTCGCTAGATCGAGAGCATAACTTTATTTCAATGAATATCTCGCTTTGGTTGCAATGGACCAGCTTCACCAGGCCTCATCTAAAATTTTTTTCATTTGGGACTCTCATAAAAAATCCATTTTTCATCTCCAGTAACTATTCGTTGCAAAAAACGTTTTCTTCATTGCTTTGAAGCAGTATTTCATAAGTGGTTTTTCGATGCTCGAATAATCTTTTAATTCACGTGGAAACCATAACCTAGCTTTTTCAACCATTCAGATTTTTGTAAACATTTTGTAACAGTTTACCGATCAACATTATGTATGTGAAACTGGCCCTAAAAGCAGCCCGAAAAAAAATTGTGTCTTTGCTTAATCTGTAATAACTTCGGGCTGGCCCGAAAAATTTAGAAAATCTGCATTATCTTTAATTCTTATCCCGAAATTTTTTCACATCAATTTTACAAGCCAACACTAAAAAATAGAATAACATTTAATAATTAAAATATTTTTATGTACAAATATGAAAAGCAATTTTACTGACAATTTGAAAAAATTATTATGTATTCACAATACAATGATATTACGTAAGATTCTAAAAAAAAATACCAAAACATTTTCCTATTTGGCGGTTTTCACAGTTATTGCCTGAGACTTCAGCCAATGTCCAGAAGTAGTGTAGGCTAATTGGAATCCAAACAATGTAGCCCCAATTCTGTATGAGGTGGAAAGAAGGTTCGTGCCAATCTCAGTATGTAACGATTTTCAACAGAAAATTTACAATGAAATTTTCTTCTGTGGCGATTGTCACAGGGACTGCTTGAGACTATGGCTACCATCGAGAAATAGTGTAGGCCATCTGGAACCCAAAGAATGGAGCCCGATTTCTGTACGAGGTGGAAAGAAGGTTCGTGCCAATCTCAGTATGTAACGATTTTCAACAGGAAATTTACTAAGAAATTTTCTTCTGTGGCGATTGTCACAGGGATTGCCTGAAATTTGTATGTAACTAGATTTTTTTAAAGAATTAAAGATAATGCAGATTTTCTAAATTTTTCGGGCCAGCCCGAAATTATTACAGATTAAGCAAAGACACTAATTTTTTTTCGGGTTACTTTTCGGGCCAGTTTCACATCGGTATCAACATTTAATGCTGCAGCCAATTCTAATTGCGTTTGAGAAAATCTTCAGCCTATCACGTTTCCAATTCAGTATCTTCAAACTGTTTGGGTAGTTTTCCATGCTCTTTATCTTCAATGCCAAAATCATCTTCATATTCATACACTTAGTATATACTTTTGAATTATCGCCCCAATTACCGAGACTGTTGCGTCTACCGTTATTTCTAAGCTTGCAGTAGAGGAAGGATGTGGCGAGAAGAGTTGTTGGCAACAACTTTTCTTACAACTATTTAAGGTTTTAATAAATTCCGACCAATTTATTGGGGGTTTACTATTTTTGTAGCATTTCAGAAAATCTTTGATTAAGATTTGCTTTGCTGCTGCGTTTGGGATGCGGCGTCTACAAACGCTGATCATTTTCAAAAATCGTGTGAGGTGACTGACGGTTAATGGACTTTCAAAAATTTTAACTACTTCAATTCTATAGACGGCTGAGTAAAATTCCTTTTGTATTAACAGTGTGTCAATGAAATTTAGTTTCATGTGCGAATACACATTTAGTAGGATTGGTGATTACACTGTTTTGTGATAATTTTTGGGTTCTAGATCTTCAGATGTTGGACATTAGATCTATTATATCGTCTAAATAAACAAAAGCAAGAAATAGTCCCAAAAAAGAGAACGCAAGAACCTCTAGAAAGTTTGAGCTGAATTCCTGAAATCGAAGGTCAATATTGTAAACTCATATAAACCAAAGGGAGTCGAAACGAGGGAGTTGGGGAGTTGATACGAAAATTTTAAGACCATACTACTAGTAGACCGACAAATAGCAAGAGTCATATAATTTTTGAATAAACTTCAATTTATCAGGTGCCAAACGCCTAGTTTAGTACAAAACTGAGGGTTCAGAATTGTCTAGTTGATGCATAATTTGTTGTTTTACCGGTTTAATATTCAAAGAATTGTTTAAAATGTCCGAAAATGTATATAGTATTTCTTGTATTTGGGAAATTATTTGCGACTTATCCAGTTGTGGCAAAGTGATTGCTCCAATCGCATAAAGCGATTCTATTGGATCAAATAGACTTTATTTACACGTAACCACATCCAACCTGTGTTTTTAAGGAGTCACCACCAATAATGGACAATGACACGTTCGCATTAATGAATTCCCATTTATTTCAACATAGTTCAAAACCTACATGCAAAATTTTTGTTCCGTGTATGTAGCCGCATTAGGATATCAGTTGAATAGAAGGTTCTCATGTATCTGAGCCATAACAGCTGGATAGAAGGTTCATATACCGACGATCGGAAAGCAAAAAAAATAACTTTTGCTGTTACATTTCCTTCCGCAGCAGTTTCCACAACGATATCCGAACACGTATAGCAATGCCACGAGTAAGTTTTGGACATCAGGAATAATAAACATATAGCCTCATTATCACATCAGTTGGATAGAAGGTTCATCTAGAAGGAGTCTAGAACTTTTTCTATCTTCATATTTTTGAATGGAACCGATGCGTTTCCCGTGTCACGTATATTCGAGTTAGCGAGAATTCTCACGATCAGCGTAATTTTATATTGGGTCTTATATTGGTCAACAGGGTATACACAGAAACTACTGGTAATGACAAATCGGCGGACTTTTTAATAGAAATTTCTATCCCAGACTAAATGTTGTTGTTCAAATTGGTAGGGGCCTTATAATCGAATGATAGATGGCCATAGGAGCCCAGAACTCATAAACAAATTTGTGGAACCTTTAAACCTGCCACCACTGGCAGCAGCATTTTTACTTTTCATCGGAACAAATCCGTATATTTGAATAATGGTGATTCCCACGACTAACAGCATATATTACATGGGTGCGAGACGGTGATGTATAAGCGATTCGTTGATTTAGCCAGGCATTTTAAAAAGCTCTAGTTTGAAATTCGAACACATTTCGTAAATGGCATTCGGAACCAGAAAGTAAATTCCGAATATGCGTGATGACGTCTATACCATTCACGTGTCGAATATCCGGACTAAATTGACTTATGTAATCCAAATGCCTTGCTTTTCTTGGTTATGTACAGTTTTAAACTGACAGTTTTACTCTAGTCATAGGTTTGTTTTCGGTGTAAATGGTAAATTCACGACCGGAATATTTTCGTTCGGCATTTTTCGTTTTTCGAGAAGAATCCCAAGGGCTTCCAACAGGTGTTATGATATTGCTGTAAAACAGCTTCGAATGCAGTATTCGATGCGTCTTGGCATTCGTCAGCCCAAGAAAAGTTTTTCGGAGTTTTAGGTTTCTGTAGCAGAACGGCCAAGTGTTCGTAGATTGGGGCGAACATTTTAGCTACACTTGGTATAAACGGATGGTAGCCATAGTACCATGAAGAGTGATTTTATCACTAAAGAAATCAAGAGAAGTCGAACGGGAAACGCATTTTGAACTCTTAATATTTACTCAAACCCATCGAGTCGTTGGAAAAGTTGGTCCAAATAATAGAGTTTGTGTTTTTCATGTCACGAGGATGTTGAATTCGATAAGGCCAAACGAGATCGTGATGCCCGTTTTATATACGTTCTCAGGTGCGACGGCAATTAAGTGATATAAGCTCTGACGAGATTGATTTTGAAGAATAATGACCATCGATGCAAATATATGGAGAAGTTTTAAATGTGGGTATCAAGTAATGATCCGGTACCATGATCGAATTTAGCGGTTTCCACGCGTTTTCTTTATATCTTACGTTATGTATTGAACCGCATAATTCTTGACTGGTAGATTAGAATTTCGTTCGGCTGTTAGAGATGGGAACTTCTTTAGCAACTGGCCTTAATCGTTTTCGATGATGAAATGAAGTTCAACAGCGCCAATGAGTTTTTTTTAGACTTAAATGGACCAGTAGCAATTTAGTTCCGTTTGTATTGACTTTCATGCCACTTTCGGGTGATAGGACTAGATCTTGTGTTTTAAATTGATAAAAATTGACGTACAACAACGTCTGTCGGGTAGTATCGAAATGTTGGCTTCCGTATCTATTAGAAAAGACAAGTTATTGATATTGTCGTATAGAAAAGTCGACTTGTCGTTTGAGGTAATTTGTAATCACCGGACCCTGAGATTTAGTCGCTTTTACAAGCTGTATTTACAAGGAGGTTAACATGTTCGCGGGTTTCTAATGATCGCGTGATACTAACATGTCCAACCGTTCTTTGAAGAATCTCGATGGTGGTCGCTGTCTTGCAGCCGCACTCGTTTCGGCTCGGTTTATTGTTGTTTTCTAGTCGTGCTATGACTTTGTCTCGTCAATGGCACGCGATGTCAATGCTCGATGGCTTTTACGCTTAGTTTCTCTATTTGTACTTTATTTTTCAGTACAGTTCTCGCGGTTCCATAATCTTTTTAGTTTTTGTACATCAAAATGTTAGAAGTCTTCGAAGGAATTTTGAAGTACTGGTTGCCAATATTAATGCATATAATACGAAGCCCTCGTTTATATTTTTCAGTGAAATTTGGATTCACACTAATGGTTATACGTTGAATGGTGCGTGCAATGATTCATATAGGGCTGGTGGTGTTACCGTATATTTTGATTCAAATTTAGACTGCTCAGTGAGTGCCCATAATTTGTCATCAGCGGATATCATTAAGGTTGAATAGAGACTTGCTTATGATATATATATTTTTATGCTTCAAATTACAGCTGTAAATATTGGGCAGTTATTATCTGTTTTGTTTTTGGAGACATGAATATTGTTATTCTTGTTTTGGGCTTGAATCACTGATTAATATTCTGACGTGTGTTATTGCTTATCCTTCAACTTGCATTGACCATTTTTTTGTTCGGCTTAGATCTAATGATTTTTCTGGTATGACAGCGTCGGCTTTGAACCATAACATTTCTGACCACCATTTGATTGAGATATGGTTTAAGGTTTCTCACATACTGTTATGAACAAAGCTCAATCTGTTATTGGTATATCTGAACGGTAGGCTCATATGGACTGGGGGTTCATTTTTAACATCGACAACCCATCGCTAGCTCTTGAGGTATTTTTGGATAATATTTCGACTATTTTAGAACACTGCTGAACATATTGCTCATCTAAAATCAAAAGCTTGCAACGGATTTCCATTGACCTTCTGCGACGTATTAATAAAAGGAATAAACTGCGAGCCCAGTTAACTAAGCGTCCTAGCTATAATAGAATGTGCACCATAATTAATGTGGATATCAAAAAATAAAAGGAAATCTATTATGCTAAGCGTTTTTCAGTTAACCGCGGTTATATAACAAAACTGGATTTAATGAACGAAATCTAAACTCAAAAACCTAAAACTAGTTAAATCTATTTTAGCACAGAACGGAGAACTTCTTACGAGCAATTTAACAATTGCTAATGAGTTTAATTGTAATTTTTCTAGTATTGCTAAAGACTTAGGTGCTAAATTTGACTTTAGCAACACGCCATCTAGTTCCAATTTGCCTTTTGATTTCAGTTCGTCAGCGTTTTTATGTTCCCAGTGTCTAGTTATGAAGTTTTTCAATTATTTGTGCTTTGGAACCGAAAACTGTCAATGTTGGTCTGTGTAATTATATACTAAAATCCATTGCTGGACATATTAGTCCCGTTCTTGTACACATTTTCAACCTTTACTTTGAGCTGGGAGTTGTACCCGATCGATTGAAAACAGCAACTATAATTCCCCTTTTTAAGAATGGTAACCGCTTCGACAACTATAGACCTATTGCCTTGCAACCAGTAATCCTAAAAGTTCTTGAGTAAAGACAGTTAAAAATAGGGTTTATAGTTGTATAGATCAAACGGGTGTACTAAGTATTCATCAACATACAAGGTAACACTTGCGGTGCTTTATTTATTAATACAGCTAAAGCCTTCGACATGGTTGATCACAATCTGCTGCTCTATATTTTGTATAATATAGGGTTTAGGAGAGTTTCAAATAAGTGATTAGCACCGTATTTAGATGGTAGATCGGTGAAAGTTAAGATAGATGATAAGTTAAGTGTTCCGAAATTTATTTCGGATCACTTAACTTATCATTGGGGAACCCCAACCCAAGTTATTTACACTAACTCGGTGTTTAAACTGAATCTTCATGGTTATTGTGAGTGGAACGCTGACTTTTTAACATTATGGGGATGGTTTGAAGAACTAGGGATGATAGCGTATGTATACGTGGGTTTCCGATAAATTTTGAAGTCTAATGCAGAATTAACCCTGGTTATTGTTATATCTAGAAAATTAATACATTTATTTTCATCTCTTTCCAACGTAAAAGCAATGGTGGGATATTGAGAATTTAACCAAGTAAGGAATGAGTTTAACAAGCTATCAGTTTCATTCCATAGGCAAAGTATGTCATCAAAATATCTATACCAAAAGATTATATGACGAAAATAAGGATTGTTGTTTGATAAAATCATTTGTTCGAAGAAATTCATGAAAATTTCAACTAACAAAGGTGACAGAGGGGAGCCCATGGGTAGACCATCAGCGAATTTGAAATATGTATTATCAAAGAAGGAATAGTTTAATACAAGTCTCAAACACCAACTTCAGTTCACGACGTAAGCCCTCATCTACAACATCCCTATCTAAGTAATTACAAACTATTTGAGATAAAGTTTTAATTGGAACAGAAGTGAAAAGACAGATAACGTCCAACGAAACTAGTATTGAATGTAGTGGAATGTCGACGTCTTTGCTAATCAATTCTAGTAAGCCGAAAAGAAATTAGTATGATCATTGAAAAAGTTTATGAAACCCTTACATAGCTTATAGGCAGGAGTATTGCAATACGCAACTATTACTCTAATCGGGATGCCCTCCTAATGGATTTTTGGTAAACCATAAAGAATCGGAGCAGATGGATTCATGACAGAGTACTTCCAACCAGTTCCATTAAACAACTTTTGGCAGAAGATCAGAAATTTTATTACAGTAATCGACTTTTTCGAGCACAGTGATTGTGTTGCCTTTATCCGCTTTACATGCTATCAGGTCATGATCCCGTAGCTTTTTCTTTATCGCACTAATCACTTTGAGGTTAGTATTAGGAGAAGCACGAGTGACAGAAGCAGCAGAAGAAGAGTTAGAAGGAGAAGAAGAGCAATACCTCTCTTTGTTTGTAGTGCACATACTGATATTAGTTGAGTCGGCTGGTCAACTCCTGATGATGACCTAACAAGTCGAAATCGATCGAGTAGTTTTTTAAACTTTTTGAACAAATTTTTTAAAATCTTTTTTTTTTGCGATATAATTAAACGAGTGGAATAATGTGTTTATTAAGTGGTAATGTGTTTCGCCCAGCGCATAGTGTTAAAAGTACTCATTCATAATTTTATCTTGCTCGTTTAAATCGATTTTAGCTTCTAATTTGTTGATCTGCACTTCATTCTCCGAGCATGTAGAACTAGCGCTTTCAAACTCTCTTTAAGTGTTGTATTTTCAGCAAGCAACAACTTATTTTGGCTTTTCAACTCATCTAACGAGTTGCATAGAAAATCTTGAGATTTTTCAATATTTTTAATTATTAATTTAAGGTCCATTAAGGTGCTCATTACGTCAGGCAATGTTGTCTGAATTACCCGGCGGATCATGTTCAGTTTCACAGGTAATAAGCGAGGATCGGCTAACTTTTAGGCATGGCTCACATTTCCAAACAGCAGTACCTTCTTTCAAACGTTCCATTAAATAGTCGGAGATTTTTACACAGGACACACTGCATTTTACTCCTGGATTATTTCGACTTTCGATATTGTTATTACACTTGATACACTTTTGTGGCATTTTCACTTAAACACACAACACTGATTTACGTAAAAATTTACAAGTTCACAGCCAAACGTAAAAGGCGGGAAAAGCTAACGAGACACTTTCACATAAATATTTTAGTGATAAAAATTTATATTGTAGTTTATTCATTGATCTAAAGAGAATTCATTGATCTAAGGAGAATGTGCTTCTTTTAAGTGAATTTTTAGGGAGGATGAATATTTTTTTATTCAAACTAAATGTTTTTAATTTGTATTTCCGGAGCCCTACTTGTTCGTACCATAATAAAATGGACACAAACGATTTTTTCGTTATAATAAAATCGCCAATTCGAGTGGCCTCTGACTCTTTATTATTCTTTGATAGGTGTCAAATCCATCAAATTTTTGTGATTCATGGGTAAAATTTATCGTTTATTTCATAACATTATCCTCCTGGGATTAAAATATATTATGCAGTGGTTGTTGCTGATAAGGTTTTCATCTACAAAGCCTATTAAATAAAGTAAACAAAACGCTTCTATATTTATTTACGAATAAACCTTGATCTTACTCGTAGCAATGTACATTTAATACTACAACATATATTTTTTATTGCACATACAGATTATTTATGTATAAGAAGCTTTTTTTATACAGGGTGATCCGATAACAAGAATTTCCTTTAGCGTATTTTTCGGTGTTTATGAATGCGTAATTTATTTGGAATATCCTTTATTTGGTATGTAGCCTGGTTTTTCATCCTTTTGTTGATTTTGATCAAATATTTTGAATCCAAGACTAAACGTTGAACTAAACCGATCTGCTTTTTTATTTGTGCTAGAAAAACCAACTTGCTAACCAAATAAATTTCTTATCCCACAAATATAAATAAAACCAAATCCTGTAAAACTCAAGACTCACATCACAAAATGAAGAATTTGTGTTTATGTGGTACAAGAATAACATACAGTACACAGAAAACCTATTTTTTCCAAATTTCTTTCAATAAACATAAACCAAACATAACAAAAAAAAATAATTTATACTTTCTGTGTTACGCTCTCTGTGCTTTTGTTTAATAAAAGCTCCACCCGAGTTCAACCTTTCGCTCATACACACACACACACACATCCTAAATATAAGTAGATGAATTTCCCTACAGTAGAAAAACAACCAAACACTGGAAAAATAAAATTGGTAACAAAATAAATAAATAAAAAAATACAACAAATTTTTATTTATAGCAACGACTAGAGGCAAATTTTTGGCAACCAAATAAAACACAGAGAAACCAGAAAATATAAAGCCAAAATAAAAAAGTTATGAGTTTGTAACCAAAGCACAGAAAAAAAATTGTTTAAGCATAACAGTTTCGGTATGTTCATATAAATTTATGTGTTTTATAATGTATTAGGTTTCATATAATGTTTATCTATTACCTGCTATTTAAAGGTACATAAAATTTAATTTTCCGGAAAAATAACCGTATTCGGTTTCTAGGGTATGTATATACAGCTATACTTACGTATCAATGTGTATTCGTCTGTTTATATTGTAATAAGTCTCTCATATGCGTATGTGCCCACAATTTATACACGAACAGAAAATTGTCAATACTAAATGAAACCATTAAGTATTACTTGTCTCAGATTTTTATTTAAGGGGCTCGTACTTTTATATATGTACTCGGAAAAGAAGCTCATAAAATATTGTAGCTTTTGAATTCAACCCGCCCGCACACTAAATCAAAAGATTTATCAAAGACGTAATGTATATAGACGTGTATGTGTCGTGTTCTCATATGTGAGACTTCTTTTATTACTGTCTAGTTCCAGGTACTAAAAGATTTTATACGTGATTTGAACGAAGAGTTTTAAGTTCTCGTATGGTTTTATTAATAGGAATTGTTCGTCGAAATACGTTTTATACGATTTTAAGATTAATTTGGTAATGCAATAATAAATGTTAGATCTAAATTTAAAATAATTTTTGGAATTTAGAAGCACAGAGGTGGGAGTCAAATGCCTTTGTTATTTTTATTAGTGGTTTTTTTAGCGTGTGCAGGTGGTGTGACCAATTTCATTTTCGCCTCTCTAAATTTTGGTTTGTTTTATTTATTTGACTGAGCTTCGATTAATCTCTTTAATTGACTACCAGTATTCACATAATCAAGTAATACTGTAGTGGTACCATATGTGTATCTACCATAATACGCTATTTCCTAGAGGGGGTTAGGGAATCAATTGGAAATTATCAAATTTTCAAAGACCGCCTCTTAAACGTTATACCGTCTATAAATGGCTACCGAATTGGGAATCAATTCTTTTGAACTTGAACTTCTGTTGATTTCACTTGGCGATATATCACACTTTTTGGGGCTATGATCTTGTAAAACTACGGAGAACTGCTAGAATATACTAAAGAATATAGCCAAAACATTTAACAAGCTACTCGTCCGTTAGTTTCTACTCAACTTCTCCTAAGCTCTAAATGGTGTAAATTATTAAGTAATATTTTTTTTAAATTAACACTTCATGCATATTGCATGTATGTGAAGAAGGCCCAGAAAATTTGACATTAATTCAGCCCAAGAAACACTAAAAACTCGTACTAAAACATATTGCATCTAATATGCGCTTAAAATATTTATGGTTAGTAGCGGGCTGCATGACAAGTGGTATCTACCAGGTTTGGTTGCAAGCGCTCGTGGGCTTAACGGAGACTTGTCGAGAATGCTGGTAATCCAAAAACCACAAACGTTGCTAGAAGCTTAAGCATCCTGTTTGGAGATTCAAAACTTAAACTATCGTACTCTCACGAAACACAATAAGAATTCAAATAATGTGATAACAGCTCCCATAAACCAAATTTTCCCCCAAACAAATTCACAACCAAATGACAGGAATCACAACCAAATGACTTTATCTCAGAGGAACTTGGCACACAACATCCAACATCAGAACACCAGAGCACCACCCAGGCCAACACATCCCAAGCCATTAGGGCCAATGGGTCTTGATCCCTCCCTAAGCAGACAGGTAAACTACATAAATCCCCCAATGCATCAAGTTCTGTTCAATCCACCAGTTTCTAAACGAAAAAACTCTTATCTCTACGAACCACGGAAAAAGTTGAGGATTTACCACATAGAAATACAGGGAGTACAAAAAAAAGAAGAGCAATGGTGAATGAAAACGCGGAACTTGAAGTAACTTTGGAATATGGAGAGATTGAGGAGAAACTCGAACTAAATTTTATGCTGGATGCCTCTCTAGCATACCATACATAAAATACCAAACCCGAGCCGGCGATACCCTTAAATTCCTGATCGATACTGGTGCGAACAAGAATTTAATTTGTGACCAGCTAGCCAAAAATTTTACAGCTACCAATAATAAATTCAATATTAGATCGGCTGGGGGGAGGTATCGAAATTAACAGGAAAATATGCGGGTAATTTTTAGTTTTTTATTCTGCCAGGAACATTCAATAGCGTCATCGGCGACGACACTTTAAAAGAACTAGGTGCAGTTTTCGATCGGGAAACCAACATCCTGACGCTTAATTCGTACATTAAAATTCCACTTTACGAAAATCAGGCACCTCAAGTCAAAAATTTGGAAATCTCTCCGCGAATTGAAAGATAGAATACAAATGATGCTCTCAAAATATAAAACATTACATCACACCTATAACGACCACAGCAAAGGCTGAAATCAGAACAACAACCAATGAAGCGATCTACACAAAATCCTATTCCTATCCAGTTAGTATGAGAAAAGAAGTCGGAGAACAGATCGACAAACTCTTAAAAGATGGGATCATATGACCTTCCAAGAGCCCATATAACTCACCCATCTGGGAAGTGAAGAAAAAACTGGTCGCTATCAATACACAAAAATACAGGATGGTTATTGATTACAAAAAGACGGAAAAACGGAGGAAGAACATCTAAACAACATCGAGAAAATATTCAGCAAACTAAAAAGCCCACCTACGGATTAATTTGGACAAAACGGAATTCTTAAAGACAGCAACTGAATTCCTAGGTTTATCATCACTAACCAGGGCATTAAGGCCGACCCAAAGAAAGTCGCTGCTATTTGCCATCTTAAAATCCCAGCGAATCTGAAGAACTCAAAATAATTTCTTGGATTGGCGTCATATACTACATACGTTTCGTGAAGGACTTTGCTAAGATAGTTGAACCACCGACAAACCTTACAAGAGGCTAAAACCCACAAATTAAGGCTAATCAGTCAAAGAAAATAAAAATAAGTCTGGATCAAAATCAAATTCGGGCGTTTCAATAAATTAAAGAACTACTTTCATCATCAGAAATATTACCATTTCCCGATTTCAACAAACCATTCAATTTGACAACCGACGCTTTAGACACAGCAATAGGAGCCGAATTATCACAGAGGGATATAGGCATAGACCCGCCGATTACCTATATTTCGAGGTCTCTGAACAAAACCGAAAAGAACTATGCGGTCAACGAAAAAGAGATGTTGGCGGTAATTTAGGCCATGGATAACTTAAGGGAACTGTTTATATGGTGCGATAAAAAATTTGAATCCTCATGGACCATCAACCACTCACGTTCGCGCTCAGCAACAGAAATAACAACGCCAAATTAAAGATGTGGAAGGCGCGCTTGGAAGAGCTCCAATCAACGCATTTACAATCCAATCATAATTCAAAAAGGGCAAGAAATTATGTCTGAAGAACCACACCCATCGTACCACCGACACTATATCACCTCCTTCCAGAGGCTAAAGGAACTTAAGTCTTTAAGGAACATTTCTCAACCTACAAAACTCGCCTAACCCAGAGAGCGGTCACGGACATTGCTAGTGAAGAAAATAAATTGGTAATGGATAATGAGAGGAGTTTTATAAGTCCAATAATAACTAACTACCTGAAAACCTTGGGAGCCAAAGTGTACTTAACACCAACACAGAGGAGCGAAGTCAACGGAATTGTTGAGAGGGTTCTCATTCATTCTACGGTGATCAAAATTTTTAGATATCTACAGAATGAATATAAAGAATTTACAGCTAAAGAATTACTCTATACACTCGGTCCCAGCGATGTATTTTTCGGAAGGATTCAGAAAATCAGAAAAGCACAGAAAACCACGATCACGAGGGAAAATACAAAAAGATCAAAGCCAAAAACATACGAGCCTGCGGTGACATGATCTTCACAGCAATCAAGCAAATCCAACCTAAAAACAAACCAAAATTTCAGAAGGAAACAAAAGCAGAAAACAACAATGCTACAGTTATCACAACTTCTGGAAAACGAATCCATAAAGCCCAGATTAAAAACCTAACGCAATAATCAACTATTTCTTCTAGATCATGGGTGTAGGGCCTAACGTCAACCTTAAACGTCTACAAGTACGATACCCCCTGAAGCAGGACAATGAACAGTTAATCAATGGAAATTTCAAATTAGTTCATATCATGCACACATTCATCCACACAATTACGAAGAATTAATTGATCGGGTTACCCCAACAATTAACAGCATCAGCCAAGGGAGTAAGGAAATCTCAAGTACTGCCACCGGTATTACAAACAAACCTTACTGAGGGAAGCATCAAAATCGACTCTTGATACTTACATAATTTGATCTGGACATGTCTAGATATTGCAATATTAGCCGTGTTTTAATATTGGAGCACTATCCGGCGCCGAAGGGAAATTTATACTGAAACTGTAACTATTTATTCACTGGTGTCGCTATACCATAAAAATGAAAAAATAAATTCATCCATAAAACAAACATTTAATAACCTGAAATATACCAATTAACATTTATTTTGGCATGACGTTATAAAAAATAAATCATCTTGTTGCGTTTTAAATTTTTATTGTAAGATTACTTTTCTAATGGTTTAAGGGTTGTACAAAACAAAGTAAATTTAAAATTTCACTTTGAAATGGATAGCGCTCCCGATAACGGCTCCCGATAAATAGGTAGAGCAAGATATTTTTTTATCGATTTTTAACTAAAAAGTTGAATGAAAAATCTTAGTTTAGAATTAAATAAATTAATTATATGCAAAAATAGCGCGCTAAATATAAGTTTTGACATAGAAAATTGCGTGCTCAGGATACAGCTATCGGGCGCTAATAAAAAAACATGGCTATTGAAATATTGCAATATTGAAAACTCCAACAACTATTCAGCGAGCATAAAGAAGCAGCTTTTATCGATTTAAGCATAATAACCGTCATCGTATGCTTAGTCATCATATTTTTCATCAATAAAACAAGTGTATGGAACCAGAGAAGAACGTTATTTATAAACAGATCATCCCAGCAAGAAGAGATAATCCAACAACCCAGTAGGGATTCAACCCAATAAATTAAACTTTTGGCCCACGGGACGTGGATCTTTGAAGAGGGATTATATTGTATTCTCAATATTTTTTCAAAATCCTTCTCATGGTTAAGCACTAGTCTGTGGTTGATCGGTTGGGCCGAAAACCATGCTGATAGTCGCTAAATTCAATGAACGAGTTTTACTCAAAAAAATCTTATCGCGATAGAAGCTTATTCCAGGACGGGTCATGCATGTGGCTTATATTTTTAGGAAGCACTCTAGATCTATTTAATCCTTATATAAGTTTAGAATATTTTTATACTTTGCCTAAGGATTAATAGATCTAGTGCTTTTTAAAAATGTTAGCCACATGCATGACCCGTCCTGGAATAAGATTTGTGGAATCGAAGTATTGATCGCGCTCATGTGAATAAATAAACGTTCAATGATATCCCCAATATACAAGGGGAGCGATGTTTCGGACCCGGAGAGTGTGGTGAGGTGAGGTAGCCACCTCTCCCTTAAGTCTGATCGGGACATCCTGTCGAACTCTCGACGAGTGGCGGATGGCGTCCGAAGCAACGAGCCAGATGGCACTATCCCGATGCTGGGAGTGCAGGAAGAGGTGAGTAAAGCATATCTCAAAGATTAATATTGTACAAATAAACTTGCATCACACGAAAGCTGCTTCGGCAGCTCTCGTTCTCAGACTGACTAAGTCAGATGACTTGGCGTTAATCCTTGGAACCTTGGATTAACAATAACAAGATATGTGGCCTCAGAACGAAGGGGTATAAACTAATATACTCAAGTAACTCTGAGAAGATCAGATCGTGTATTTTAGTGAAAAGTAATTTGAGTATTTTTCATCTTCCTCAATTTAGTAGCGGGGATGTTACAGCGGTGAGCATTGAGGTTGGCTGTGAAAAATTATGGCTAGCCTCAGCCTATATCGATCGCGAGAAGGAGATTCCGCCGGATAACCTGGGGGAACTGATCCGGGAAGCAGGTCAAAGAAGGGTAGGTGTTTTACTTGGGTGTGATGCAAACGCGCATTACACAATCTGGGGAACACAGACATTAACGAGAGGGGTGAGTTATTTTTTGATTACTTATTAAATACTAACCTTTTAGTTTTAGATGTGACCTTTGCATTAGAAACAATTTTTCATATGATCAATTTTTCTTATGATAGGTGAAACACGGAGTTGGAAACCTATCGGAGGGCGTGTAGAGTAGCCTTTAATAAAACCAAGAGCCCAAGGGAGGTTCGGGATTGAGACTTCTATTAGGAGGACATAAGAAAGTACAAAAAAGTTGAGGAAGGCATAAAGGTGGTCTTGGAAACTCTTCTGTTGTAGAGTGGAGGAGGTCCCTGAGATTTCTCGCCTTAGGAAAATTCTATCTACTAACCCAGCCAGTCTTAGTTATTTAATTAGACCGGACGGGTCATGGACAACTTCAAGTGCGGAATCATTGAAGCTTCTCATGGACATCCATTTTTCGGGGAGCTTTGATGACACTATGGAGTCTGGAGCTCATCGAGGAACACTTTTAACAGATATGAAGAGCATCGTGGACAGAGAACGAATCCTGTGGGCGCTGAACGGTTTTAAGCCTTATAAACCGGCGGGTCCGAATTGGATTATACCAGCAGAGATCCAAAGGAACACGGCAGTCATCTTCCTCTGGCTGAAAGTTATCTGTGGGGGATGTCTGAAACTGGTCTATATTCCACAGAAATGTAGTCTTTATCCCGAAATCGGGAAAGAGCTTACATGCTTGTCCAAAAGACCTGAGTCCTGTAACTGTATCATGATTTCTGTTGAAAACCTTGTCAAGGTTGGTAGATGTAGTTATTCGAACAAAAATTGAGCCAAGAAATCAGGCAATATCGCAGCATGCGTACTGTAAGGAAAAGGGGTGGACACAGATTTGCGCGATCTAGTACGCAAGATAGAGAAGTCAATTTACTCGCAAGAGTTTAGTATGTCAGCGTATTTCTGGAATTTGAGGGTAGGGTGCCTTTGATAATGTAAAAAACGGAGACGATCATGGAAGGATTGCCATTTTTGAAGGTAGACTACCCTATAAGTAGATAAACCAGATGCTGGCAAGCAGGATTATTACCTCGAGGATTATTATTTGAAACTGGAGAGAGAGCAGGAGTCGTAGCGTATGCAGATGATGCAGCGACAGCTATCTCAGGGAAATATCTGGATACGATTGGGGATGTTATGCAGAATGCGCTCCTGATCGTTACGAAATGGGCCAGGACATATGGATTTGGGGTCAACCCTTCCAAGACGGAGCTAGTAACATTTATTAAGAAATACAAAATTCCGGTAGTTAGCACTCCTACCATGAACGGCATTAGACTGGCTTTTGCTGACAGGGCGCGATTTTTGGGCATAATCTTAGACAGTAAGCTTAGCTGGAAGCCTAACATTATGAAAATGGTGAATACGGCTAATGCAGCCATTTACTCGTTTAGGAACGCCATAGTAAGAGATGGGGTTTGAAATCAAAGCTGATACACTGGCTCTATACCGCAGTGTGCAGACCTGTGCTGATCTACGAGGTGGGTGTGTGGTAGCCAGCCCTGTATAAGGATATATATAGAGATGATGGAGAAAGTGCAAAGAACGGCCTTCATGTTTATAAGCGGGCCGTTTAGGACAACACCTACACGCGCTTTATAGGTTATGCTCCACTTTATTCCGATCAAATTTTTTGGAAACAAATATACAATCGCAATCAATTTCTGTTACTCGATGACCAACTTTGATCAATTTTTTGACCAGAGGTTACAACTCTTGAGATAGGCGTTTCCATTTTGTACTAGACCCAATCCAACTAGAAACATGAATTTTCCGGGAAAATTAGGGGAACACTGGGTTTAATATTCAAAAGTTGAAAAGGTAAAAATCGAAGTAAAAACCTTCTGTTCTAAGATGCTTCTAAGAGGTTACAACTCTTGAGATAGGTGTTTTCACTTTGTGAACCCAATCCAACATAATTTGTTCGGAAAAATAGGGGAACACTGGGTTTAATGTGCTAAAATTGTATTTGAAGAAGAGTGAAAGCACGAATGGTTTCAAAATAACTCAATTTTTTGGAAAAACAGCGTCGCGTTGACGTCTGTGAAACAATGCTTTCCGACTACCAGGATGTCATGAAACGTATTATAACTGGCGATGAGTCTTGGATCTATACTTACGACCTAGAAACACACGATCAATCGGCCGAATATCGTGCCAAAGGTGAGCCGAAAAAACAACGTCAAAGCAAGCCAAAAATCAAGGTGATGATGACAGTTTTCTTCGACTATCGAAGTGTGGTGCACTCCAAATTCCTTCCGGCCGGCCAAACTGTCAACAAGGAATACTATGTGAGTGTTATGCGTCGTTTGCGCGAAGCTATTTGTAAAAAGAGGCCGGAATTATGGGTTGACAACTCTTGGTGTTTGCACCACGATAATGCACCTTCTCATACTGCATTGGTTTTACGTGATTTTTTCGCTAAAAATTCCACCCATATCGTTCCGCAACCACCGTCTTCGCCTGATTAAGCTCCGTGTGACTTCTGGCTGTTCAGCAAACTCGAACACTCCGGGGAAACTGTTTTGAGTCAATTGAAGACATTAAACGTGAATCGCTACGCGCATTGGAGGCTATTCCGGAAATTGACTTAAACAACTGTTTCGAGGAATGGACAAAACGTTGGCACAAGTGTATTGAGGCCGGGAGGGATTACTTTGAGGGAGACGAAATAGATTTGTAGAAATAAATAAAGAATTTTAAAATTATGAACAAAGTCTTACTATTTTTTGCCCACAGTATTAACTTAAATTTATTTCCGTATGATCCTGTTTTGTAATACATTTTGTGTTTAATTGCGGATGATATTTAAGATTTTATCATTGATCTTATTTGATTTTGAATTTTCAATTTCTGTGAATATCATCTGTTAAAAGTTATAATATTTATTTTCCCGAAATAATATGTTTTTCACTGTTAAATTTTATTATTAATTGGAAACGTTGTTGTTGGGTTTAGGACAAGTTAGGATAAGCGTCAAGTTCTGAAAATCGCCATGGACACAACAATCTGACTGATCAAATAAAGGGTGATTTTTTTGTGGTTAGGATTTTCATGCATTAGTATTTGACAGATCACGCGGGATTTCAGACAAGGTGTCAAAGAGAAAGATGCTCAGTATGCTTTGACATTTCATAATGAATAGACTTACTAACGAGCAACGCTTGCAAATAATTGAATTATATTACAAAAATCAGTGTTCGGTTCGAAAAGTGTTTCGCGATTTACGTCCGATTTATGGTCTACATAATCGACCAAGTGAGCAAACAATTAATGCGATTGTGACCAAGTTTCGCACTCAGTTTACTTTATTGGACATTAAACCAACCACACGAATGCGTACAGTGCGTACAGAAGAGAATATTGCGTCTGTTTCTGAGAGTGTTGCTGAAGACCGTGAAATGTCGATTCGTCGCCGTTCGCAGCAATTGGGTTTGTGTTATTCGACGACATGGAAGATTTTACGCAAAGATCTTGGTGTAAAACCGTATAAAATACAGCTCCTGCAAGAACTGAAGCCGAACGATCTGCCACAACGTCGAATTTTCAGTGAATGGGCCCTAGAAAAGTTGGCAGAAAATCCGCTTTTTTATCGACAAATTTTGTTCAGCGATGAGGCTCATTTCTGGTTGAATGGCTACGTAAATAAGCAAAATTGCCGCATTTGGAGTGAAGAGCAACCAGAAGCCGTTCAAGAACTGCCCATGCATCCCGAAAAATGCACTGTTTGGTGTGGTTTGTACGCTGGTGGAATCATTGGACCGTATTTTTTCAAAGATGCTGTTGGACGCAACGTTACGGTGAATGGCGATCGCTATCGTTCGATGCTAACAAACTTTTTGTTGCCAAAAATGGAAGAACTGAACTTAGTTGACATGTGGTTTCAACAAGATGGCGCTACATGCCACACAGCTCGCGATTCTATGGCCATTTTGAGGGAAAACTTCGGAGAACAATTCATCTCAAGAAATGGCCCGGTAAGTTGGGCACCAAGATCATGCGATTTGACGCCTTTAGACTATTTTTTGTGGGGCTACGTCAAGTCTAAAGTCTACAGAAATAAGCCAGCAACTATTCCAGTTTTGGAAGACAACATTTCCGAAGAAATTCGGGCTATTCCGGCCGAAATGCTCGAAAAAGTTGCCCAAAATTGGACTTTCCGAATGGACCACCTAAGACGCAGCCGCGGTCAACATTTAAATGAAATTATCTTCAAAAAGTAAATGTCATGGACCAATCTAACGTTTCAAATAAAGAACCGATGAGATTTTGCAAATTTTATGCGTTTTTTTTTAAAAAAAATGTTCTCAAGCTCTTAAAAAATCACCCGTTATAAATCCATAGTGAGTTCGATGACCACCTCCCAAAATTTCGACTTGTTTTCTTTTCTTATTTCTTTTTCTTCTTTAAAAACCAAGCAACTTTTAATAATTTTTATATTTTAAGGTAGTTCTTACCTCTTACCAATTAATTCGTGTTTTATTTTTGTAGCATGTTTAAATATAATTGTAGCAGTTTTTAAAATTTTAAATCTATCTGTAAAACCAATTATTCAAAATTGCATATTTAACTAGTTTCGCCTAAATGTTTGTTTTTTGGTGTAAATGTGCTACTACACAAACACGATTTTTACTTAGGATTTATTTAAGAATTATTTCATTCCGGTATACAGGGTGTGAAATATTTCCTAAACCTTTCCTAAATTTATTTAACTTAACAGAGCAAATGTAAGTTTAAATGACGGCATCTGTAATTTGAATTGAGGGTTACATACAAGGCAGGAAGAGAGAAACGCTATTGCCTCACACTCGTAGTGATTTTGAATTAAATAGACGGAGTGGGTGAACTCATAGTGTAGATGTGTGAATGTATAAGTGTTGCATGAAAAACCTGTTTGTTTCTAAATGGTGGATGTTTCTTTTTGAGAAAATTTATCTTTAAGGACCTTAAAGGCGATAGTATATAAGGATTTGAATGAATTTATTAGAATGAATCAAAGAGGTGTGAAAGTAAATCAATGTGTGAAAGGTGGATAAAAGTAAAAAAATTACATAAAAAAAATTTAAAAAATTTGGCCAAATGACAATAAATAATTGGGGCAATCGCTAACTAAAAAAATGATACGCCTTAACCTATTATACAATGGATCAAAATCCATTGAACTTTAAAATATTTAATCAATAGTTTTATACCTTTATGTGGCGCTATGCTGTACTAATATTAGTACGTGCACCTACATTTACCTTTATTGGATATAAAAGTAATCAAAAATAAATCGATACAAATTTTTTTAATTAAATTAAAAAAAACTCAAATTAATCAAAATGCAATCGAAATTCCATAAATAAAAAATATTTAATTTTAATTTATTCAAAAACACAAATAAATCCCCAAAATATATAAATCTATGTACAGTATTAAATTTAAATTAAGAATTGATTTTTTATGATTATTCTATTTTTATGAAATTGTTATTATTATTATTATTACTGAAACTCGAAGAATAATAATTTTGTGTAAAGAAATCCTGAAAATAGAACATTTTCATTTTTAAATTAAATCTTTATTTTTTTTACATTTTCCAGATTTTTTAAATTACTTTATGGTAAAAATGTTTGTTTAATTGAAATTGATTGAAATTTTAAAAACGAAATGATAATAAAATGAGAATTGGATATTTTGTTTTCGTCTACAAAATGATTTGGATTTAAGCATATTGCAATTGAAATTAACAAAGTGAGAGGTAAGGGGATATTTAAGAATCCTGTAGCACAATAATGTTGTATGATAATTATTGAAGAGATTAAATTGAAGTTGTATTAAGTTTATTAAGTTGCTTTTGTTTTTGGGTAAATAGTAAAATTAAAATCATTGTCAGATGAAATGTCCTATTGTGTTTAAATAAATTTAGATAGTTTGTTTATCTGCAGTGATAGTTTACAGCACAGGAGTATTTGATACTATACTTGTTTGAGGAGTATCAAAACATTTCACAATATCATAATCTGTCCTCCCCTTGTCTTGCTCATTATCTCTACAAAGCCCAAATTTATTTTTGTTGGCAAAATTAATTTATAAAATGTAATAAAGGATTAATTGCGAGGTTATTATTTATTATCTCTCTGAAGTTGTTAATATCCAACAGTGATAATTCCAAGGAACAGTGGTTTCCCAATTTCACTGTATCTGATCTATTCTACAGGGTGGCTGAGACCAAATGTTACTGACTTTCGCGCGTCAATTTTTTGACAGATTGAAATTTGGTTAGTTGTTTACATGTGGTCAACAAATAATTGTTCTAAATTAATATCTTCATAAAAAAATCGTAATGGAATTCAAACGTAATAGTGTAATTGCACTGTATTTGGGTGGAAATTCACAAGCAGCAATAGTTCGTCAGCTCCAGCATTTGAATGTGAACAAAATGTTTGTGTATCGAACCATAACTCGATACAACGAAACTGGTAGCATCGTTAAACGCAACAGAGGCGGTCCTAAAAGGACAGCAACGTCAAAAGAAATGATACGAAATGTGAAGAAACGAATCCAACGAAATCCTCGTCAAAATCAATTAGCCGCACGTCTACATGTTTCACGATACAGCATTCAAACCATATTGAAAAATGAACTACACTTGAAGCCCTACAAGATACAAAAAGTTCAAGATCTTACGGAGGCACAAAGAAAGTTAGGCTTGAAAGAACACGAGCATTGAAGGCCTTGGCCGAACGTGATGAGATTCCAAAAATTGTCTTTTCTGATCAGAAAATTTTCACCATTCAACAGTATGTGAATAAACAAAATGATCGCACAAGTCCAACGATAATTTGGATACAAGAGTTGCTATGCGCAAGCAATCACCAGCTTATGTTATGGTTTGGACTGCAGTGACTGCAGATGGACGCATTCTTCTGGTTTTCATCGAACATGGAGTCAAGGTAAACCAAGAGGTGTACCGCCAAAATATCCTAATCGATGCTTTGCTACCTTGGGCATGTAAACACTTTGTTACGAACCGTTGGACATTCCAACAGAGCTTGGCACCGTCACACAAAGCTCGAGCGACACAGCAATTTTTACAAAATTGCGTTCCGCGGCTGATTTCGTCGAAAGAATGGCCACCATATTCACCAAACTTGAATCCCATGGATTTCTCCATATGGTCCATTTTGGAGAGTAAGGTGTCCACTAAAAAATACGAAAGTGTTGATGGATTGAAGTCAGCTCTTGTTCGAGAATGGAATAAAATTCCGGAAGCTCACGTTCGGTCAGCATGCAATGCTTTCTATGGAAGACTGAATCAAATAATCAGAGCCAAAGGAGGTCATATCGAGCAGTAACATGTTTTTCATAAAATGTAATATGTTTTCAACATATTCCACGAAATTTCAATAAAAAATAATCAACATTAAAAAAATTACAGCGTGTTCATTTGGTAACACTTGGTCTCAGCCACCCTGTATTATTTCTCTTGTGTATATTATTTAATAGGAGGTCAGATATCCAAGGCCTAAGCTGATTTTCCAGCTTTAGAGGTAGTTTTTATTCAGCTACTAAAACGACCATTTAGTATATTTACAAAATAATCAAAAGCAAGTGACCCACTGGATTGGCTATAAACATCGCGCCAATTCTCCCATAGAAGCAGTTGGCAATGGTCAATGCGGACAATCTCAACAAAGTTTCTTACGACTGGTCTAAAAACGGGAGCACCAAAGAAACTAGTTTCTATTAAATAATGCTCTGATATGCCCAAGTCTAAAACATTGCACGACGGATCAGTATTTTTTAATAGGCAATCTATTTAATTCCGCAATGAAACACAATTCAAATCGTAGCTAGCGCATATTGCGCTATTTTATGGGTCTTGAGGAGTGCCCACCGGAAGTGGCAGCTTCCATAGGAGCTTTATACATTTTTTGCAATTATATTAAAAATTAAATCATTTACAAGAGAAACTACTAAGATCAAAAGGATTCTAAATTCATTTTGCAAAGTTACCGGTCAAAATCGGGTTTTCAAAATGGAAGCTGAAATCACGATTTTTGACAAGAAACTATTTTTCAACAAAAATTCGGCCCGTGATTTTCGTTTTCTCCAATAATGTCACTTTCGGGAGTACTAATTACGAATATGGTATCCGTTTTAAGATCCGAGATAGATAAATTTTGTTTTATACAAGGCGAGATGAGGGCGGGGTCATTTTTGGTTCCTACTAATATCTACGCCTATAATGCCGTTCTGTGTATTATTTTCGGGGTTTCCGGAGTACTGATTACGATACGGATTTTTGTTTTTCGCATGTCGTGATGAAGGGAGGGGCGACCGTGTTGTTTTGGCGTCTAGCTACCATCTATGCCTATAATGCCGATATGAGTGTCATTTTCGGGGTTTACCGACTTTTGTTTTTCTGAATTCGAGATAGGGGCGATGTCCTTTTTTGTGCCCACCTATACTATCAACGCCAATGTGGGTGTCAATTTTGGAGGTACCGATTACTTTACTCACTTTGTATTTCGGAAGGTGTGATGGAGGGGGGTTTAATTCGGAATTGGCGGTAGTTTATTAAATTTTGGGGTAGACAAGGTCGAAAATTTATAAAGTATGTAGAATATTCGTAGATAATGTTGATTATTACTTGTTTTACTGTTTTTTCAGTCCGAAGTTGCCAATTGGAATTGACAGTTTTACAGTTCAAATTGCGAATTTTCAATATTTGAACTTGAGACTGCCAGTGACATCTGTGCCAAATGTCACATCAAAATAATCATTAGTGTTTAGTATACGCTTGTCTTTCTGAAGTACAAAAAGTGCATTCGGCGATTTTTACAATGAGTGAAATTATTCAACAAAGAAGTTCCGTTAAATTTTGTGTGCGGAATCAATTTTGTGGTGTTGAAACGTTCAGAATGTTGCAAAAGGCCTTCGGTGATAATTGTATGTCGCGAGCAAGTGTTTTTGATTGGTACAAATTGTTCAAAGAGGGTCAAGAACGTGTTGACGACGATCCACGTCTAGGACGGCCATCGACATCAACTGATGATCAACACGTTAATAAAATCAAGGAATTGGTGCTCGGGAATCGACGATTAACAGTCAGAGACCTTACTGGCATCGTTGAAATATCGGAAGGATCAGTGAAAACCATTTTGAAAGATCATTTGGGCCTAAGAAAAGTGAAAGCACGATTGGTTCCAAAATCACTAAATTTTTTGGAAAAACAGCGTCGCGTTGACGTCTTTGAAACAATGCTTTCCGACTACCAGGATGCCATGAAACTTATTATAACTGGCGATGAGTCTTGGATCTATGCTTACGAAACGGAGACAGATGACTAATCGGCCGAATATTGTGCTTAAGGTGAGCCGAAGGCGAACAATGCAAGTCAAAAGTAAAGGTGATGTTGACAGTTTTCTTCGATTATCGAGAGATGGTGCAGTCCGAATTCCTTCCGACCGGCCAAACTGTCAACAAGGAATACTATTAGAGTGTTATGCGTCGTTTGCGCGAATCTATTCGTAAAAAGAGACCAGAATTATGGATTGACAACTCTTGCTTTTTGCACCACAACAATGCACATTTTCATACTGCATTGGTTTTACGTCATTTTTTCGACAAAAATTCTACACATATCGTTCCACAACCACCGTATTCACCTGATTTAGCTCCGTGTGACTTCTGGCTGTTCAGCAAACTCAAACGACCGCTCCGGGGAAACCGTGTTTGAGTCAATTGAAGACATTAAACGTGAATCGCAACGCGCATTGGAGGCTATTCCAGAAATTGACTTTAAAAACTGTTTCGAGGATTGGAAGAAACGTTGGCACAAGTGTATTGAGGCCGGGAGGGATTACTTTGAGGGGGACGAAACAGATTTGGAGAAATAAATAAAGAATTTTAAAATTATGAACAAAGTCTTACTATTTTTTGCCCACAGTTTTATGTAATTTTTAAGTTCAAGTTGTTCTACTTCAATTTAAAATTTTTTATTTGCAATGCCATATGCGTTTGCCATCAACAAATTTTAGCGCCACATATTATATTGCATTACTGGGCAAATTGAAACTGTGTTGCTCTTATCAGAAAAAATTAATTTTTGACCACTTTGTAGTTGTCATCATTTGGACATGTCTTTTAGAAAACAAGATCAAAAACCACCAGATTTATCTGCCTATTATGTGTAGCACCACTTCCAGGAATCGCCCACTTTCGATATCGAGCATCTGCATGCAATATTTTATGAAATTTTCATAGACAACTGTGTACTAAAATTTGCTCCTGCCCATTGAAAGGTACCTTCAACAACCTCCAAGCATCGCCGTTGATGTGCGTAAAAGTATATCGAGCCATATTAGTATAGTTCTCTGGCCAGGATCAATTTCTAATGATTTTAAAGTAGATGAATTGCCCAAGGTAATCCGTGAATTTACGAAATTGAATTAGTTTAAATTGAATAATTTGTATAAAGTCCTGTCTAACGTCTTAGCCGGAATTCTGATTAACCGATGCTAACCGAAAAATTTAATTTTTTTGTTTTACAAAATTTTAGTATCAAAATTATTAAATCATTAGATTAAGATAAGTTTGTGCATGGTTGTTCTATTTGGCTCAATAATTATTTCTGGTGTACCATTCGGTCAGTTAGCTTACACCATAGAATTAGCAGCACGCGCGATTTGCACTTCGGTGAACAAGCAGAAACAAGTACCTCCCTTAACTTTAATCCCAAGTGTTTACGTGGGTCTAAGACGTTACTACCACTCCCATCCCCGGCGATCCCCGCTATTACCTCCCGCCATTACCTCTAATTATTTTCATATATGGTTCTTTCCCATACAAATGGCCATTTTCTAGAAAAGCTCTAATCGTCATGAAAATATGGTAACTCAGAAAATATTTATAATAATAAAGATTGCGCCAGATTTGGCTAGTTTGTTGTTATTTTTGGTAAAAATTACCTTCTACGTAATTGCTCAACATGGCGTCACATGGGTATTATGTGAATTTCCATTATACGATTGGATCATTTTTCGAAAATGATGATTGGTATGGGAAAATTTCAAGAGTACTTTTCGATTTTGGAGCATCGCTTGACGAGGTCTACTGTTCTAGATAGAAGAAGGACCATAACATGTCTTTGTAAAATAACATATTTATGTAAATTACCTGCAATTTAAACTGATTTTTAAAAGACGGGAGATCGGTCCGACACATGAAAGATAATTTGAATTTGTAGAGCTAGAGTTTTAGATTCAGCTTTTCAAGCTGAATTTGAATCCGCCATAAGTGCAAAATTAAAAAACAAAATTTTTCTATACTGTCGAAATGGTATATTGTCCCGTATTCGGCTAATTTTGCAAAAGTTTTCATGTTTTGAAATTTGTTTCGATTTGTTTGTCAATCATCATGTTTCTAGTGGGATTTGACATCAAAGCTCACATATTTAAGGAAATATTTTTTTTAAATATTTGTTTCCCGAAGAAATGGTAAGAAAATGACCTGGGTTTAATGGCGGGGAGGGTAATGACCAGGGTGTAATGGGAGAGGGGGTAATGTTCGGTGGGTAATATCCAGGGTGTTAGTATCCGGCGGTTAAGGCTAGGAGTAATGGGCTGGCGGTAATTAGTCGGGGGTAATACCAGTGGGGTTAGTGGGGTAGTTAAACCACTACTACTCTAGTAGAGATGTACGAGTATTTTAACGAAACCAAATAAAATACGGTATGAGGCTAAATTTGCGGCTACGAATAAAATTCTCTGTACAATGTACAGTGTACCTTATATACACTTCGAAACGAATACTGTATCCACTTCCATTACTCAAGTTCAGCATCCATTTCTTAAGCAAAAGCCTAGCATACAGAAAATTTCAGATTATTCTGGGGGATCAGATATTACTTTTACATTGCAGTGAGGTTACCAAGACGTTGGACGTTTAGTTTCTTCACCACGATGTAGGAATAATATCTCGCTATCACGCAGAATAACTCAAAATTTCAGACAGAAGTCTCACGTATACGTGAAATACAAAAATTCGAGGTTACGATTAACAATTACGTAGCGAATCAAAATAATTCACTATGGCATTGTGATTATACTCTGTATGTAAGTTGAAAGTATTTTCACTATTTTTGTAGTTTGATCACTGCAATCTGACGGACTACATATTTTTTAATTTAAAGAATTCAATGTTTCATTAGTTCAAAATCAAACTTCTAACGTCTTGGTAACCCCATCTCGATTTATTTTAAAATTGTACTAACATAGCTAATGCTTCAACCAACGAACACTTAAGAGCTTAAGTTTATAAATTTCTCGTCACAAATAAACAACTGACCTCAACATTTTTGGTGATGATACCGCTGCCTTAACTGGTCTAAACGGATCACAACTTAAGCTCTTAAGTTTTCGCTGGATGAGGTTTAAACTGCGTACATGACATCGGGAGCGAGTGCGGCACATATTCCACAGTATCTCACTGAATGTATTAAAACAACAGCAAAGTTAAAAATGTTTCAACTCGAGTGCGGAACTAGTAGGCGGAACAAAAACCATTTCACGAAATTTGATTGGTTTTGAGTGCGGGAGCAAAAAATAACAATTTTTTGTTATCATTCCGTTTTCCGAATATAGCAACACATATTATATTGGAGTACGAGTACCTCATTGTCATAGAAAAACTTGGATTACAATTTCTCAAATGTGAGGTAGAAATCATGGAATTTTGCTGGTTTCTAACAGAAACAATAATTGTCGACATTGTCTACATTATCTACATTATCAGCGTCACTGTTTTAATTGTCTACATAATAAATATATTCTCCACACATGCAGAATATTAATTATCAACGCAGTGTAGGCAATACGGCACAATGTTGGTTCTGGCGCCTACCTACTATATATGCCTATATTTATATTTTATTTTATTACAGACTTTCATTTTTCGCAAGTCGAGATAGAGGTTCTGTTACCTACATACTATCTACCGATAACACCGAACTTTATTATCTTTTGTTTTTCGCAAATCGAGCTTTGGGGCAGTGTCGATTTTGGTAAGATGACGATTATATTTAGGGTGTCAGGTCAATTGGGTGTCATTTTCGGGGTTCTGCTTCTATCGGAAATTTAATTTGCTCTTATTTCCCTTAAGTGTAACCGTTTCCTCTTTTGGGTAATTTCACACCGATACGTCGCTAAAAATGTATGCACTTCAAAAAATTTTCGATTTGACATTTTGGACTTAGTTTTATTCTAATCAACATTGGCTCATAAATAAATAATAGTTCTTATTACAGATTTGATGATGATGAAAGAGGTGAATGATCAAAGAGGTGAGGTGGGTTAGAATTTATAGATGCACCAGGGGAACTGGAAAAATATAGCAATTGCGTCTTCAGGTATAGCAACCACATTATTAGATGGCGGTAGAACGGCGGTAGGATCAAACACATCAGGAATGGCAAACGTATTGCCACAAGGCAAAATAACAATCAGGTTATTTAGACAGATAGTACCTGTTATAACACGATCAACTCCAGCTAATGAATTATCTAATCACCTAATTTATGGAGAAACGTTCACAAATTAAATTTAATAATAAATACGCGTGTTCAATTTCAAAACGATTAATCAGCTGTAACATTTTCAAAAATATTGGGACATTGGAAATGGAAAAATTTAAACTGATATTGCAACCGTGCATTGGGGAAAGTTTCGACCTAACGTACGAGTATATAGACCATTGAAAAAAATTAAATATTTTGAGCCACTATACCAGTGCGAATTTCGTACCGGCTCTAAGGATTGTGTTAGAAAGTGCTTTGAAAAAAGTATCTCTTTAAATTCTCGATTCAAACTTTTTCAACAGGCCTATTGTAGCATCTAGAGGAACACATTATGGAGCGTGTCTTCACGTTTCGCCGATTCCATCAAAATGCCCAGCAATGGTAAAACTAAGTGATAGTGAAGACAAGCTTTCGGAGTCTTTCGAAATACATCAGGCATGCGGCAGAGAAATCCAACAGCCAAATAATAGGTCATTCGGTAGCTCGATGTAGCCTAACACTGTTTTTTATGTTATAAGCAAGCCGGATATTAGCTAACGTAGTATAATATACACATCATTGGTTGTAACATCGTGTCTCTCAAATACGTTTTGAACCGAAAAAATATATGGCTTTCGTGAGAAGACACATACGAGAATAATTTCTAACAGGCGACACACAATTCGAAAATGTGAATGCATTTAAATACCTGCGGGATCGATTAAATGTGCAAAACTCAGAGTCTGCAGACATAACGTAGGGTATCGCAGCGGAAAATAAAATTAAATATCTACAATGCGCTGATAAAGCCAGTAGTAACTTGTGGTAGTGAGTCTTGGATGGTAACAACACGGGACAGTCAGAACTTTGCCGTTTTTAGAGCAAATTAGTTCGAATAATGCTACGTTCTCGAAACCATACAGGAACAGGAGTCAGCACCAATATGAAGATAAGGCTTTGCAGGAGGCCCCAATGATGCACTAAGTTACACAGAACATTCAAACTCTTGGTTACCGTTTCTGGCGCCAGCGAAGAAGAAGAAGAGGTTCTGGATTACAGAGACTTCGTTAAGCGATTGGTGTATTGTATACATGACGTCTTTATAATCTCCAAATAATACATTTAACATATTATTTGTTTTATTTTTAGAGATTTCATTAGGACTAATAATCGCGAAGTAAAAATTATTTAACCGGCGTTCCAAACCTGAAAATCCAAAATTAAATTCTCGTTTGTAAAGAACGGGAAACGTTATCGCTAGGTGTAGCAAAGGTAATATTATTATTCGTTTTCCAACGTCAATGATCGCAAGCAGCGGTGTTAATATGTCATTTAATATTTTCGTTTTGGGGTAACGTGATAAACGTATAAAGTTCGATGTGCGAATCGACCTTATAAGACCAAATAGGCCAAATAAGTGCATGCAATAAAAATGGTTGAATTCTTCTGTGTGAATTCGAAAGCTCTGAGTATTAAGCAGATTTTGTTTTAACGGGAAGCTTTCTTTTCTGCTATGTGTAGAGAACTCTGAAATTTTTATTTGTTAAACATATTTGTACGTCTCGGATTTTTAATAGATGCTGTTACTAGAATTCATGAAGTTAGTCAGAAAGCTCATACCGGTTAATTTAATAATTTTATATTTTTGAACACTGGCCGTTTTGCGAACTTCGATAAGGTAAGGTCATAATTAGGAATCCCTCAGCATGTATACACGAATCGGATGTACGTAGCTAATTTACTCATTACATTCAAAACATTCACTCAAATATAAAAATTATTATTAATCGGCCTAATGGGTTGGCTTAATTATGCTATGTTGCTTATCTCCGCTCTAATCAATTTGACCAATTTTGTAGCTGTTTCTCTATATATTTGTAGATTGATTTGGCCGATTTTTCGATTTCCAAAGATCCATCATTCGATTACGTGGTGGATACGGATCCAAAGTTATGATGAAGGTAGATACATATTTTAGCTACCTAATGGAATAATACAAAATTTTTGGTAACAGAAATCGGTCTCATATTTTACATCGATGAGATCGATCAGTAAGACAGCTTTAATATCCAGCAAAACCAAAAGGTCAGAAAACACAAAACTTTACTGTAGGTTTAGTCACCTAGGTTCCCTGAAAAATGAAGTACGCTGCATATTTAAATCGCGGTAGCCTGCGCGCGATTTACGAACAGAATTTTGTTTTATTATTTGTTAGTTCGAACTTTTTTCGACGTATAAATTATAATTTTACAGTTTACCTAAATTTATAATAATACTAATTATTAATATTAATCAAATTATTGTGTAGCGTTTAAAATAAAAAAAAATCTATGATGGCGGCCACACCGCATGGGCACGAAAAAATTATAATCGATATATTGGATGAAGAATTTCAACGATACCTGGACCTAGCCAAACCCCTTGTGCCCGTTTTCCGTAGATCGCGAGATCGTGAAATAATTGCCGCTTATGTAAAAAAATGTTGCCATTTAACGGAACCGGATATAAATGTGAAAAAGAATCGTAATGAATTTTTTAAATTTTTCTTAAAAATGATGATGGTGGCCGCAAAACGACAACCGCACTATTATGATGAATATGCTGTGAAGCAGGAATTAAAACCAGATCGGGTTATGCATGTTTTTTCACCGGATAAACGTACATTTATCTCGGCAAAAGTGATACCTGGATTTGGGGCGTTAATTTATTTGGCAGCGTCCCGCGATCCAAAGGGTTGGGTACCAAGAGGATTTAGGACTTATAAATTTTGATTTTGTTCTTGTATCGGAACTTTTATGATTTTTGACATGAAAAATCTGGCCTGTTCGTATTTATATAAATTTTTTGGAGATAATAAACAACTAATTTGGAAGGTGCATATTTTACTATTGTTCCTCGTATAGGTACTCATCAATGAGCCACTGTTTATCTCAAGTTGTAATCAACTTTTGTCTTTCTATAAGTAAGAGGAGATTTGTTATGGCAACACTGAATCTTTCCAGATTGAATCGTGGTTTTGTACATGTACGCAAGAGCAAACCAAGCTTGAGTGCTTATTCGTTTACAGCACGTTGAATTAAATGGGATTTTAAGGAATGTCTCTTTCTACAATCCAACCTATTCACCAACGATTTAATCACCAGTTCGCGAATTACTTGCTGTTGTATTTGGTGATGACGATTTTTTTTTGGTTTTGAGAGTCTCCGATTTTGTATTCAGGACAATTTGAGTTATCATTTGTTATAGTGCTTCTTGGATGTTTTTTCGGCACTTTTTAAGTTAGCTCTCTCGGACCCAAGAACCGTTGTTACACGAATCTTATTGCTCAATTCTGATTCTCATTTTTTCGATTTCAAATTGTGGTTGAGGATCATTGGTAATTGGATTTAACGGCCTCGAATTTTAGAGTGCTTCTATCTGTGCTACGAATGTTGTAAATTCTTCGAAGTTGACAATTTGGGTTACCGCCATTCCAAAATCTGATGGTGCTGACAGAATGACATATTACATTGTTTCATCTTTTGCGAAGTTCTCTTTGATAGTTATGTTTGCTCTATTCAGAACTAGTTTTCCTAGATTATGATTTCAGTTTGGGTGCTATTGTCAAAATGGGTGCTATTGTCACTATAGACCTTTGATATACTTTATAAAATTCTTTTGACAGGATTTTTCCACTATTCAGAAACTTGTGTTGTACATTTTAGCATTCAACTTCCAAATTATTTGATTTATTTAGTTTACTCTCCAGTTAAGGAAAGCTTGCTACAGCTTAATACCAAATAGCCCAATAGAGTGGAGTGTGGTTTGAACGGTAGACTAACTATATATCTTTCTGATGAGTCTGTACGATAAGTGGTTTAATAATGTTCATCGTAACTTTATCAGTTTTAATTTCTCTAATTCTCACAATTTGGTATTGAATTTGTCAATCTTGGTAGAGAACTTTGGTAGTTCGCATGTATGTGAAGTTAGCCCAAAACTTCATCCCAGAATAATTAAAAATTATAATCGGTATATCCCAGTCCGGCCCGGAATTTAATTTAGCAATTTCGTTCAATCTCGAAAGTTTATTCTGGTCCAAAAATTTAATGCAAATTTTAAATATTAAAATAATAAAATCAAAATTAAAAATTAAGTAAAACTAATAAAAGTTTAAATTAAAAGAACTGATTGATTTAGCACTGTGTAGCAAAGTAAGTCAGCTCGTTGATTCTCGTTGACTGGATGTGTCACAAATGTCTAAACCATTTCCGTTTTACTCCGTTATCGATTTTCTAAAATAACGAAGAGCTATTCGTCTGCTATAAAAACATGCTCAATAAAAGGTAATTGACGAAATGTATTCTATGCGACATTGGGTCCTACTGATAAGCTTTTCTTTTCTAAGAGAATCAAAAAGAACCAGCATGGTCGGTTCAAATATATCGGAGGCCAATAACGGAATGCATTCTATTCAAAGCAAGGGTGCGCACTAACCAGTTCTAATTTTAATTTTAAACCGATTTGCTTGTTGTGAATAGAGCTATGATGATTTGGGTCAGTGTGGTATCATGTTTCCAGGATATCCATGGGGATTCGGCCTGGTTTATATGGGTAAGTGTGATATCGAGTCTATATAATATCCAAATTTTGAAAATTGGTTTGAGATTAAAACTCATATACCACGAAATACCAGGCCGAATCCATTTGGTTATAATAGAAACTTGATATCACACTGACCCAACCCATCATATTTCTGTTCACAACAAGCAAATCGGTATGAAATTAGACCAAATTCCTTTGGAAATCATATAAATTCGATACCATACTCATTCAAACCATCAAATGGCTCCGTCCGCAACATGCGCACAGATTTGAAAATTAAACTAGAGCCAGGCAATACGACTTCATGTCTCATAGAACACTACGAATATTATAGAAACTCAATACCGGATTGACCAAAACCATCATACTTTGTGTTGAGCTAGTAAATACGATTACGTGTTGTATGGATTTTATTCCTTTACTGGCCTCTGAAATACTAAGACATTCCAGACCGAATCTCTTTCGATATTATAGAAATTTGACATATCACACTAACCCAAACCGTCATAGCTCCCTGGATGTTGCTTCAACTTGCTCAGTGTTACATTCATTTAGACGCCTGGGACGTGACAATTGAATGATTGATGACTGACTGGTTCTTTGATATTGGGCAACTTGTGGTTTGGTGTAGTTCACCGTACACGACGCACATTGATATCAACTTCCAATAAGTCGTTGAGTGGATATATTGTTGGCAGTTTAAACACTTTACTGGTCTCGGCCCTTTTTGATTCTTCAACTGTGGTACGTCTGTAAATGTCATACTTTATTTAGTTTATATATTGGATAAATTTCGCTCTGTTTCAAAAAGCTTTCGGGTGGATGCAGTTCAACTTTGTGCAATGTTAGTGGTTGCATCAAGCGGTTCATGATCCTAAATACATTCTGTATCTTAAATCCATCTTGAAAAAACGCGGCCTGGATCTCGGTTGTTTCAACTTGAACATTGATGCCTTTAATAAATAGACCCTTTGAAAACTTCAATCGATATGTATAATAGTTTCTATTGTGAGCGTCATAATAATCAACGACTTCTCTATAGTCGTTGACCTCGTGTGTTTGAATTTTTATTTCCTGTATTTTGCCATACGAAGTAAATTTTTTACGTGAAAGGTTTTTCCATTCGTCAGCACGCTTGACCTTGCACTACCTTGTGTGTATTGGTTTGATGCAAGTAGATTTGAAGTGGATTGTATTTTCGATTAGCCTGTTTTTGAATATTTGCATTTACAGTTGCTCTCTTCTGCATCCTTTTTGGTGAACATTTCAATTCGGTTTTGAGGCGGTGGTTTGAATTTTTCGACGTTTGATTTCTTACTTCTGGGCCGACCATTTTCCGTTTTACAGTAATATAACGATCGATGCCAATTTGTGGTATAAGTACAATACGTTTAGTGCCCACTTTTAGACTTCGCTACTGTGGAGTATTTTCATCGGGTCATCTACCACTTCTGGCTTCATATTCAACATTGAAATTGGAATTGATCGTTGGACAGTACTTGTAGCTGGCGGTTTTATAGACGATCTTGTCACTATACTGCTTCTTAAGAAAGGATTGTTCAATTTAGGTTTTGTTCATCCGTCAGCCGTACTGGATGAATCACCCACCGGACTCTCAACCTCGAAGATGTTACTTGTAGCTGTATATGGTGTAGTAACCAAGCGATGCGTCACTGCATCACTTCATCACTGCGGTCGCTGGATCTTGACGACTACTCATTCCCGAGAGCACCCAGTATAGGGCATGCGATTCCCTGCACCGTAACGTTGCTTTTCATGGTTGACTCCTTAGCCTTTGACAGCTACTGCCAGGTTTCTGAACAGCTGTTGTTCATGTTAGCGAATTAAATTTTCGTACGTAACTGTAAACTATGATTGTTAAGGTTTTTGGATGTTTAAAAATTTTTTAAAATTATCGGAAACATCTTTTTTCTCGGCCCATTTTAGAAAATTATCTGATTTATTAAGAAAAAAATAGGTTTCCACATAATAGCGAACGCTATTTTTGAACGCTATTATTAATTTGTTTGAAAAAATTAAGAACGTTTTGAAAAATTATGATATTGAAGTTGTTCAAAGTTCATTTCAGAGTTTGGACAAAACGCTATTTACAAAATTTTATAAATGTTAGAAAGCAATTTAGTCTATAAATTAAAATGCCCTTCTAAGAAATAATATGTCGACCATTCAAAATAAAATTTAAAAAAACGAGTTTACAGTCTCTTAGTACAATTTTAAATCATTTAACAGATACTAGCCAGACGCTGATAGATGATGATGAAATTTTGGAGAGAAACCATTCTCACAAAAAGGTCGATTTTAGAAGGAGGAGCATTCGCAAGTAAAAGTTATTGAAACTAGCGAACCAGTGCCGCAACAACACCAGCAATAAGAACAACGCAATGTTTCAGTGAAGACTAAGGCACCACCGCCAATTAATGTGATAGGCTTACAGAAGTTGCGAATATCCTAGTTTTAATAAAATTTGGTGTTCAATCGAACTTTACGAATCTATAGTCGTTATTGAACACAAAACATGAAATGACACAAAACAAACACGGTGTCTTTACAAAAAAATTTTTTTATTTTCCTGCGTCTCATTTGGACAACCCTATATATGCCTTGTTCCGGAAACTCATTTAACAAAAACCAGATTTATTAAAATACGTGCCTATGAATGCTACCATGCTATTCGTCTAGGAGAGAACGTTAGTGGTGGATTATCCGTAATTATTAAAAATAATATTAAACATTACGAAGAGTCTGGATTGAAACAGCAAGTGCAATAATGAAGATCTCAGTTTCTCCTCTATTCACTGCAGCTCGAAGATGAAATAGAAGTATTCAATAGTACTTTCCAACAAGCAACTTGAGAAAGTTCACCTATTTTCCGTACCAACATTACAAGGAAATATAACTATTCTCTTGAGGTCAGAGAACTAGTTAAAGTGTTAGATAAATAAAGTTAAATAAAGAACGAAAGTATAAATAAGCGACTTCGAGATCATTCTGAAGTAAAGAATGACGATTATTCACTCTAATGTTGACGGATCCTGAGCATAGAATAGCAAACAGGAAGTCCCTCTAGTTGCTTTGCGGGTTATTCGTAAAATACTTTTCAAACTGAGAGATGAGCTTAACATAAGACATGCAAAATTATTGGAACTAAAAACGGAATCAATAATAATTTAATTACGAGAAAAGCTCCAGGTTATGACTTAATTACTGGGTAATTTGTAAAAGGCATTTCGGAGAAAGGTTTGCTTGAATTAGTTCAAATGATTAATGCAGGCAAACCAGCAGTTGAAAAAATGCAGCGTAAGATGCTGAAATCTACGACAGAAGAGAAGAGATGTTTAATTCCACTACACCAATTTATGTTTAGAGAAAATCACTTTACAGTCGAACAAGTTCACAACATAACGGATAGCTCGAGCTTTCGATAAAGTTTAACACCAAAGGCTTGAATTTAAATTGCATCGAGACCCGCCTAATAGGCCCCATACACCACACAATCATGCATGCGCAATCATGTGGTTGTGCATGCTGATTGACAGTGTATGGTATTGATTGAGTGATTGCGCATGCGGATTGTGTGATTGTAGATTTTTTTGATATTTTTGTTGTTTGTACATTCAAAACTGCGTAGTATATGTTCAATTTGCTCAGTCGTGCGTATAAATTCGAGAGGGCATAATAAGAAAATGTCAAAATTTATAAATAAACAGTTTTGGACTGAATTTCTCGAACTATATAAAAGTTTACCAGCATTATGGATGGTCAAAAGTCCAGATTACAGCAATAGAATACCACTGCTTCATCCAAAATTGTCTATTCCTTCTTTTAGTTTTTCTCCTCCGCATCGCTAATCCAATTAAAATCGCCACGCAAGCCTCTTCAGACATACTTTAAAACTGATGAATGTGCAAAATGCATGTGTTGTGTGAGGAACAATCATGATTGTGCAATCATACGATTGCGCATGCATGATTGTGTGGTGTATGGGGCCTATAAGGAATTTTATCAAAGCGTACTTGGTCTATTCTATTCATTCTTTATACGAGAGACTTACCGAATATTCGAGGTACTACAGCAGCAATATTTGCAGACGATATAGCATCCTAGCAGTTCGGAAAAATATATCGGAAGCAACAATCATCAGCATAAAACCGCAGGCATAGTTCGTCTTCGCGAAGAAACAAAATATATCGCAAGAACGGTCCGAATTTCTGCAAACAGCAGAGGAGCATTTACAATCTACGAACTCTCAAAAGAAACTTTCGTTCCCAAAATTATCTGCTGAACAAAAAATTTACGCGAAAAAGGCCATTGAAGAAATACTAATTTTCGGGCAATTGGAAAAATTAACAATAAATTGTGTTTCATCTTCGCCCCCATGTTCCAATTCAAGAACCATTTTTTCTTCATACAGCTCTACCCCTATTTTCACAATATCTTTTACAAGATCATCGAGACCCGCTTCAACCTCAGGACAAAACATCTTCCATATTTTGAATTATAAAATGATATGTTTGCTGTGCCAGTGCCACTACAAGCGACCTCAATTGATTAAATACAATATTCCAATATCTCGGACATTTACGATGATGAAAATGATTAAATGAAATTTTTCGTATAACGTAGTTGCTCTCAAGTGGCATGCGAGATTGGTTTGGTGAATGTTATAAATTTTTATACATGGTCCCCCGGCGTTTTCTTAGGAAATTATGCAAGTACCAGCACGCTATTGTTACTGTTGCTGTTTTTTCGGGACAAAAGCTGCATAGGTGCCAGAAATACACGATAACGTGATGCCATAATTCCAAATGAGTTTTCAATTTTTACTCGTGCTGAACGCAAACGTTGGTAAAATGTAATACATTTCTCGATAAAGTTGCGAGAGCAAATGCATTTAGTAAATCAGCATTCACTACCCCAAGTAACATAACACTGAAAGTCTTTTTATAATTAAAATAAAAAAACAGAATGTGTTGGCTTTTTATATAGATATGTTTGCCATCCAGAGCGCCTACGCAATGAAGAAACCCAGAAACACTCTCAAATGCAGCAGAGACTTCTTTCCATCCTTCGCTTAATATTGGCATCTAGAAAGATGTTCATGAGAAAATAGACAAGCCAAAAACGCAACGCAATTCCAAGCGTAGTTTTGCCGAAATCGCATCTCACATTAATGTGTCTTGTTTTACAATTTTTAATTTTATGAGTGACAATAGTCTTCTGTTTCTATTTCTTTTAATTTTCTTAGAAGTGGTTGATTGGAGAACTTATCACCTAATCATTCTTTCTGCCAAATCCTTTTTTTCTTAGGAGTGTGTTTCTGTTCACTTTCTTCCTCTTTCGTCTCTCATTTTAATTTAAGATTATTTATTTTATTTATATAAATATGTGTATAAACTATACGTTTTTGTACAACAACAAAGAAAAGGAACACAACAATAAAAATAGCAATACAACATAACAACAATTAATCATAACATAATGTAAATTAAACCTTAGTTTTAAACACATTAACTGAACCAACATTTTAAAGTTCCAGAGGCAAGCTGTTCCATGTGATAATCGGGTTCATCAAACTTGATTGGTTATAAATATTCGTCCTATTCATAGGCAAGTTGATATTTCTTGTACGTAAAGACGTAGAAAAATTTTGGTGTGTAGCCCCGATTCAATAATACGAAATATAAAAACAGCAGTTCTGTAACAGTAAAACTCAACCAAGTCACATCCCAAAACAAAATCTTTAAAAGCCGAAAGATGATCAAACTTGCGGAGGTCATGAACATGTCGTGTGCAAGTATTAAATGTTATCTGAAGTAACTACTAAACATTACATCACAATATGTAAAAATTGGAATAAATAAACTTTTAACCAGGAATATTCGGTGACCTGAAAATTTCGGCCATAATATTAAGTGAATCACTTCTAGTCAAGAATAATGCTCTACGTTAATGCGCATTGATGGAAAGTGAATTATTTTTAGACCACATCGAAATACTTTTAAGGTCAGAATTAAGTTGCATAACAATCTCATTTAACCTTGAAAAGTCGCCACCAATATAAAGTTTCAAATCATTAGCATAAAGATGAAATCGACAATTTGGAATATGGAAAGGCCTCAATATAGAAACCTGAGGTACACTAGTGATTACCTTAAATTGTTTACGATTGCTTAATTAAGAATGAAGTAAACTAATGGCAGAACCCGAAAATTTGTATTATATAATTTTTGAAGCAAGAGGATATGATTCATATAATCAAATGCCTCTGAAAAATCTAAAAGGACTAAAATAACAAATGAATTTCTCTTGTCCAGAAGTGTTGATAAATCAATAATAAGCAAAGAGCGGTAGTAGTACAACGATTAGATTTGTAACCCGATTGGAATTTGCTTAAACAATTAAACCTGTGTAGGTGTTCATTGATTTGAATTTGTATTATCTTCTTAAATACTCTCGATAAAACAGGTAATATACTAATCGGCCGAATATCATCAGTATATTGCCAATTACGTCCCTCTTAGGAAGAGGAATAATAGAAGCTATCTTCCACAAATTAGGAGAAGCTGATTTCGTCAAACACGGGTTCATAATGAAAGTGATTTGAGGTAAAAATAAATCAAGAAATAATTTTAATAAGTTGAAATTTACCTTATCAAATGCTATAACATTCGATTTGACAGTTTGAACTGTATTCAGCATTATAGATTCATCTACACAATCAAATACTAAAGTATCATTATCAGTACCAACAAATGAGGTAATGGCAGAATTCCTTTGCAGTTTGTTAATTTACGGATTCCGATCAAAATATCTTCAGCAGAAAACTCAACAGGTGTTTCAATCGATTTACATGAAACCCCCAGTGGTTTCAATTTATTCCATAATACTTTAGAATTATTAACATTACCAAAATAAAATAATTGTTTAGTCTTCCAAATAGCATTGCTTGTTTTATTTCTAAAATATTTGAATGAAACAAGGTCATTCTGTAAACCAGATTTCTTGAAGGATTTGTAAGAATGCTCTCTACGTTTAATTAAATTCAAAATATTTGCTTCTAACCAAGGAGCGAAAAAGCATTTGTTTGTAATTATTTTGCGACGTACACAAATGGAATCCAAACATACAAAATTTGAATTAAACGCACTGACTAAATTATTTACATCAGGAAACCAATAAAGTTTTGACCAGTTTAATGAACAGAAACAGTTTATAAAATTTTCATAATTTGTAGCTTTATAGTCAGGGACATAGGTATATGAAATTTTATCTCTGACTCGGCTTATTTTATAACTGGCAGAAATTAAATCATGATCGGATATGGCAGGAACAGCAAACTGTCCAAAAGGTATGCATGTGAAGATACTGCTAAAGTTTTGCTAGTAAAAAAATTAGTAAAAACTTCACATGTTTATACAGCAGTGTAAAGTTTTTACTAATATATCAAAATGATACCTGTACAACGCGGAAAATAACGTAACTTTTAATTTATTAACATTATTTTAACTATTTTGCAGTTATCTTGCGATAAAAAACCGAACGAAATTATAATATATTTACCATTTCATTAATCAATATTCACTAACACGAATATTGCGGTTAATAAAAGTTTTAAAAAAATAACTATAAAATCAGTATCCGAGGCAGATTAGTAACAAACACTGCACACTGAACTACATAAGGAAGAATTATTGAAATCAAATGAGATAACCGGTGAAATTTTAATTCATACTCGGGTAAACTGGGCGGGGCAATACACTTGGGTGCAAAAAATACGCACAATGATCAAATTTCAGCAAAAGTTCAAAAATATAAAAATCCAATGTTTGTTTAATTATTTAGAATGCAGATTCAAAGTCTGTTTCAGCACCTATCCAGTGGTACTTTTATGTACTTATACCGTGCGAATAAAGCGAATTTTGAGGTCAACATCTGAAGTACACGTTTTTTGTGAATTTGTCAGCATAAAAATTATTGCAAAAAAGTGAATTAAAACAAGGAAATCAGCAAAAATAATATTTTTATTAATAAGATGCATTCTCACCCCCAGCCCGAATCACAGCTTCCATTCAATGTTTCATTGATTTCACCAAATCTTGAAATAGCTCCTCGAGACTCGTTGGAGCAATAACTTTGGCTCGAACTAATTTTTTCAGTCCGTCCCATAAATGTTCAATGGGATTGAGGTCCAGGTGTACCGTTGAGAAGTCAATTTACTTGATCGGCGGCCAGTATTCGCTGCGGAGATGAACACAAGATCTGTCTTCGTCTCCAGTGACATACCTCCTCAGAATAAGCACGATCCACCACCATACGAGACACGTTCCTCAATACAACATTGTGAAAATTGCTCTCATGATCTTCTGTACACTTCGTCCATCGTTGCCATGTAAACAAATCCTGCACTTGTCAAAGAACAAGACTGTTCTCCATTGTTCTTCTGTAGCCGGTGGTCCAGGATAATTTCGTATTTTCAATATGAATCTCGTATCTCTCGTGTCGAGCCACTTCACTTTGGTTCTACTCCGCATCAGTTAGTGCAACCATTTGAGCAGCTACCTCTGGTGTGGCATGCATTTTCTAGTTCCGGGTGAAGAGAAAAAATTGCAACTGTGTGAATTGTTTGCACCCAAGTGTGAGCAGTGTGAACAATTAGAAGAATAATATCAATCTCCAAAGCCAGGGAACTCATATTTTTGGAAATGGTAACAAATATACTGAGATATCCCTAGAGATCTAAACACAACCTTAGGTATGTGGCTTAATAAACACATTATAACACAGACGTATCTACTGGGTATCTATAGGGTAGATACTCTTGATGATGACCTAACAAGTCGAAATCGATCGGGTCATTTTTTAAACATTTTGAACAAATTTTTTTAAAAAGTTTTTTGCGAAATAATGAACAAATGTTATGTTAGTTGGATACCATGTCAGTTAAATAATATATTCAGTTGCTCCCCATCCAGGGGACCATAGTTATTAGAAAAAATATTCAGGAGCTCCCTATCCAGGGGTGAAAATAATTCATACAATTTAGTATTATGACCATATTGAATAAAAGTTGATAGGCCTAGGAGGTATAGTTTTCTATGTTTGAATTTTTCAACATTTTGTAATGTATTCCATCAGGACCTGGAGTGGAGCCTCTACATTTTATTATAATATGGGGGAACTCATTAAGATTGAAATCTTTATTGTAATAAACGTTTTGGTTCAAAAATGATGTATTTTCTTTAGTCGTCTTTATATTAATAAAATCTTTGTTATATAGTGATTAGTTTGACACACCAGATCAGTTTGAGAAATGGTTGGCGAGAATATTCGCAATTTCTAGAGAATATTTCTTTTGTTCTACCGACTCATTGAATAGATTTAATTTTCCTCCACATTTTTTGTGAATTTTCATTTTGGCCGAGTGAACTTACAAATTTTTGCCATGATAACCTTTTGGCAATACGAATATGCTTTCTAACGAGAGCTCGACATTTTCGAAATTGTTGTAAATTTGATGAACTAGGATTATGAGTTACGTCTCGCTGTGCTTTCCATCGGGCTTGTAGAAGTTCAAACACCATGGTACTGGGGGTTTATGGAAATTATTTGGAGAGTGATAGAACTTGTTGCTGCTTGTCGTATTGGAGGTTATATATTTCCAGGTTACTTGTTTAATTATTTCGCAAAAAAAGATGTTGTTTAATATTTAAATTAAAAAAATTTGTTCAAAAAGTTTAAATCGAGTAATTTTTAAACTTTTTGAACAATATTTTTTAATTAAAATAAGTATTCAAAAATTTTGTTTGCGAAATAATTAAATCAACTAACACTTCATATACTTGAGGTTGTGTTAAGATCTCTAGGGATATCTCAGTTGGTTTAAAAATTTTTGTTATATTTGGTCATAATACAAAATCCTCTAAACTGTTCCCACTCCTGGATGGGAGGCTCCTGATAATTTTTTATAACTGATATGATTCCCAACTAACACCCCATATACCTGAGGTTGTGTTAAGATCTCTGGGGATATCTCAGTTGGCCTATCAATTTTTATTATATATGGTCATAATATTAAATTGTATAAATTGTCCCCTTCGCTAAATGTCTATAGCTGCTGATTATTTTACCTAACTGACATGGATTCTAGCTTACACCTTATATGTCTGAGGTTTTGTTAAGATCTCTAGGGATACTTCTTTTTCGAGAATTCTTAAAAGATTGTTTTATCTACTATATAGTATAACTTGTTGGTTAGAATTATGAACACTATTATTTTTGAAGTTTAAATATGAGCATCATGAGAATTTTAAATACAAATATCTTTGAATCAAATCAAAAATTTAAGTAACTGGTCGAAATAAAGCGGTTAATTATTATTATTCAATTAATTTTAATAGAGTTGTCAATATCATCAGAACGAATTGGTGGTGGATTATAAATAATAAAAATAAGAGTTTTACCTCCGCCTCCTAGTACCGATGCTAAAACTTCCACTTTACGAAATACATCAGCAAATAATTTGTTGATTTTTAAATTATCATGGAAATAAAGGCAAACCTCACCCAACGTGTATTATTCACTCGATCAGATGAAAGTCAAATTTGTGCACGTCTAACATAATACAAACTTCGTCAAAATGCTTTTAAATGACCAAACTGAATACAAGAATGAATATTTACCTGATTATCACATGGACCAGCGTTTATATTATCTAAATTATAGTTTATTAAATTATCGTTGAATCCGTTGCAGCAGACATTGAAAACATCTCCTGCAGAGGCACCTTATACCTTTCAGGTATAAGGATCAAGTGCTTTACTACTTAGTTCCGAACTAATTCCATCTTTAAAACACACGTAGTCCAACGAATCAAGATTTCGATTTTTTGGCATTAATTTAATAACTTTACAATTGGTAACGCCTAAACATGTTTTAACAAGCGTATAAATATTTTCATCAGTAACTGATGCATCGAACCTAGAGATATGAAGCCATAGCATTGGAACGAAAGGTTTTATTCCAAAATGAAATTGTAGATCTCTAGTACCACAAATTTGTCCGTTTTAACGAATTTGTTGACTATCCAGACGGTTGTTTTGGAAAATTGCAGTAATATTGTCGTAAGAAGTAGAATCCACCGTAGTATAATTCCCGCCTGAAGCAAATGGGGGAAAAGACACATTTAATTGTGGAGTTATGAGCGTTTCAGAGAACAATCCAGTAGTTCTATGGTTATTATCAACACTGGACACAGAAGGGGATATACGATCAGTATCCTAATAGATGCACTACTGGAAGCAATTGGAATTTTCGAAGAATCGAGAACACTTAGAGTTATTATCGTATCAGCACACAATCCAACATCTGACTGAATATGATGGTAATGGTTAATACCCACGTTTATTTTGGTAGCACAAGGAGAAACGGCATCAGCAGATAATACCAGAGATTATTGTAGTATGCATTTCCAGAACTTTTAGGTTTTTGTGCACAGGTTTAATTTTCAGTAGTAGATGTCTGCTTGTAAATTGCAGAGCTCCCTTTACTAGAAGATGCACAACTAGCGTCAGCCCAAACTATTTGTGACAAACTTTTCACTGAATTTGTATAATGTCACAATCGTCACAAAACCAATGCACATTAACATATCTTATCCAATTAATGGATGCGCAAACACGATCTTTCGCGTAGCCCCACAAAAAGAAATCCAAAGGCGTTAAATCACAGGATCTTGGAGGCCAATTGACATCCACCAAGCGAAAAATGAGCTTCATCACTGAAGAAAATTTTGTTCGAAAAATCAGTATCGACGGCCTGTTTTTCCAACACCCAATTTGCGTATGTTAAATGCTCCATATTCTTAAATGGCAGAATGTCAGCTAAATAAATAACAGCGTACTTGACGTTTATCTTTGACAGATGTCGGTATACAGATTTCTACTTTATCAACCTCGAATTGGATAACCCTATACTTCTCAATAAAGTCATAAGACGACCCACACTTTTATAGTGGAACAGCCTGTACAGTGCAATTAGTGACGTTTGTATCGTTTTCATTAACACAAATAACACAAATATTAACCACCTTTATTAGTGTTAACTTTCGCGGGAACAGAACAAACAAAAACTAAAAAGTCACTTATTTACAATATTTACACTCACACAATTATGCACACTCGTATTATTTTATATATATTTGAAACATTTTAGGGTTTGGAAAAATTAATAAGCTTTGACTACTAGTTCCTATTAGCTAGGACTATTTCCTTTTATGAAAAATATCACACAACGAAACAGAGGTTATGCCATCTGTCATAGAGTAGAGTCAACTGAGTTGTAGTGTGTATGAGTTACTTAAGCTTTACACCAGACATTTTATTGTTTTACCTATATACGTATGTATATATGTCGAACAGACATGTTTGAGTAATTCTGTTTGTTTTTTTCTTTCTATAAAATAATTTTTTTTAAATAATTATTAATTGGAACAAAAAATAGCCTCCAATTTGCTCTAATTATGGGTCAGGTGGAAATTAAATGCAACCAAGATGATTTAGCGATGAGCAATGGCCGAGAGCCACCAACAAACAACCATGTATTTGACGGAATGTTCTTCAAAACATATCAAAACTAGTATCAAGACAATATGCATTTTTGGAGAAATTTGAATTACACGCCTCATTACAAATGAGCTCTCATGCTCACAATGTGGCGTATGGTTCACTAAATTGTTAATAATTTTATATAATTGGGCTATATGTTCGTGAATAAATAAATAAATAAATAAATAAAAGCTTAACGAATAATAATAAATAAATTACTGGAGCTATGCTTTCATAACTGACTTACAAATGTGCGTACCTCAGTATCAAAAAAAAAATTTGTTTAATTTCGAAGAGTTAGAGAGTTAATACGTCATCATTTGTTGGAGCCTGTTCCTGTAGCATACCGGTTCGTTCAGACACACAAACACTAAATATCGTGATAAAAAATACAAAAACAATGATATAAAACACCGTGATTCTTTTATGAGTATTGGTTACCATCTAAACTTTCCGTAATCGAATTAGTCCTCATGCACTGAAACCTAAACAACTTTTTATTATTATTTTAAATATTCCTAAATCAAAAACCTGTTAACCACTACCACTACATATTTAGAACCCAACAGAATAAGTTTATTATTATTGATATCACTAAATAATGTAATCAAAAACTTTTTAGAGTTCCCAAAAACAAAGAAAACTTTTTCTTACTATCCCTCCTTATCTAAACATTATCATACATACAAAAATAATTTTTAAAGGCCCCGGCCTACAAAATATAGGGACGAATAGGTTGGGACAAAAAAATTTCAACAAAATCAAATTACATAATTAAAGCTGTAAATAAAGCAAATGGGGATACCATAAAATAGATACTTTAATCTGTAATGTTCTAAAACTATAATATTAGTGCCACATACTCGTATATTAGACTCAAATAAATAAACTAACATTCCCTTTCTACTAGCCATACCGCACCCTCCCACCCACAAATAAATTTTCAGCCATAAACTTTTAAATTAACTTAAATAAAAACTAAAAGTTTTGTTTTCTACAAAAAATTCTAAATATTTAGAAAATTCGATTTTTTTTTATTTATCGAAAATATTTTAAATGTTTTTCTTGAAAATCATATTATTGTAGTTTATCGATTAAAATCCATGTACCTCGTACCCATGTACCGAGTAAGGCAAAAAACAAAAAAACTAAAATACCAAAAAATTAGGTAAAAAAAAATCCGCAAATTGAAAATAGAGAGAAAAGAAAAACCAAGAAAATTTCTTTGGTTTTTCGGCGTATACCGATATTGTATACACTCGTACCTGGAAAATACGTTGAAAATAAATTATGAAAATCGTAATTTTTCCGTATGTTTTCCCTCAGCAGTACAATTAAATAATAATTAGTTAGGGTATTTGTTGTATTTTTATTTTTTTATAATATGCTCTGCTTTCGTTTTTATAGTTGTTTCAAAGTTGTAAAGCTCTACAATAAAATGAAATAAAAGCAAAATAACAAAACGGTAATAAAAGGTTAAATTGACATTTAAAAATATTAGCACGCATTTTGGAAATTATATTTTTTTATTTTTCAGTTTATTGTTTTAAATATATGTACATGTTATTAGAAATTTCCAACTTTATTTATGTAGCGGCGTTATGGATTGTTTTTTCCGGTTACATACGTGTAAACCTAACATGTAATTAATGCGCTTGAAAATAAATATTTTAAATGTGATATTTAAAGGCGAGTAGATTGTTTTATACAAATTAGATAAAATGAATAGAAATCGTTAGTACATGAAATCTATATTACGATCGCTAGGAATTTGTATGTCGATTACTAAAGCATTACTATACGTGTATAAATTATTAGTTTCGAAAACAGATAATTTTGACGAATTCGAGAGGTGTGCTAGAATTACATAAATGTTTAGAACAAGTAGAACAACAAATTGCATCTAAATCAACTAAAAATCTATTAACTAAAACAATATTTTGGCGTCATTTGTCGTTACTCGATACTAATACTCGTAGTTGTAACGACACGCCTAGAGTTCGTCGTTCCTGGTCCCTAAAGCATCAGTCTTCACCTTAATTTCCAACATCGAATCTTTAATGCAGTCCGGTGACATGTTCAATCCGGTCAAGTGCATCCGTTATTGAAGACAACTTCGTCGATGTTCGATCATTGGACGCCCACAGGGTGAGGAGCATTTTTTGTTTTGGGGACGCGTCGAAAGCAACATTTTTTTTCTTGCACTAGATTTTTTTTGGTCGGTGTGTGGTTTTCAAAGTGTTGAGATTACGATAAACTGTTAAGGTGATTCGAGTATGGTGAGAACGTAAACTTCGTAAAAAATGTGTGATTATGTATTCTAAATTGTTAAAAATGAGACTAAAAAAATGTATTAATCATAGAAAAACTGTAAAAAAAATAATCGAATGAATTTATCTAATTAAGAGTTGGATGAATTAATATTTAATTCAATAAAAGCAAGAAGTTAAACAATAAAAAAAAGTTATATTAAGTAACTGTTTAAAATATAAAACTATTTCATGTTGTGAAATACTGTAAAAAATACTGTCTGTAAAGTTAGCCCGAAAAAATCCCGATGAAATGCGATGACAACACTAAAAAACGAATATCGCGCCAGTTTTTAGTGTCATCACGAAAAATTACTACATTCTATATTACGCCTAGTTTGGAAGGTCATTCCGAACAATTGTTACTATCAGGCCATTTTTTATGTAAAATAAATAAATAATAGAAGAATCCACCTTTCCTAGGCGTATAGATCAATCAACAGAGCAAGGTTGGTATGGAATTTGTAGAAGAGAATCCACCTTCTCTAGGCCAAATCTGTGAATCGTGTCTATGAGTCAAATTTCTGAAACAGCCATGTGAAGTCGTAGTGGATATCAGTTAACAGAGCAAGGTTGGTATGGAATTTGTAGATGAGAATCCACCAATCCTAGGCCTGAATTGTGGGTCAAGACTATGACAAAAACTTTTGATATAGCCATTTGAAGTCGTAGTGGAGATCAATTAACAGAGCAAGGTTAGTATGGAATTTGTAGAGGAGAATCCACCAATCCTAAGCCAGAATTGTGGGTCAAGTCAACGAGTAAAACTTTTGATACAGCCATGTGAAGTCGTAGTACAGATCAATTATCAGAGCAAGGTTGGTATGGAATTTGTAGAGGAGAATCCAACAATCCTAACCAAGAATTGTTGGTCAAGTCTATGAAAAAAACTTTTGATACAGCCATGTGAAGTCGTAGTGGATATCACTTAACAGAGCAAGGTTAGTATGGAATTTTTAGAGGAGAATCCACCAATCCTAAGCCAGAATTGTTGGTCGAGTCTATGAGAAAAACTTTTGATATAGCCATGTGAAGTCGAAGTAAAGATCAATTAATAGAGCAAGGTTGGTATGGAATTTGTAGAGGAGAATCCAACAATCCTAACCAAGAATTGTTGGTCAAGTCTATGAAAAAAACTTTTGATACAGCCATGTGAAGTCGTAGTGGATATCACTTAACAGAGCAAGGTTAGTATGGAATTTGTAGAGGAGAACCCACCAATCCTAAGCCAGAATTGTGGGTCAAGTCAACGAGTAAAACTTTTGATACAGCCATGTGAAGTCGTAGTACAGATCAATTATCATAGCAAGGTTGGTATGGAATTTGTAGAGGAGAATTCACCTTCCCTAGGCCAAATCTGTGAATCGTTTTTATGAGTCAACTCTTTGAAACAGCCATTTGAAGTCGTAGTGGATATCAATTACAAGAGCAAGGTTGGTATGGAATTTGTAGAGGAGAATCCAACAATCCTAAACCAGAATTGTTGGTCAAGTCTATGAAAAAAACTTTTGATACAGCCATGTGAAGTCGTAGTGGATATCACTTAACAAAGCAAGGTTAGTATGGAATTTGTAAAGGAGAATCCACCAATCCTAAGCCAGAATTGTGGGTCAAGTCAACGAGTAAAACTTTTGATACAGCCATGTGAAGTCGTAGTACAGATCAATTATCAGAGCAAGGTTGGTATGGAATTTGTAGAGGAGAATCCAACAATCCTAACCAAGAATTGTTGGTCAAGTCTATGAAAAAAACTTTTGATACAGCCATGTGAAGTCGTAGTGGATATCACTTAACAGAGCAAGGTTAGTATGGAATTTTTAGAGGAGAATCCACCAATCCTAAGCCAGAATTGTTGGTCGAGTCTATGAGAAAAACTTTTGATATAGCCATGTGAAGTCGAAGTAAAGATCAATTAATAGAGCAAGGTTGGTATGGAATTTGTAGAGGAGAATCCAACAATCCTAACCAAGAATTGTTGGTCAAGTCTATGAAAAAAACTTTTGATACAGCCATGTGAAGTCGTAGTGGATATCACTTAACAGAGCAAGGTTAGTATGGAATTTGTAGAGGAGAACCCACCAATCCTAAGCCAGAATTGTGGGTCAAGTCAACGAGTAAAACTCTTGATACAGCCATGTGAAGTCGTAGTACAGATCAATTATCATAGCAAGGTTGGTATGGAATTTGTAGAGGAGAATCCAACAATCCTAACCAAGAATTGTTGGTCAAGTCTATGAAAAAAACTTTTGATACAGCCATGTGAAGTCGTAGTGGATATCACTTAACAGAGCAAGGTTAGTATGGAATTTTTAGAGGAGAATCCACCAATCCTAAGCCAGAATTGTTGGTCGAGTCTATGAGAAAAACTTTTGATATAGCCATGTGAAGTCGAAGTAAAGATCAATTAATAGAGCAAGGTTGGTATGGAATTTGTAGAGGAGAATCCACCAATCCTAACCAAGAATTGTTGGTCAAGTCTATGAAAAAAACTTTTGATACAGCCATGTGAAGTCGTAGTGGATATCACTTAACAGAGCAAGGTTAGTATGGAATTTGTAGAGGAGAATCCACCAATCCTAAGCCAGAACTGTGGGTCGAATATATGAGAAAAACTTTTGATATAGCCATGTGAAGTCGAAGTAAAGATCAATTAATAGAGCAAGGTTAGTATGGAATTTGTAGAGGAGAATCCAACAATCCTAACCAAGAATTGTTGGTCAAGTCTATGAAAAAAACTTTTGATACAGCCATGTGAAGTCGTAGTGGAGATCAATTAACAGAGCAAGGTTAGTATGGAATTTGTAGAAGAGAATCCACCTTCCCTAGGCCAGATCTGTGAATTGTGTCTATGAGTCAAAATTCTGAAACAGCCATGTGAAGTCGTAGTGGATATCACTTAACAGAGCAAGGTTGGTATGGAATTTGTAAAGGAGAATCCAATAATCCTATGCCAGAATTGAGGGTAGAATCTATGAGAAAAACTTTTGATATAGCCATGTGAATTCGTAGTGGATATCAATTAACAGAGCAAGGTTGGTATGGAATTTGTAGAGGAGAATTCACCTTCCCTAGGCCAAATCTGTGAATCGTTTTTATGAGTCAACTCTTTGAAACAGCCATTTGAAGTCGTAGTGGATATCAATTAACAGAGCAAGGTTGGTATGGAATTTGTAGACGAGAATCCACCAATCCTAAGCCAGAACTGTGGGTCGGATCTATGAAAAAAACTTTTGATATAGCCATTTGAAGTCGTAGTGGAGATCAATTAACAGAGCAAGGTTGGTATGGAATTTGTAGAGGAGAATCCACCTTCCCTAGGCCAGAACTGCGAATCGTGTCTATGAGTCAAATTTCTGAAACAGCCATGTGAAGTCGTAGTGGAGATTAATTATCAGAGCAAGGTTGGTATGGAATTTGTAGAGGAGAATCCACCAATCCTATAAGCCAGAATTGTGGGTCAAGTCTATGAAAAAAACTTTTGATACAGCCATGTGAAGTCGTAGTACAGATCAATTATCAGAGCAAGGTTGGTATGGAATTTGTAGAGGAGAATCCAACAATCCTAACCAAGAATTGTTGGTCGAGTCTATGACAAAAACTTTTGATACAGCCATGTGAAGTCGTAGTGGATATCACTTAACAGAGCAAGGTTAGTATGGAATTTGTAGAGGAGAATCCACCAATCCTAAGCCAGAATTGTGGGTCAAGTCAACGAGTAAAACTTTTGATACAGCCATGTGAAGTCGTAGTACAGATCAATTATCAGAGCAAGGTTGGTATGGAATTTGTAGAGGAGAATCCAACAATCCTAACCAAGAATTGTTGGTCAAGTCTATGAAAAAAACTTTTGATACAGCCAAGTGAAGTCGTAGTGGATATCACTTAACAGAGCAAGGTTAGTATGGAATTTGTAGAGGAGAATCCACCAATCCTAAGCCAGAATTGTGGGTCAAGTCAACGAGTAAAACTTTTGATACAGCCATGTGAAGTCGTAGTATAGATCAATTATCAGAGCAAGGTTAGTATGGAATTTGTAGAGGAGACTCCACCAATCCTAAGCCAGAATTGTAGGTCAAGTCAACGAGTAAAACTTTTGATACAGCCATGTGAAGTCGTAGTACAGATCAATTATCAGAGCAAGGTTGGTATGGAATTTGTAGAGGAGAATCCAACAATCCTAACCAAGAATTGTTGGTCAAGTCTATGAAAAAAACTTTTGATACAGCCAAGTGAAGTCGTAGTGGATATCACTTAACAGAGCAAGGTTAGTATGGAATTTGTAGAGGAGAATCCACCAATCCTAAGCCAGAATTGTGGGTCAAGTCAACGAGTAAAACTTTTGATACAGCCATGTGAAGTCGTAGTATAGATCAATTATCAGAGCAAGGTTAGTATGGAATTTGTAGACGAGAATCCACCAATCCTAAGCCAGAACTGTGGGTCGGATCTATGAAAAAAACTTTTGATATAGCCATTTGAAGTCTTAGTGGAGATCAATTAACAGAGCAAGGTTGGTATGGAATTTGTAGAGGAGAATCCACCTTCCCTAGGCCAGAACTGCGAATCGTGTCTATGAGTCAAATTTCTGAAACAGCCATGTGAAGTCGTAGTGGAGATTAATTATCAGAGCAAGGTTGGTATGGAATTTGTAGAGGAGAATCCACCAATCCTAAGCCAGAATTGTGGGTCAAGTCTATGAAAAAACTTTTGATACAGCCATGTGAAGTCGTAGTACAGATCAATTATCAGAGCAAGGTTGGTATGGAATTTGTAAAGGAGAATCCAACAATCCTATGCCAGAATTGAGGGTAAAGTCTATGAGAAAAACTTTTGATACAGTCATGTGAATTCGAAGTGGAGATCAATTACCAGAGCAAGGTTGGTATGGAATTTGTAGAGAAGAATTCACCTTCCCTAGGCCAATTCTGTGAATCGTGTCTATGAGTCAAATTTCTGAAACAGCCATGTGAAGTCGTAGTGGATATCAGTTAACAGAGCCAGGTTGGTATGGAATTTGTAGAGGAGAATTCACCTTCCCTAGGCCAAATCTGTGAATCGTTTTTATGAGTCAACTCTTTGAAACAGCCATTTGAAGTCGTAGTGGAGATCAATTAACAGAGCAAGGTTGGTATGGAATTTGTAGAGGAGAATTCACCTTCCCTAGGCCAATTCTGTGAATCGTGTCTATGAGTCAAATTTCTGAAACAGCCATGTGAAGTCGTAGTGGATATCAATTAACAGAGCAAGGTTGGTATGGAATTTGTAAAGGAGAATCCACCAATCCTATGCCCGAATTGAGGGTAGAGTCTATGAGAAAAACTTTTGATATAGCCATGTGAATTCGAAGTGGATATCAATAACCAGAGCCAGGTTGGTATGGAATTTGTAGAAGAGAATCCACCTTCCCTAGGCCAGATCTGTGAATCGTGTCTATGAGTCAAATTTCTGAAACAGCCATGTGAATTCGTAGTGGATATCAATTAACAGAGCCAGGTTGGTATGGAATTTGTAGAGGAGAATTCACCTTCCCTAGGCCAAATCTGTGAATCGTTTTTATGAGTCAACTCTTTGAAACAGCCATTTGAAGTCGTAGTGGATATCAATTAACAGAGCAAGTTTGGTATGGAATTTGTAGAGGAGAATCCACCAATACTAAGCCAGAATTGTGGGTCGAATCTATGACAAAAACTTTTGATATAGCCATTTGAAGTCGTAGTGGAGATCAATTAACAGAGCAAGGTTGGTATGGAATTTGTAGAGGAGAATTCACCTTCCCTAGGCCAATTCTGTGAATCGTGTCTATGAGTCAAATTTCTGAAACAGCCATGTGAAGTCGTAGTGGATATCACTTAACAGAGCAAGGTTGGTATGGAATTTGTAAAGGAGAATCCAACAATCCTATGCCAGAATTGAGGGTAGAGTCTATGAGAAAAACTTTTGATACAGTCATGTGAATTCGAAGTGGAGATCAATTACCAGAGCAAGGTTGGTATGGAATTTGTAGAGAAGAATTCACCTTCCCTAGGCCAATTCTGTGAATCGTGTCTATGAGTCAAATTTCTGAAACATCCATGTGAAGTCGTAGTGGATATCAGTTAACAGAGCAAGGTTGGTATGGAATTTGTAGAGGAGAATCCACCAATCCTAAGCATGAATTGTGGGTCAAGTCTAGGACAAAAACTTTTGATATAGCCATGTGAAGTCGTAGTGGAGATCAATTAACAGAGCAAGGTTGGTATGGAATTTGTAGAAGAGAATCCACCTTCCCTAGGCCAAATCTGTGAATCGTGTCTATGAGTCAAATTTCTGAAACAGCCATGTGAAGTCGTAGTGGATATCACTTAACAGAGCAAGGTTGGTATGGAATTTGTAAAGGAGAATCCAATAATCCTATGCCAGAATTGAGGGTAGAGTCTATGAGAAAAACTTTTGATATAGCCATGTGAATTCGTAGTGGATATCAATTAACAGAGCCAGGTTGGTATGGAATTTGTAGAAGAGAATTCACCTTCCCTAGGCCAAATCTGTGAATCGTTTTTATGAGTCAACTCTTTGAAACAGCCATTTGAAGTCGTAGTGGATATCAATTAACAGAGCAAGGTTGGTATGGAATTTGTAGACGAGAATCCACCAATCCTAAGCCAGAACTGTGGGTCGAATCTATGAGCAAAACTTTTGATATAGCCATTTGAAGTCGTAGTGGAGATCAATTAACAGAGCAAGGTTGGTATGGAATTTGTAGAGGAGAATCCAACAATCCGATGCCAGAATTGAGGGTAGAGTCTATGAGAAAAACTTTTGATACAGTCATGTGAATTCGAAGTGGAGATCAATTACCAGAGCAAGGTTGGTATGGAATTTGTAGAGAAAGAGACCATTTTCCTAGGCCAAAACTGTGAATCGTGTCTATGAGAAAAACTTTTGATATAGCCATGTAAATTCGTTGTAGACATCACTTAACTGAGCAAGGTTGGTATGGAATCTGTAAAGATATAATTAGTATAATTGGTACATTTTGTTGAAACTAAATTCTTTTTGTGTTAATTGTGAAACCAAATTTTAATGTGGTTCAGGCAATAATGCTCAATTGGCATTTCTCACTTAGATGGAATTTTTTTTGTGAAGGGTACATAGTAGTGACCATGTTCTAGGCACACTCTTATGCCAGGATGATGAAACTAAGGTAAGTGCATACTCAGATGATGGTTCGTAGCATTACTTTACGCGTGCGGTGTACTTTAAGTTCTCTCTGGTGGGGTTAATTAGATTACTAATTTCGTTACATAGGGCTTATGCTAGTGAAATTTTACCTAAACCTGCCTTAAAAAACAAAAACTATTCAAAATCGGTTCGCTCAAATGACACTACTGGCATTATCGCTATGAATATTAGCATATACTCTCTTACTGGCTCTAAATCGTCCAATGCTGCTAAATAGGCTTAAGTCATCAATTCTGAAACTAGCTCAATGTGAGCTGCTTTTGTAGCTTAACATATATGTGTATGTTAAAACGGGACCAGCACAATCAACCCCAACTTTATGGAATGGTTTAACTAATTCGACCCTTGGATTTAGAAGATCGCCCATGACTTGATTTGATTCCGTCGCGAAATATTTTGTGCATTTGAAGTAATTGTGACTTTTCTAACTAGATTTCAGTCTCCAAGAGTCCAATATTTTTGGCGGAGCGTCGACATCATAAATGTCGTCCCAGCTTGTAAGTATTTTTCGGGGTGTTCTTGTACAATAAGTTCTACAAATTTTTATTTTCCCGGTAATATTGGTTGATGTTTGACATCATATGTAATTGCTGGATTTTAGATTCGTCCGCCATGGAAATGTTTGGATTGTATGTATCGGATAATGGTAAAACTAGATTTTAGGAGTTCTGAGAAAAGAAAATATAGCGATAATAAATTTTTAGGTGTCCGTTTTAATTTCAGGTTTATGAATCTCATTATATAAGCCAGAATTCGCACTAGTTCGGTAAAGCTGGATGATCTCTCAATTATGTCGCCCAATACGTTTAGTGATGTACGTGGAATGATTGATGCGATTGATTCGTCACGACTCTCAGTCAGGCTGCTGGATCTCCGAGGCATTGAGGTATAAACTGGAGTTTATTAGTTTATATGGATCGAGATCTCTCGTTGCGTAGTCAGCAGGAGTTCGTTGTGAACATACAGGTCATACATATTGATCGGCATGACATTCTTAATTTAAACTTAAATAAGTTTACTAAGAAGTACGAGTTCAAGACGTGGAATTGATATTAGTTTCACTAAAGCATCTTTGGATGTTTGCTGTTAATAATTCTCTGCAGGAATCTCAATTTGACTAGAGGCAACTTAGAATCCATGTAAAATTACCTAGTTTGATGTCGTACCTAAGAATCTGCCAATTTGTAAGTCATCCCAAGCTAAATTCTGAACCCATAAGATTAAAAAAAACTATTTTCGCTCGTACTGTAAATAGAGCTAGCCATCCAATGGGATCAAACAGCCGACTTGCTTGTGAAAGTACTCTTTTCTTGATCATGGTAGGTGTTTAATTTAGGCGTACTTTGCATTTAAAGCAGTCCATTTTCGTTTTGGAGCCGGAACCCTTTATCACCGATATCTTGTCTTAACGTCATTGGTTCGTCGGCATAATATCGCCTCCAGATATAAAGTCATCTACGTAAATAATTGTTTAGATTTCATTTACTGCTTCTGATCGTAGGTCCTGAATAGTTCACTAGTCTTCTAGGTTCACTTCACCGTATTATCCTCTGAAGTCTGGTGTTTTCTGCTGCTAATCGAACCTATATCTTCTCTATATCACTTGTAAATGCAACTTTGAATATTCAAACATGCATTAAAATTTCGGGTAATGCACATTGAATGGTTGGTTCTACTGCTAGACAATTGTTTAATAATACACTTGGAAGTTGTTTTGCTTGGCCTTATGGTAGATAATGTCCTTCAAGTATTGCTTCATGAACAGTAATTTCCCATATGTGTCCTAACGATATTCTTCATGCAATTTGTTCCGATCTAGTGCAATCTTGAAAGTGCGGTTAGAAATGTGTCTCCTAATAGTGATGGTGATAACTTACTTGAATGGTAAGCGCACTTCAAATCGACTATAGTGTTATCGACTAATTTGGTGTCCTGAACATGTTTTCCTCGTCTAGCGATAAACTACAACATGGAACTTCAACTGCATCGTATCTCTTTCCCAAAATTATCAAGGTTTTCATCTGGATTGCTCAAAGTAACTGCAGTTGATTGTCTCTGATGGTCTTCATTTGATTTGGTGACAACTATCCAGCCTAAAAGTAAAATCCATCCGATAATGGTATCTGTGATATCATATCGATTTACTTTCGTATAGGTAGAAATGCATGGTATTGGTAGCGAAGTTTCTGGTTGTCTTGCCGCCAGCTTTAGCAGTATAAGGGCATCAATTTGAGTAACTAGCTTTTCCTTGCCCCATTGTCAAGATGACATTTCTTCTTTTCAAGTTTAACCTTTGAGCGCAGCTTTCTTAGATCAAGGATCCTTGCGATCCTGAGACTAACTGTACTGGTTTTTGGTGTGATGAGTGAAGTACCCGCACTAAAGCGGTACCAGCTTGTAGCTGGTATTGTCCTTGACTGATTTTGATATGATACAAGGAAAAGTACTTAATACGATAACATTTGGTTCACTTACCAACTTTATTTAAACCAATTTGCAAAAAATATTTATATATTGGAAAAGTTATAGTCGGGCAGTTCGTGTCGGATACAATGAATTCTGATTAACTATAAATCAATCATACAATAAAATTAAATTGAAAGAACACAGCACACACAGAACACACAGAATTACAAAAATACTTAAATAAAAAAATAAAAAAAATTGATTTACACTTGGATTGAGAATAGTTTTTGTACGTCTTGCGTTGCAGTTAAATTCTGTTTAAGAGCTTTAGAGGCTCCCAAGAATTCTAATTTCAATCAGCAAATTATTAAAGATGATGGCTGAAACCACGTTGTTTCAAGACAAACATGTGTCGCAGTGGCAGGATGTCTAGAGCCCGAAAGATGGGCCAAAATGGAGATAGCGTATGATAAAAAGTCATTAAGCTGATAATATGTTTCTGTCGGACCAAAAGCAAATGCATTAATGTTTTAAAGGCATTCTCCCAACATGCAAGCCTACAGAGAAGAATAGCATCAACTAGGGCATAATAAACTAACCTCCGTAGGTATAACGTAAAAGGAGACGTAAGGCATACATCTTCCTTCTAAATCTTTCAATTTAGATTTGCATCAATCAAAATATCTAAATTTCTAATTTCATTTACTACAGTAATCTTAAAACAGTCAGTAGAAGTACAAGAGCTTTGTTACAGCCAAAACCATGGTATGAAAGAGCATCAGGTAGTTCCTGGCTATCCCTCAAATGTATTATTTTAGTTTTCTCACTCAAAAGTAAGTTGGGAGCTTTAAGCCATTTCGCCAGTAAATCTAAATCGTGTTCGACTCCTGATATGTTGACCTGTTTGCTTGAACCAGAGTACACAAACGAAAAGACGTAATCAAAAGCAGGGAGGGAGCCTGCAAAAGGGCGTCGGAAAATTCTATTCACGTAAACAAGGAATAAGAGGTCCCACCACTGATCCCTGAGGAACTCCTCTTGACACACACTACTTGTGATCGACCAGATAGGTAACTACAAAGCCAACTATAGGATCATTCCACGAAAGTCACAACACTAAAGTTTCCTTAAGAGAATCGGATGGTCTACTCTATCAAAAGCTTTAGTCATATCGATAAACAAACCAGATAACTTCAACCCTAAATCAATGCTCCCACTTATTTATTCCAGAACTGTTAAAATAGTTTGTTCCGTGTTCTTATTTTTCAGCATAAATGTACCATTCTACTTTTCATGGCCTTTTCAAAGATTTTGGAAAAAATGGAAGGAAGCGATATTGCTCGGTAGTTATCTAAACTCGATTTATTTTTTTGTTTTAAATTGGAATAATTACAGCTTGCTTTAGCGCTAACGGAAAAATCCCTGTATTGATACTTAAAGATAACAAGCCATATTTTTAACTAATACATTCGAAACACCATCTAATCCATATACTCGTATAATATAATTCACCGGGGAAGATCGGGGAAAAATAAAAGCTTCTCGACTCATCCAAAGCAACAGTCGAACAACTGGATTCACCTACTCGCACAAAAAAATTGTTAAACTCATTAGCAATGGCACTTGAACAGGGGATCATACCACCCGAATTACAATTTAATTCATTAATTTCAGCAGACTGGCTAACTGCCAGTTTTTCCGAGCATTAGTGCCATTGGTATTAAACTGTTCAACGTAGTACTGCTTTTTACTCTGACTTATTTTGGCATTAACGTTCTCACATAGTTTGCGACTATAGTTAGCAAGCCTTTTGCAGTAGGATTTTTCCTTGCAAGCAGGTATATTATTTCTCTTGCGTATATTATTTAATAGGAGGTCAGATGTCCAAGGCCTAAGCTTAGCTGATTTTCCAGCTTTAGAGGTAATTTTAGTGCAGCTACTACGACGACCATTTAGAATATTTAGAAAATAATCAAAAGCAAGTGACCCACTGGATTGGCTATAAACATCGCGCCAATTCTCCCATAGAAGCAGTGCTTGCAGTGGGCAATAGCCAATGCGGACAAACTCAACGACTGGTCTAGAAATGGGAACACCAAATAAACTAGTTTCTATAAACCTTCGTTCTGTACATTGGGGTAAAAAACTACCCCAGACCTACAAAAATGTAAATATGAAACTAATTACTAAAAAATATCGAAAATCCATTTAGATATAAATGGATCGGCCTTCTTCAGTTAGATATACACCAGATAAAAAAACACCGAGTTATAATCGATTGATTTTATTGCATTTTTTATCGTTGGAATGAAACTCAGCGCATTTCTGTGTACTGGGGTTAAAAATTACCCCATTCATTTCTATATAAAAATATGTACTAAACAACCCAAAAGAACTAAAATTGTACTGATACCGACCATCGGCTATCGAATTTTTATTTTATGTTGATTATTTTAGTGAATATTAGTGGATCACTGGATAGTAGCAAAATAAATAATTGTTTGGTTTACGCATCGTTCAATAATTTTGGGTTATCCCTATGTGTTGATAAATTTTATACTCCTCTATTCTTTTCATTTTTTCGCGTTTTTTAATGCTGTACACAGCAGGATCCTACAGGATTTCTAAATTGCTAAAAGAAAAAGAAATCCTGTGAGTGTACTGTTGATGATCCATATGCGCGTTTGGACTGTGTTATGGGGTTTCCCACATATTTTACGTGTTCTTTCAAAAGTTCCAAAGTTTCACATTTTAAAAGAAAAGGGAGGATTATCATCGGCCTCATTGGCCGACAATCTCACTAATGTGTTTCAAACGAATTTTTCCAGAAACATGATTAAATATTATTGTATGTGAGACAAACAAAATATGTGCGTTGATTGGAGGACTTATGTACGCCGGTCTACGTAAAAACTGGGAATGAAATATGGCAAACTGATAATCGTTCTTTCGATAAAGCCGTTATGTTTCTGGCGAGAACGCGACAACTTCTACGGTTCCTTCGGTTTGATAATCATCGCACCAGAAAAACAGACCGAAATGGACAAACTAGCAGCCTTTAGAGATATTTGGAACATATTTCTAGGTAGTTTAAGTCAACCATATAAGCCATCAGCTAATCTCACAACTGACGAGTAGCTAGTTGCAACACGAAGTCGATGTAATTTTCGATAATATATTCCCAATAAACCTGGGAAAGAAATACCGTATAAAAAATTCTGAAAATGCTTATCCTCTGAAAAGAGAAATTTATGTTGGACGTCCACTGAATAAAGTAATAGTTTCAAACTTTGCTGTTAGCATGGCACTTAGCATTTGTCTTTGCCGCACCTAAACAAAAGCAGAATTATCACAATGGATAACTTTTTTACAAGTTGGCAGCTAGCAGAACAAATGATGGAGAGAAAAACATCGATTATTCGAACCCTAAAATCAAATAAATCTGATCTGCCTGCCCAATTCACAAAAATTGATGAAATAAAATGGAAATAAATTGGATCATCACTTTTCTGTTTTTATAGAAACATGATATTAGGTCTACGTTACACAACAACACCACAATCGATGAAACCACCGGTAAACCAAACATCATAATCGATTATAACCAAACTAAAGGCGGTGTGGATACTTTTAAAAAATTGGTTAAAATATGAAAGATGGCCAATTGTACACCTCTTCAACATGTTAGATGCGGTGAGTTTTGCCGCGTATAATTTGCATAAATTAGCAAACCAGCATCGCTATGACTCATCGGTTTCTTCAAAACGAAGAGAATTTCTCAAGAAATTGATATTGCTGGTTGATAATAAAATCTAGAAACGACTTGTCACTCCCAGGGCCTTGAAAAAAGCGTAGAAATCGTAATGAGTCAAATAGATGATACAATGTTGTAGAATTGAGATTAGCAGAAACAGCTCAAAACCAATAACCAAACGTCATAAATCAAAAAGATGCAATTTATGTCCACGGAGTGCTGACGTGAAATTTAACGTTACTTGCCACTTTTGCGATAAACCAGCATGCAAAAGGCATCATCAAACCGTATGTGATGATTTTTTTCCTCTTTATTAATTACAACTACTGTGCTCATCTAGCAATTTATCCTTCAAATTTTATAAATTTTACATTTCTTAAGCAATTCTGATTTAGTGGGGTGAAATCCAATCCATAGTCCCAAAATTAATTAAACCTATTTAAAATACTAATTTTAATTTGGTATGATTACTAGGTCAGGTGGCCTCGTTCTTAAAAGTCTTATTTCAACCACAGAGTTATCTATCATATGGCGAATATAGGGGTTTCTATGTTCCTGGAGCCTTATTTCGTGTTTGGCGGCATGCTTTTTTATTTCATCTTTGATGTATTCCATCTGTAAGTCGCTGTGAAGGGTTTCATTTCTTGTGTGCCTCGGAGAATTTACGATGCTACGGGGAACCTTATTTTGAAACGTCTCTATCATTTTGGCGTTCGTTTGCTTAGTACATCCCCAGAGTTGAATACGGTAGGTCAATATCGCCTTCATTATTTGCCGATATAGCAGCAGCTCGTTGTGTAATGTAAGCTCAGAGCCTCTACCTATGAGCCAATACATTTTTCTGAACTTAATACTACGTTCTTCTTTTTTCTTTATAAGATGCTCTCTCCACTTGACCTTGACATCGAGGGTCATACCTAGATATTTAGCCTTGTTTGCATTTGGCACCGCTCGTGAGTTAATTTCTATCGGTAGATGGGTAGTCTTTTGATCGGTAGATGGGAAGTTGATTTCCAGCGCTTAGTCTAGTTACAAACCGCAATGGTAATCTTCTGAAGTTTGCTCGTTGCATCAGTGACATTACTTCCAATCGCCATGATTGCTGTATCATTTGCAAAGATGGCTATGGCTCCTTCATCTGTTGTTGGAATAAACCTTCTATAATAAATACAGGATTGGTGCTAGGACACTCCTCTACGTGACACCGGCATAGATTTTCTTTAGTTCGGAGTATTCATCCTCATATTTCACACGAAAATGTCTATTGGGTAAATAAGATCTTAGTAAGGCATAAAATTGCCTTGACAGACCTCTATGCAACTTGAATTCCAGCCCACTGTGCCAGACTTTATCGAATGCTTGAGCAACGTCCAGAAATATGCTGGAGCATACTTTTTTGCGTTCTAACGTTCTTTCAATAATGTTGGCGATTCTATGCACCCGCTCAATTGTGGAGTGCTTTTCTCTGAATCCAAATTGGTGTGGAGGAATTGTTGTCGGTTCTTAATTATTGGTTTAAGTCATTTTAGTAATAATTTTTCAAAGAGTTTGTCATAATTGGCAGCAATGAAATTGGCCTGTATGATTTTTGATCGTTTGGTGGTTTATCAGGTTTTGCTATTATGACTACTTCTGCTACTTTCCAATGACACGGAAGATTTTTTAACCGAAAGCTTGCATTGATTATATGTAACAGCTTACGAAATCCTTTACCTGGTAGAGCCTTGATTATTTGACAAGTAATTAAGTCATACCCTGGTGCTTTTTTAGCATTCATGTTGCTTTTTACTTCTTCTTTTATCTCAAATTCATCTAGCTTGTGGATTGACATTATATTTTCATTGGCCATTTGTCTTGGTAGTGGTTGGAAGCTATCCTCGAGATACGCGCAAATAGATCAGCCTTCTCTTTATGACCTCTTGCCCAGATTCCATTCCACTTTTTAAGTGGAGGCACTTGCATTTTGGGTCTTTTGAGTCCCTTCGCCGTCTTCCGCAGTGAATAATCAGAATCTTTATCATCTTTTTTAACTTCTTTAAGAATATATTTTAGACTGTTACCTGGTAAGCCTGGATCCCCAAAATGTGTTTTTCGCACTATAGTCATCTCCAATAATAAAATCACGTCCAAGCGATTTAAATAGTTTACGGTAGTCCTCCCTTTTCAAGTTATGTAATTTGGATCCTTACAGTAGTGACTTGCATAGTTTCTTCTTCGATATTTCATTCTAAATGGTGTTTTATATTTTCTTTTATTAGTAATGCCGAACCACCTCTTGCTCTTTTCACTGGATGAATGGAGTGATTTAAGTTATGACCCCGTATTTTAACAAACGAAGATTTAACTAGATGGCTTTCAGATATTGAGAAAATGTCGATTTTTACTGAATTTAAAATTATTTCCTATTCGCATTTCAGATTGCTATTTCGAAAGTTGTGTTGGATTGCGGTGAGGGAGATGCATTTTCTTCAGTTGATTAAGTATCATGTTGTTCAGATTACTTTAGTCATTTAGCCGCTTTGTAATAGCTGCAATGCTGTTCATAATGTTTTCCATAATTTGGTTATTTTCGGAGCCCATATGTTTCGCTGAACCCAAACCTTTCACTAACCAGGCAAGTTAACTTCTTTGTCCTGTGTTGCTTGGTTGTAGGTTTTGATTCATCTGATTTTCGTGATTTTGCGGTTGATTTCTTGTTTTATCTTTTAATTTTTGTAGTGGTTTAGCAACCTCACAGCCTCGATAATTAGCCGGATGTTGGCCCTTACAATTTGTACACTTGACTGGCATATCTCTCCCTATTGTACATGCCTACGTAATATGATTACCTGAGCATTTTACACATCGTGGATCCCGGTCGCAGTATCTTTGTGTGTGATTAACTGCCTGACATTCTTGCATTGGGGTATTTTCTGGGTAACTGGCTACACCCAGAATATTTTTTGGTGGGGATGATTTTTCTTTCGCTTGCACCAAATTTGGTGTAATGTTCTTGGTAGATTTACTACCTTTTGGTTGACTGGCTTTGGGTAGAACATCTTTTAAATCTGTACTAGATTGTCCCCTACCATTAAATTGGTCAGCTTCAGGTGACGGTTCAGCTTTTCTTTTCTTACTCTTCTTGGACTGTTTTTTCTTCTTCAACAGTGGAGTAGATGAGTTTGTCTGGTTCAATGCTTCCTACATCGCAATCTTATTTTGAATCTCGATTCATTTTTAGGTTTTCATTTTCTCGCATTAAATACTCAATTTCTTCGCTAAGCTTGCCAAATATTTGCTCCATATGCTCTAGTCTCGCCAAGAGATGCATATTCTCCTTTTATCGGTCAATAGTTGTTGTACTAGATTCGGCTATTTGCAAAGTAAAATTTCCGGTAGCATCACTTATTTTGTGTAATGTTTGTTCAATACATCTAGTTATAACGTTAGAAAAAGCATCGGCTGATGCTGATCCAGCTACCGAGTTGTCTCTATTTTTCTTTATCGGTGATCTCTGTCAATTTGATCTTCTCTGGAACTGATTTGATGTTTCCTGATAATGCAAAACATGTACCATCTGGGGTATTATTTCCTTTTGTTAGTACCATTGCATATTTTTGTTTGACTAATTAGCTATTCTGCTTCAATACTACGAAGGGATTGGGTACCACAACCGTTTGTTCTATAGAACATTGCCTATATTTCGCCCGTATCCATTTAAAAATACTTCGTGATGACTGTCAATTCCGTACTCCTACGGGTGTGATCATTGCAATAATTTAGCAATAGTTGATGATGAAATTGAACAACATGAAGATGATGATGACTCTTCTTTTTAATAATTTTAAAAATCGAAATTTAATGAATTAATTATAAGTATCTTTTGATATCTTGAATATTGAGTTTTTCTATTTTTAATAAATTAGAAGTAAGTAAAAATAATATTTTTTGTTATAGAAAATAATTTTTAAGTACAAAATACATTGGGGTATTTTTTACCCCGACAAATAATGTTTCACTTTACTTTATACAGAGAGAAGGTTAAACAATGGTCTGATATGTCCAAGTCTAAAAATTTGCTTGCTGAAGATTTGAACATTACAAGAATATCAAGCCCATTAACTGACAGCACATCTAGTAAATTATCGGTATCAGTATTTTTAATAAAAAATCTATGTAAAAGTCGCCAATAATTATTACATTAGAGTTAGTTAAATCAGCCAAAAACATATTGAATTCAATGAAATTGGAAATGTTGTAGGAATTTAGTCTGTAGCATCAAAAGTATTGAAGTCGAGCTTGCTATGTTTATAATTCAAATCGTAGCTAGCGCATATTGCCACACCACCAGATCTGTAATTCTCATTGCACGCGGCTAATAGATTATAATTAAAGGAGGAATAACATTTATAAAATTAAATAATTTTTCTTCTTATATTTAGGTGCCGGCTCTGAAAAGCACATACCAAAGTGCACATTGTGCTAATCGCACAGTTTATTTTAAAGTACTTTGCCATGAAAGTCTAGTACCACGCAGAAATTATATAATTTTTTTTATCAAATAACACTCCAATGTGGTTCAAAAGCTTCTCCGGGTATTATTCAACAATTAGATTCAGAATTAGTGCTGCGTAATTATCATAATTAGAACATTTTTATAATTTTTTCGAGAAACGTTTATATAGAACTTTCATATTCCAGTACAAACAGCAGATACGTATGCATATGAAATGATTCTATGTATTATGTATGTAGTACGTATGCAACATAAAGAATTCATTTTTTGTAGAGTTTATTAATTACTTACTTTATGTACTTGGAAAAATTACATGTTTGGATTACATTCAACATCATATAATTGACCTAATGACCATATTATATACGGTACTTTACTACGTATGTAATTTTTTATTTATTTTTATTTATGCGATGATATCTACCCTATATACCATATTACTATGTAGTCCTCATATATAGTTAAGCACACACAGGCATACATAAAAAATGTAAAACTACTAGGATATACAAATGGGGAAAAACACAACCCAATAAATTTTCATTTTATCCATTAATAATTTTGGTTGGGCTTTCAATTAAAATGAACAAAAAAAATATGAAGCTTTTTCGCGTTATTGTTGTTGTTGTTCTAGTATATAAATATGTAGATACCCCGCAATATAAATAAAAATAAATTAAAAATCAAACAACGAGTAAAAAATAAATGGACGAAGAAAATAATAAAATAAAACATTGAAAAATATTATGGTCATTCTCATGGCACATTAAAAAATAAAATGAAATAATAACAGTAATAATAAAAAGTTGTAGTTTAATGCAAAAGCTTGAATATGAAAAGCTTTTTTATCACGTTTTGTTTTCTCAACGTTATTTATGTTTGTTTGGTTTGTGCTTATATGAAAAATAATGAATAAACACTGTTTTATAATTCAGACTCGAGTGATATATGTTGTACCTAGACGAATAGTGGCGGATGTTTTAGTTATTTGGTTGGGTCAAAAGTTCAATGGCCTTAAACATTTGCAAATTATGGTTGAAACATAAATTTCAGTACAATAACAATTCTGAAGTGTATTTAAGTTAATTTATTACGTACAGCTGTTATTTAGGAACCATACGTTATTACATTGTAACGGGTGATTTTTTAAGAGCTTGAGAACTTTTTTTTAAAAAAAAACGCATAAAGTTTGCAAAATCTCATCGGTTCTTTATTTGAAACGTTAGATTGGTCCATGACATTTACTTTTTGAAGATAATTTCATTTAAATGTTGACCGCGGCTCCGTCTTAGGTGGTCCATTCGGAAAGTACAATTTTGGGCAACTTTTTCGAGCATTTCGGCCGGAATAGCCCGAATTTCTTCGGAAATGTTGTCTTCCAAAACTGGAATAGTTGCTGGCTTATTTCTGTAGACTTTAGACTTGACGTAGCCCCACAAAAAATAGTCTAAAGGCGTCAAATCGCATGATCTTGGTGCCCAACTTACCGGGCCATTTCTTGAGATGAATTGTTCTCCGAAGTTTTCCCTCAAAATGGCCATAGAATCGCGAGCTGTGTGGCATGTAGCGCCATCTTGTTGAAACCACATGTCAACTAAGTTCAGTTCTTCCATTTTTGGCAACAAAAAGTTTGTTAGCATCGAACGATAGCGATCGCCATTCACCGTAACGTTGCGTCCAACAGCATCTTTGAAAAAATACGGTCCAATGATTCCACCAGCGTACAAACCACACCAAACAGTGCATTTTTCGGGATGCATGGGCAGTTCTTGAACGGCTTCTGGTTGCTCTTCACTCCAAATGCGGCAATTTTGCTTATTTACGTAGCCATTCAACCAGAAATGAGCCTCATCGCTGAACAAAATTTGTCGATAAAAAAGCGGATTTTCTGCCAACTTTTCTAGGGCCCATTCACTGAAAATTCGACGTTGTGGCAGATCGTTCGGCTTCAGTTCTTGCAGGAGCTGTATTTTTTACGGTTTTACACCAAGATCTTTGCGTAAAATCTTCCATGTCGTCGAATAACACAAACCCAATTGCTGCGAACGGCGACGAATCGACATTTCACGGTCTTCAGCAACACTCTCAGAAACAGACGCAATATTCTCTTCTGTACGCACTGTACGCATTCGTGTGGTTGGTTTAATGTCCAATAAAGTAAACTGAGTGCGAAACTTGGTCACAATCGCATTAATTGTTTGCTCACTTGGTCGATTATGTAGACCATAAATCGGACGTAAATCGCGAAACACTTTTCGAACCGAACACTGATTTTTGTAATATAATTCAATTATTTGCAAGCGTTGCTCGTTAGTAAGTCTATTCATTATGAAATGTCAAAGCATACTGAGCATCTTTCTCTTTGACACCTTGTCTGAAATCCCGCGTGATCTGTCAAATACTAATGCATGAAAATCCTAACCACAAAAAAATCACCCTTTAGTTAGGCGAATTTTTAGAAAGACCATTTAGAGCGCTAAATTCACAAGAAATTTACAAAAACCGCAACAATGAGAATTTGCTGAGTGCGATCAAATTAATTCAAAAACCAACAATTTATTTGACATGTTGATAAACTACATAAGACGAGCGTAAAACATTTATATTTATTAGTAATAGATTAACAAAGGTTGAAGTTCAACTCTGGCCTACAAATAAAATAATTTCACTAAATTGAAAAACATTTGTTTTGTTGTTTTTAATTTACGCTTATCAAAGTGCATTTATGTGAAATAGATTAGAAGCGACACAATTAAGAAGAAAACAAAATTTTAAAATGAAAAATCATTAAATATTTTGATATAAAGACACGTTGGACTTTTATTGCATCTATGATGTGCGATCTCTCCAAGCAATGCAACTGTTGCACAAATAACGCCATAACTAAGTCAAACCTCCGTTTCAGTATAGAATTTTCAAGCGGACAAAAATTACGCCGAACTACATAAATATTATACTGAAGAATAAATTTTGTTGAACATTTTTAAATTCTACTAATCTTTAAGCTATGTGTGTCAAAATTGCATTACATTCCGACCATTAGTTTACATGTTACACAGTTTTTGGATGAGAAAAAACACCCCCTAGGAAAATCAACCATCATTGACTGTTATGCTGAATTTAAATGTGGTCATACAACCGCCAAAGATGCACAACGCTCTGGACGCCCAAATAAAGCTGTGACTCCAGCAATCATAAAAAAAATTCATAAAATTGTTTTGAAAGACCGTAAGGTGAAGTTGCGTGAGATAGCTGACATTGTAAATATATCAAAGGACCGTGTTGATCATATTTTGCACGTACATTTGCCCATGAAAAAAATTGCTCTTTCACCAAGACAATGCACCATGTCACATCGGAATAATGCCAAAATTGCACGAATCGCACATTGAATTGCTTAAGCATCCACCGTATTCGTCAGATTAGGCCGAAACGATTATTACTTGTTTACAGACCACAAAAAAGCCTCAGTGGCACTATTCTGGTAATTCTCCGGGAAAAGTGAATTAGGGAAGAAATTTATATGTAATTTCTATTTAAGTATTTTTTTCTAGCATATACTGAGGTAAAAAGTTATTGTTAATTTTTTTGAAAACAAAAATAAATGGGGAATACATTTTGCTGCCAATCAAACTTTTCTCCTCAGTAGGCCGGAAAATAAATATTTTAACATAAACTTCATATAAATTCTTTCCCCAGAATCGAATAGTGCCACAGAGTAAGAGATTTGGCTCCAACGAAGAAGTGATTGGTGAAACTGCAGCTTATTTTAAAGACAAAGATAAATCGTTCTACAAAAAAGGCATCGAAATGTTAGAGAGGCGTTGGACTGATTCTATCGTTCTAGAAGGAAAGTATGTTGATCAATGAAATGTATTTTTAAAATTTATTATTATTGTTTGCGCAACAACTTAATGAATAGTTGTTAAGAAAATTTTATTGATTCGTGTCAACAAATCATCGATGTACATCGATGCACATCGTAAATATTACCAACATACGAATAATACTTTAATTCATTCATTACCGGTAGGTGATGTGTTGGTAGAATTTATGGCACAACTGCACAAGTATTTTTAAGTGTTGTGTTCAATACGATTGTAAGGATATATATATTTGTGATTCTTGTTGCCAATCGATCATCACCATACAAACAACGTATTGACTAATAAACCAAATTTATAAAAAATATCTTAAAACTATGTTAATCTGTAAACTTAAAATTAAGTTGTGTTCGGGGTAATATATTTCAATCTTGCCCGAACATATTGACATTCATGATTTTACCTCTGGTATTCGTTCTTAAATGAAGTTTCAGATTATCTTCCTTGACAGTACTAATAACTGCGTCCGTATTACCACAAGCTTGACGCGCTAATTTCGATACTACTCTCTCAAAGTCTTGCAGGCTTGCCCCGTGTGGTTGCGACTTGCTTTGGAGTAAAATATTGTATAGTTGTCTGATGAGGGATTATCCGTATCTTAGTTGCAACTCAGTTATGACTCGCTCATAGCTTCTTTCTGTTGCGGTTAAATTTTGCACGATATCTGCAGCTTACCCACGGCCCCTGCGCCCCATCAATTGTGCCGCACTGAAACTGTAGTTTAAAATTCTCAAATGGGATCTCGCTATTGAATTGCCCTTGAGCTTCCTGTAATTGGTTGTGTTGGTAACGTTTTATCTATAGTTAGCTATAGCTGGCTTTCTCCAGTAGTTTGCTTGGTATGTGTTTTGAGACGAGCCTCCACTTGCTTAATTTAATTTTGTTTTCAAGTATCGTCGACTTTTTTCTCGAGGGACTTTATTTCTCTTTCTTTCTGCTGATCACCTTACTCCTCTGGTAGTTCTGCCAATTTGGAGTTTTGTTTCCTACGAAACTCAGCAAATTGCTTGCCTTGCTGCTCGATTTTTACACTTTGCTTGACTAATTTGGCGCCTTGCTCTATTCGTAATGGCTCTAATTAATCGCCTTGTTCTGTCCGGATGTTTGAATGATTCTGTTCTTGATCGAATTTGCAACTTTGTTGGTCAAACTTGGCAGCCTGGTCTGCTCTCATCACCTTTATTTGAAGTAACTGCGTTTTCATCATATCTCTCATGTTAATGGGTTGCACCATTTTTAAATGGCTGTACCGCAAGACTGTACTTTATGATCATTGTTTGATGTAACTGGCGGCAGCCCTGATGGTTGTGGCTGCGGTGATGTTTGTCGTGATCTTCGCTCTTCTGTTTAACCATCATCTTCCATGGCGCTCTGTAGTATCGAAATGGTATTTGCAAAATCTCACTTCTGATACCAAATATTACGTATTTTAGGCTTTTGATATGCATTTGTACTTGATTTTTGCAAATAAAACACCCAGCGAAACACTCTTTACTTATTACTTTTTAACTTGCACCGTCACATAATAATATAACACTCGAGCATACGAGCTAGGTTACATCCCGGGTAGTTCGGTCACTATATACAATTTTATGATCGTTTTGCGCGGCCGCCTGATTGCCGCGATAAACAACGTCAAAACTGGTGAGAGGAGCATACGCCCGGAATAATTCTTTATTAACCAACCATTTTCCTCAATTAACCAAAGGGAGTTCAAGAAACAATCAAGTCCAGAGGCAAACGCTTGATTCTATCTAGAATAGTGCAAGTTGACTTTAAGATTGTTTACGGCCAGAGAAAAGGTGGTAAAGGTGGCATACACTAGAGTTCAGAAAATCGTTTGCTGTAATACTACCAGTGTTGTGCAATTACGCGAAAAAATAATTGTTTACATTTTTTACGTAAATAACATCTATTTTGTGGGCCTGACATCTGCTAATTAATGGCGCTACTACAATAGTTTAATGTGTAAATTATTTCATAAATATTCATTAATATCAATATTTTTAATCAATATTTCTAATACTAATAGCAGCTCCATCGATGATTCAAAGAAGAAATACATTGATTGGATTTCTCGAAGCGCAGAATAATTACTCGAAGCGCGAAATAATTATTACGTGGACGGTGGAATAGTTATTTTAGAATTTCGATGTACTGACGTATGTGAAGCTCGCCCGAAAACCATCCCGAAAAACGCCTTTAAAATGTAGGTGTGTTTCTCCGCTAAATTCATTTAAAGGCTTTTAAAAAAAAATATGGAGAAAATCAAATTCCATCCCGAGAAAATAAAAACAATCTCACGTACACACAGCAAATTTTAAGTATAAAATTACCTTACAGAGGGGATAAGGGACTTCTCCAGCTGATTTAATGTTCGCTTCTGTTAGATTAGGTATCGGAATTATGTTCATATGTCACCATAAATTTCTCCGTTCACAGAGTTTGGCAGATATAACGGTATATGCCTAACTAATACACTGGTCATCAGCATTAAGCACACAAATGCTCATTACCTTACAGTGGGGGTAAGGGACCTCTCAGCTGATTTGATGTTCGCTTCTGTTAGATTAGGTATCGGAGTTATGCTCATGCGTCGCTGTAAAATTCTCCATTCACAGAGTTTGGCAGGTGTTGCGGTATATGCCTAATTAATTTAATGACCATCAGCATTAAGCACACAAATGCTCATTACCTTACAATGGGGATAAGGGACCTCCCCAGCTGATTTAATGTTCACTTCTGTTAGATTAGGTATCGGAATTATGCTCATATGTCGCTGAAAAACTCTCCGTTCATAGAGTTTGGCAGATGCAATGGTATAATTAGGCATATACCGTTACATCTACCAAACTCTGTGAGCGGAGAATTTTTCCGCGACATATGAGCATAATTCCGATGCCTAATCTAACAGAAGCGAATATTAAATCAGCTGGGGAGGTCCCATATCCCCACTGTAAGGTAATGAGCATTTGTGTGTTTAATGCTGATGGTCAGTGCATTAATTAGGCATATACCGTTACATCTACCAAACTCTGTGAACTGAGAAATTTATGGTGACGTATGAGCATAATTCCGATACCTAATCTAACAGAAGCGAATATTAAATCAGCTGGAGAAGTCCCTTATCCCAATTGTAAGGTAATGAGCATTTGTGTGCTTAATGCTGATGGTCATTGAATTAATTAGGCATATACCGCAACACCTGCCAAACTCTGTGAATGGAGAATTTTACAGCGACGCATGAGCATAACTCCGATACCTAATCTAACAGAATGGTAGATGGTAATGCTGACGTTCAGTACATTAATTAGGCATATACCGTTATATCTGCCAAGCTCTGTGAACGGAGAATTTTACAGCAACACATGAGCATAATTTCGATACCTAATCTAACAGAAGCGAATATTAAATCAGCTGGGGAGGTTCCATATCACCATTGTAAGGTAATGAACAGTTTCATGCTTATTGCTGATGGTCAGTGCATTAATTGGGCATACACCGTTATATCTGCCAAATTCTGTGAACGGAGAATTTTACAGCAACACATGAGCATAATTCCGATACCTAATCTAACAAAAGCGAATATTAAATCAGCTGGAGAGGTCCCTTATCCCCACTGTAAGGTAATTTTATACTTAAAATTTGCTGTGTGTACTTGACATTGTTTTTATTTTCTCGGGATGGAATTTGATTTTCTCCATATTTTTTTAATTTTTGAGAAACACACCTTTAAATGCGTTTTTCAGTATGGTTTTCGGATCAGCTTCATATACGTTGTATTGTCGACTAGATAACATATTTTATACGAGATGTCACTAATTAATTACATTTTTTACATTTGTTACGTCATGTAACGTAAAAAATTTCGTGAAATTAATACAATTATTTACGTGTAAATAATAGCATAATTAATGTAATGTAATTAATCTGCACAACACTGAGTACTACGAAACAGAGAAAAGATCAGCCAAGAAACGATTGAAGCGTTATGACATTGAATGTGCCTATTCAGAATCAACAGATTTAAGATGGGAGTAGTTTTACAAAGTTTACTCTACACAAGTATATCAGTCGGTTGCCGAGTGGTAAAGTTATACACCACCAACTGTTAGCAACCTAAAGATCGCAAGTTCGAACCCAACTGCAGACTATAATTTTATTAAGCAATTATTATTCTTAACATTATCGATGTTGTCGCGACGAGTAGTCTTCCACTAACGATGAGAATTGGATTTTAGAATGGCAATTCAAGTAAAGGAGAATATGCAGATAACGAAATTAAATGTGAGCGGCGGCAATAATCATCATGGAAAATACTGGAACTAATAATTACGTTAATAATAAAGACAGGGTAATTGATGACGTGATTCTTCGCGAACACGACTACTGAAAGTGAAAATTGCAATAGACATACAACGCCAGATGCAATAAAATGAATAATCCCGAATAGTGAAGCGCGAGCAATTTGGGTTGCAGAGACAGTTGTAGTTTAGCTATAGTGAACAGTGGAAGTTAAAAAAGTGATAAGTAAGTAAACAGTGCAAAAAGTAGTGAACACTACAACTATGAACACTTTTTAGTGAGTGGTGAACGAGTGAAAATTGTGAATTGCTGCAGAAACTAAAGGTGTAGGAAAATAATGTTTGTAACTTAATCGCTTAGTGTTTTATTTGCAAAATCGTGTACATCAAATGTCCAAAATTCATAACAATGGCTGCGTACCCAATAGTCAGGTAACCTTAGATATGCAATTTTTATAAAGAGCGTAAATATAAAGTTTCTTAGAAATAAATGAGGCAGACCTAGTACACGCTATCACAGAGAGTGTTACAATTAGTTCAACAGACCCTAGCGGAATAATAAGTAACTACCAACAAAAATATCGAAGTTCTCGTGATAACTATGTACTTCCTTTTACTTAGTATAAGAAAGTTGCATCGCTATACTTTTTGATAAACATTCTCATTTGCGATGAAAATAAATGAAAAACTCAAATACTTGGGTTTCATATAAAGTTGGAATTAAATGGGAATTAATAATTAATAAATATTTTAATTTATATTTTTGGTTTTGTTGTACAACTTTAAATGAAAAAATAATTGTTTGCATCATGTAGTAACTATGTTGCTGTATAGTATACGAGTAGTAGACGGTAAAGTTATTTACAATTAGTTGAATTATTTTTTGCTATCGTCATATAATTTTGCATTTATTATTTGCTAATAAAAATTTAATAATAATTTTGTTTGTCTGCGATTTCTAGTCTATATAAATTTTGCTCTATAGCATATTATTGCTCCTTGTGTGTTGAAGATTTCTATATGAATAGCATTTTATAAGTTGTTCAAGAGTATTACCTTAGAATTATTGAAAATTTATTATACTCAAGTAGAGTGCTATTGAAATCATATAATTAAATCTACTTTATGTGCCAATATAGTTTGCAAAATTTACAGATGGCTACATACAATTTTATATCGTTCAAATTTATCTAAGAATTCCATTATATCGAAATAACAATGACAATATAATAGTGATAAGAATTCCTCTTAATTTTTAGATAGTTTTGAGGACAATGTCAATAAGCGTATGTTCGTATGTTAACCCACCAAGAACTTAAGGTTTGGTTAACGTTTATGCGCATGGCAAGGTACAATTGTAACTTTTTTTTTTAATTTACTTATTTTGTACTTTCGCGTGCGTACTCAATGGAGGGGGATCCTGAATAAGTATGCATTGCAGCCTCGTAAAAATGTTTCATGCCCTAGACAAAAAATGCATTTTGCAATTCGTTCTATCATCATATGTGACATTTTATGGAGGCAGTGAAAAAAAATTTGCTTGTTTGTCACACTTTCATTCTAATGTCAAATACAGGAAGTTTTGGCCATGCTGCCAAAATAACTATTTTGAAGTAAAAGTAATGTTCGATGAAAATGACAAATCTGCAATGTTTATGCTTTGTTTTTGCAATTTAATTGTGTATGGATCAAACAATATTTTCGCTTCATGCACTTAAAGAGAATACTTGAAAGACAAAAAGTTATCTAATCATTTGGAACTTCTGCTTCAAATACTCGTCGAGAGAGCATTAATATTCCTGCCGAAAATTCTATTACTCTATGTGTTACGATTGAGTGAAGTTCAAAGGGTTTACAAATTAAAAGATTTCGCTTAAATCATGTGATATTTACAGCACATCCATTAAACTATTAACCATTCAGCATTGTAAAACTGCCTTACCGGTTTGAATATGTGTTTTGTCAAATAATATTTTGTACTTTATTTTGAAAACCTTATTCCAAATTTTTGATCTTCCATTTGCATAATAAAAGGAGTGTTTTTGGAGGTTCACATCTTTAAGTTGGCAACACTGTTTTGTTTGAAAACCGATTTGACGGATGACATTTGCTTTGTCATTAGTTTGATTTTCACTGTATCATTAAATTATAACATGTGGAAAATCAATACTCCAGATTCCGATACATACGGAGCACCAACCACAAAGCTCAATGAGGAAGGTAAAGAATGGTTCACATACGAAGATAAAAGCAACCGTGCAATTAAGGTTATGGTCAGAGGCCTTCAACAACGTGTAAGAAGGATGATATAATGGAGGACCTAATGACAATAAACCTGCAAATAGAAGATGCAGTAAATATCCTAAAACGAGAGGGAGGTGAGAACATTGAAGTAAAAGAGGAGGCTCTTATTGTTTATGCTTACTTTTAATAAAAAGGAGAAAGTTATATGAGGGTTAAAAAAGAACCTTTAAAGAAAAACACGAGGCTAATACCTGCAAAAAATGCCAAGCTTTCAAGCACACGTAAAAATATTGCGGTTGGGAGCCTAGATGGGTAAAATGTGCTGGAAAACACAACGCGAGAGAGTGTAAGGAAAATAGAAACAACCCTGCAAAATGCATAAACTGTAAAGGGCACCATCCTACGAATTACAGAAGATGCGAAGTAGCCAAAGAACTCCAAAGGCTAAAAAACAAAATATATCGGCTTCCTCAAACCTCTAATGTTACCAGAGAGAAATCAAGTAAAACCCAAGCGGAACCAAATCCACCAGTTATTGGTAAATGGCTGAAAACCTACTCGCAAATTGTACATCAATCATCTAATGCTATTACTGATGACCCTCTTGAAGGGATATGTAGAAGCATAGAAGCCATAAATGCTAGACCAGCAAAGCAAGTATGTAGTCTAGAAGCTTTGTATAAGTGTCTAGAAAGGCAAGAAACCGCGAATGGGACAACAGCCTTCTTACAATAAAATGAGCAGAACATTAGGAACTGTCACCCAGAACGCGACGGATTAGTGCAGCATGTTCCAGAGCTAGGCATATTTCTAAATTTAGAAAAAATAGATAGATGTCTTATATCGGAAAGCCATTTTACAGAAAAATCATTTATTAAAATACATGGTTATGAATGTTATCATGCTCTGTTCATCCAGGAGGAAAAACGAGGGGAGGATCATCAGTAATCGTGAAAAAGGATGTCATACACTATGAAGAACCCGGTGTGGTGACTTTAATGCCAAAAACACCTATTCGGGATCAAGAATTACAACCCGTAAAGGAAAAGAGCTTTTCGAATCAGGTCGGATAAACAACTGAACGAAAGGGACTTTCGAGGACTACATTTGTCTCGAACATAGCGATGGGATATATTCTGACCATTCACCTGTTATTATGATACTCAGAACAATGATAATTAATAAGGATAACTTAACTAAGCTACCAATAATATTACTGACTAAGGCCTATTCCAAGAACTAATTAAAGAGCATATAAACCTCCAAGTGGCAATTAAAACATCGGTACAATTGGAAGACCGATATACGTTTGTCATATCAGGGCGCGAAATGGTTAATTGTCCATCTTAGAGTTTTCACAATATAGCCACTACTACCAAAAAATACTTGACGCTTGAGCCTATTCAAATTAGTATAGAAAGCACACATAAAAAGGGTTCTACTCTCCTGACAAAAATCACAATTTTGGAAAAAATATTATATGAAAGCAGATCATACACAACCAATTAACAGCGCATCATAGCTCGTACATATAAAAAGGGTTTAACAATTATCACTTCGCCTAAGAGTTTCCGCAATATATAATGATTAGAAAAAGCTCGAGTTCATTTAAAATTATATAGCCAATAAAAATGGGTGAACTCCCGTGACAAAATTCAAAATCATACCAAAAGCCGATCAAAGTTTTGTCAAAATATTACGACGGTGTGTATGATCGGCTCTCGTTTACTATTTTTGGCAAAATTTCGAATTTTGTCAGGAGCGTCTTGACGCCAGGAGCTGCTTGATACCTTGATAACTCCTGGATATAAGAATGTTTAACATTTATGGGTTTTTCCAGTACTGTGTGGAGTATTTCTAAAACTGTTAAGTTGCAAATTAGGTTCAGCTAAGTTTTAAACTAATTTATTTAGCTTATTATTTAAAATGAATTACTTCAAGTCTCTGTGAACAGCTTGGAAATTTTATCGGAAACTTAGAATAATTCTAATTCAAAAAACAAGTTTGATCAATTCCAAATTTCAACTAGCTTCAGTAGTCCTAGCAAACGCAATGCTATTTAGGAAACCTACAATATCCGAAAAACTTTCCACGGGAAAGTTCACTATACTATTAAAAGATCCTTCATTCCTAGTAACAAGCCTATTTAGAGATCTTCAAATATATTAACTGATTATGTAAGCTACGTGATAATGCATGAGAAGTCATTTATGAAGTTGCTTTTCTAATGAACCAATCAATTCTCCGACAAGTTTAAAATAAAAGTTGATAAGAGACTTATAGGTCAAAGAGGCTGGATATTATGTATCCGAAGTATCAAACCTTATTTATAAACACCAGACAATTTCTCTTATGGTAAAGTGGGTATGCTATGAGACCTACTTGTAGGCTGCGCCAACCTGTCTAGTGAAAAATATTCACCAATTGAATACGCTCAAAACAAAGGGAGAGAAATAATTGCGGCGAAACCCGAAATCTAGGAGTTAAAGGTTTAAATGAAAACCCGCAGTTGAACCTAGCAATCTTCAGATTAAAGTGAACCCCGACTGGTAGTTGGCAAGAAATAAAACACAAGAAGATCGTACAATGATTTCGCGTTTTAGTTCTACATAAAATTGAAGTGATTTAGGTGTAACTAACGGTTGTGCCCGATGACAAATTGTTAAATGTTGAATGCAAGGTAAGAATTGGTTTGATGATCTGCCCAATTTGTCAACAAAATGACCCGAAAATGTTTTAAGCATGGAAATACAGTCAATAAATGTAAGGGCGACATGGATCACCCGAGCTTCTGCTAAAAACGGAGAACATGGCTCTGAAGTGAAGATTACAAGATACAAGACCTTTGTGAGGTTGCATCCGATACTGGTGTAACTAGGTACTATCCCCACAGGCAAAACCGTCATATGAGCCTGAGGCAGACTGATCATACATGAGAGAACTAATACCAGTAATGCAGGAATCATAGAGCCTTAGAATTTTTCCTACGAACGGACTGCTGATTCACGATTGCAAAACCCTATTATGTTTGTTGGTAACTTACGACTGGAAATCTGAATGGAGAAGTATACGTTATATTGCGCAATCCAAAGATATACGAACTTCATGCAGAGGTAGTTCCTGCTCTATGGTAATTTGATATTCAGCAACATCTGTTGTGATTGTTAATTATATGAAAAGTTAACTCACAATAAACACATATAGGAACCTATATTTGAAATCAAAAATTACCGGGTTAGATGGATGTATAAAACATGAAAAGGAACCGGTTTGGTGAAAACTCGAACCTCCCGGGAGCTCATAATCCCAAGGCAACAATGATGATGGTCAGCTACAATGAACAGACTACTAGACTGACAATTGTACAATTGCCCCGAACATGCCATCATAAATTTATGATGGAAAGTACAGCGTCTGGTACGGAAGACAAGAGCAAAGACCAGGCCAGCTACAGTATGGTCATCGAAAGACTCAATCGACATTCGACACTACTGAAAAAGTCGTTGAATTCACCAAAAGAACTACAGACGATACATGATTGAGAATTACGATAGAAAATGATACTCCGTAATCACTCTGGACATGATGAAGTCCTTCAACCAACTGACCAAGTGGAAATGTAGTCTCATGGCTCTATATAAACTAATGAACATACGAAAGATCATTACTTATCATTCTCGCAATGGAGTGCTGATATATGATAGTGACAAAGGTTTTACGTTACACAGGGAGTACCCAATGGATCTGTAATGCGGCTTGGTATATTTATAACTGATTAGGCGGAAATTGCATGAGTTTCGCGGTTCATGATGTAGTCAAAATCATCCAATAGTGACTAACAAATAAATCTGGCTGACGATAGTTTTAATTTTCAGTATAGGTTAGTACGGTAACCTGTAATGTTACGCAGCTATGAATTTAAAAGAGCTCCTGAGATTAACGAGCATAAAGCTGACGTCGTATCTGCATCTTTCTTTAACATTATTTCTGTCAAAGGAGGAGCAAGACAGTGTCATTTAAACCTGCTGGCAAATATTATAACCTCCATTATCTTCACTAGATTACCTGGATGGAGCGATGCATTGAAGTCTTGGGGCTTTAACAGTTAAAAGTGATATCCGTACAGTATCCGATGACACGACAGACCATTGGATATAAACCGGGAAAGGCCGGAAGGGTTGACGATTTGGTATTTTCGCGAACACACCTACTACTCACAGGTGGTTTACAATGGAATTTTGAACAGGAATAATTAATTAATAAATCCAGGAGTGTGTTGTATATAAGTCAAATAGTGTACGCGTCAAAATCTGAAAACTTTGATGCAACAACTGCTTGAGAATTTGTTAAAGAGGCTAAAGGAGATAATAAATAAATTTCGGAAGTTTAATATTTTATGTTTTATTTGTAAAATTTATTACTAATCATATTACCGGACGTCCGAAGTACGTAAGATTTGGTGCAAGGAATGGAAATCGGCTACTTTAGGGACTGCCAAAACTTGCCACCTAAATTACGACGGAACAGACAAAAATCACCAATTTTAGCAACAGAAGAGCCAAAATCTACCAAGGAGCATATAAAAGTAGAATATGTTTATGAATCACAAACCATCTTAGTAACCAAAGAACCAAAATCAAAGACGGATTTGGGCGTGGCAATAATACCGAAGAGGGAGACATATTTAACTAGGTAGAGGAGAGATTACACGCGGAAGTGCAAAACGTTCAAAATAGACGTTACGATGGGGGTGAACGTCAAAAGTAGAAAACCAAGCGAGACTTGGAAAGTAATATTTAAGAGGTTGGTGCTGCCTTGGAAATTCATTTCTTACACTTCAAAACTAATAGACAAAAGGTTCTAAAGCGCGTTACTATGCCGCGAGCTCAAAATTCGTCCCTCCAACATTTAATGATATAAGCAGTTTCAAGGGACAACACCATGGTTCAAGAGACAGTCCAAAATATGTATTGTAAACTGAACCTATAAGGTAGAGAAAGTTATACTACCGGGCCATGACGCAGGTGGAGGCTACCAATGCGATGAGTAAATTTTGACGAGCAAACGGTTAGGAAAAGCATACCTTTCATAAGCAAGTATAATTTCGGCGATTATGTGCAGAGCGGAACTACATAAAAAGCTTCTGATTATACCGGCGTTTTGGGAAGGGGTCGCCTGATTTATGTAGACATCTCTAGAATTATGTGTTAACGGTCATCAAATATCCACAAGACTGTACGTACACTTTTCATAATTTTATTTTGTTGTAAATTCGATAAAAAATTCCCTGAGGGTCGCATCGATAGTACATAACTAAATATCTTCGAAAGTATCGAAAATGTAGATTTGAGTAGATATCTCTACCATCACGTGTAATTGGCCATCAAATATCTTCGAGACCGGGTGTATAGTTTTACAATGTTCAATGAATAAAAACCAATTGTTTTTAGTTTTATTTGTTTAATAACTTTTCATTTTCTTGTTAAAATCGGTTTTTAATGAGAAAAATTGAAAATTCAACCTTGCCATATTCTTTGTGTATATAGTTAGCACTTTTGATTTTATTGTGTAACTACACTTTTGTTATTTGTTAATTTGTGTAGCTACACTTTTGATAAACATTAAATACTTCACTCCGGTATGCAGTGGACCCTCCTACTTGTGCATATGAGGAGGATCTTCATCATCCTGCAGCCACATATTTCCACGTGTTTGTAGAGAAACGTCATCAAATAATTTATCCAAGTCATTTTGTAGAAAACTTTTATAGACTTCCCCGTTGATCTGACGTGGAAGTTCAAAGGGGCCAATCAATTTTCCGTCGACTATTCCCGCCCGCATTTTCACTCTAAATTGGTGTTGAAACCTACTACGCCGAACTTTATGGAATTACGCGGGCCCAATAGTGCAAATTATGGATATTAAATATCCCCTCCCTTTTAAAACATGTTTCGTCACAACAACAATGTTGTTAAAAATCTGCGAATTTCCTTGGCATCGACATAGTATTTGTTGACAAAATTGCACCACTTTTTCATGGTCAGCAGCTAAAAGGTCTTGTACACGTTGCAGATGGTATGAGTACATAACTGATTCCTTTTTCAAATACGATAAACCGTGGACCGTGGCACTCCCGAATGTCTTGATAAACAACGAAAACTTATAGATGGGTCGTCCGTCACTATTCCAATTACTCTATATTCGTCTACATCTAGGTTGACCGGCTGTTTCATATCTTTTCGGGCGACCAGGGACTTCGACTTCACTGTACATTTGATGTACGTTTAGAAATACTCTGTAATCGGGAAAGCATTCGCCAGATGGATATCGTCTCTGTAATTCATTTGCTACACTCAGAAAAATAATTTTAACCAGGAGCTTGTTTAAGTCCATTTTGTTATATTAACCCAAGTTTTTTTGGCAATTGCAACTTTTCACTTGTTCATTTCATTATTTTTGTTAATTTTGACTTGGTAACCTCGAAAAATTCCATAAAAAATGGTTACCATACTCATAGTTAAATTTTTTAGTTGTTATAACAAATAAAAATTAGTAAGGTAACAACAAATGTTGGTTATTTTAACTTCCGTCCTGTTATCGTACTAATATTTTGGCACATGCAACCATGAACTTGTTCATTTTACTATTTTTAACTTGGTTAAGTGAAAAATATCAAAAAAAAAATTGATAACCAAAATTATGGTAAATGATTTTAGTTGTTTTAACAAATAAAAAATCATAAAGTGACATAAACTGTTGGTTATTTTAACCAAGTTATATTCATTGTACCATAATTTTGTCATATGCAACATTGAAATAACTACCGTGTAACTTGGTCAATTGAGCCAAAATAAATTTTTTGGTATGAGTTTTCTATGATCTTTTTAGATAAAAATGTTTAAATATTTTTTAAAATTAAAAATATCTTTTAGCTAACTTTGGTTCACATAAACAAGTTCATTTGTTATTTCAAACTGCAGCTTCGTTATAGTCTTACCGCCTGTACATATACATGAAATGTAGTTCTGCATATTCGCGGTGGGAATAAGCCACATAGCTTATTGACGTTTCAATTATAAACCTTCGAGTATGTATGTATGGAACTACTAACATGAATTACATAATGTTTTTCTTTTTATACCACAAATTTTGGTTAATTTAGGCTACTAGATTTACTTAAACAATTTTAGTTTACCATTGTTAAGAAATTTTGTTAAGTTCATTTTTTAATAAAAATGGCCTACTTTGCAAAAAAATTGATAGAAAATATTCTGTTGTGAATAACTCCGTGTGTGATAGCATTTTAAAATCTGCATTGGTGTCGCATATTTTTCTGATAATGGGTCAACATAAACATCAACAATAATTTTTTTGAAAATCAAAAGGACTTTACATAACCATTGTTTTTATTTGACAGAAGATAATATAACTTACAAAAATGATTTTATTGGAAAAGCACACCATTCTAAATCTTATTATAAAGAAAGTTATAAACAAAAGAACTCTTGGTTTTTTCAAAATTAAGTTTTTGGTAAAACACTAAAAGTTGAATAACTTTTGCACCATCAGCAATTTTAGAAAACTTTACTTGGCTGTTTTTGTTGGAAATGAGCTCCCCTATTACCCTGTTTCGTTTAACGATTAACGACGACTTCCACTAACGCTTAGTGAACACAAGAATATTTTTCAGTTTTCCAACTTTTAACTACGTACTTTTACACGCTTAAAGTTAAGAAGCTTGTGGTATCCTCGATATTAAATCAAGTTTAACAACGAAGTCCAATATTCAAAGCGAATCTAATCAAAATGAGGAATGAAAATCGTTTCCCCTTAATTGGACAAACAAATTAAGAAAAATTTCCAATAATTTTTGAGTACCGACGATGATACTCATCCTTAATACTCGTCATATTATACTGTTATAAATTAGAATACCGCTCAAAAGTGTCCCAGCAACAAGTACAAAAATGAAAAAAATATTTTTCTTTTGATAAATTCTATTAAGTTGATTGTAATTTTCTTTCCATGGAAATTATTGTTCGTTTTGTTAAAATTCTGCTTCGATTTCTCGTTTCCGACACAACAGGAATTCGAGAAAAGTATTTATTATAAGAAAACACAATATGTATAATGATACACATAATAGCAATAAAAGTAATAATATAAAGAATGTACTCATAAGTACTAGGTGCGCAACTAAGTTTCCGGTTTTTTTTGAAAAATGAAAAATGGAAAATTTCAATAGGAATATAAAAAATGCTTTATTCAACGTATTGTTCTTCGCTATCTACACATTTTTGCCATCTCTCTGGCAATACATGAATACCACGACGACAAAACGGCTCGTCTTTGGACCGAAACTATTCATCCAACCAATTTTACACTACTCCAAAACTGGCCAAGTGTAGCCTTGCCAAGCCATGCACCATCGACCGGAACAAGTGATAATCCGAGGAAGCCAGATCTGGTGAATAAAAGGGGTGTAGTAGCAGATCCCCTCATCGTTTTTGATGGTGTCCTGGACGTTGGGAATGCGATGGCATGGAGCGTTGTCGTGCTGCGCTATCACTCGTTCGTATCTCATGTCCCATTCTGGCCGTTTTTCGAGCAATGCATGGTTCAGATTGATGAGTTGTTGCGGTAGTGTTGCCCATTAATAGTTTCGCCCTGCTCAGCAGCATATTCTTTTTTCTGAAGCGATTTGGCCGAGCAATCGATGTTCATGCTTCGTTAGGTGAAAGCCACAACTTTTTGCGTTTGAGATTCTTAAACAAGATGCACTTTTCATCTCCCGTAACAATTCGATGCTGGAAGCTTTTTCTTTCATGCCTCTCCAATTTTCCACCTTCTCTCTGACATCTCATGCGGCACCCATTTTCCCTCCTTTTGATTTTTTCCCATGCCTTGTAAACGTTTGGAAATGCCTTGGCGAGATCGTGGCCATTAACGCTTGTAGCTCGGTGTCTTCAAATGTTTCCGTTTAAAACAATCTTCACAGGTAATTTTCGATGGTACATGTTCGCAACAGGCCTCCTCAAGCAAATGACGTGCTTGAGCTGCAGTTTTTTCTAGTTGCTTCCCGCAATTGCTATTTATTTTGCACAAAACTAGACATCTTGGTTCTTAGAAAAAATATTTTTGCGTGGCAATGCGTGCTGGTATTACAACTGGTTATCGTTAACAACGGTCCATTCTATAAACTAAACACAACTTCTGACACAAATAACAACTAGAATTTCCATGAACTATTTCCTAAGCTATCCTAAAAATTTAACTTATGGAGGTTTAGGATAAACTTCACTTAAACTTAATAGTGATTGTACCAAATACTGATTAAACATTCGAGATAATAAGGATCTAATCATACCGAAAATCATCAACCTTTGAAAAGTTATATGGGCTAAGGTGTTAGTATTCTCATTTCGCAATACGATAAACTTCATTCGTTGTAAGCGATTTTTCCATAAAATTTTATCATGTCCTACATTCTTTCAAGGGATGATGATTTTCGGTTGGATTAGATCCTTATTATCTCGAATGTATACTTAGTGTTTGGTGTGGGTTTTCCTAGGACATGGGAAATTTTTATGGAATATCGCTTACAACGTAAGTTTATCGAATTGCGAATTGAACGTACTAAACACCCTTAGCCCCTACGACTTTTCAAGAGGTGTTGATTTTCGGTTGGACTAGATCCTTATTTTGATGTATTTACACTTAGTATTTGGTGGGGGTTTTCCTAGGACATGAGAAAATTGTATGGAAAATCGCTTACAACGTACGAAGTTTATCGAATTGCGAACTGAACGTACTAAACACCCTTAGCTTCTATACTTATACAAGGGATGATGATTTTCGGTTGGATTAGATCCTTATTATCTCGAATGTATACTTAGTGTTTGGTGTGGGTTTTCTTAGGACATGGGAAATTTTTATGGAAAATCGCTTACAACGTAAGTTTATCGAATTGCGAATTGGACGTACTAAACACCCTTAGCTCCAATAACTTTTCAAGGGATGATGATTGTCGGTTGGATTAGATCCTTATTATCTCGAATGTATACTTAGTATTTGGTGCGGGTTTTCCTTATACATGGGAAATTTTTATGGGAAATCGCCTACAACGTAAGTTTATCGAATTGCGAATTGAACGTACTAAACACCCTTAGCCCCAATAACTATTCAAGGGATGATGATTTTCGATTCGATTAGATCCTTATTATCTCGAATGTATACTTTGTGTTTGGTGTGGGTTTTCTTAGGACATGGGAAATTTTTATGGAAAATCGCTTGCGACGTAAGTTTATCGAATTGCGAATTGAACGTACTAAACACCCTTAGCCCCAACAATTTTTCAAGGGATGATGATTTTCGATTCGATTAGATCCTTATTATCTCAAATGTATACTTAGTGTTTGGTGTGGTTTTCCTAGGACGTGGGAAATTTTTATGGAAAATCGCTTACAACGTAAGTTTATCGAATTGCGAGTTGAACGTACTAAACACCCTTAGCCCCTATAACTTTTCAACGGATGATGATTTTCCGTTGGATTAGATCCTTTTTATCTCGAATGTATACTTAGTGTTTGATGTGGGTTTTCCAAGGACATGGGAAAGTTTTATGGAATTTCGCTTACAACGTAAGTTTATCTAATTGCGAATTGAACGTACTAAACACTCTTAGCCCCTATACCAATTCCAGGGATGACGATTTTCGGTTGGATTAGATCCTTATTATCTCGAATATATACTTAACTTAGTATTTTGTGGGGGTTTTCCTAGGACATGGGAAATTTTTATGGAAAATCGCTTACAACGTACGAAGTTTATCGAATTGCGAATTGAACATACTAAACACCCTTAGCCCCAATAACTTTTCAACGGATGTGGATTTTCGGTTGGATTAGATCCTTATTATCTCGAATGTACAATCAGTATTTGGTGGGGGTGTTCTAGGACAAGGGAAAACTTTATGGAAACTCGCTTACAGCGTAAGTTTATCGAATTGCGAATTGAACGTACTAAACACCCTTAGCCCCTACGACTTTTCAATGGATGATGATTTTCGATTGGATTAGATCCTTATTATCTCGAATTTACACTTAGTATTTGGTGGGGGTTTTCCTAGGACATGCACAATTTTTATGGAATTTCGCTTACAACGTAAATTTATTGTATTGAAAATTGAGCATACTAAACACCCGTAGTCCCGTTTATTAACCCGAAAGTACAATTAGTTAGGATGTAAAGAGTTTTCTATATTTTAAAAATCGTGTAAAGGATTTTTAAACTTTTATGCCTTATTTCATATAAATTATAATTTACTCGTTTATGCGAAGAAGTTTTACGCATACATTGAAATAAATATGGCGGATTTAAATTTTTAGGAATGTTTGGGAAATACTTCACTATCATCAACTAGATGTGTTGCTAATACCATTTATGTGTGAAACCCGGAAATTTAGTTGCGCACCTGATATAACAATTGGGAGAAAGAAAAGTTCAAACATCTCATCATTATGAAAAATCATTATTCCAGCTTATTTATGTCTTCCTTTCTTCTTTTGTCGTGTGTACTCTGTAATCGTTCTGAATTGTAATACATCAATTGGAAATTGTCATTGCTTCTCAACAAAACTTCTTTATTCTTCAAAATATTATGAATATAAATATTATAATTTATACAAAAGAAAAATGAACACAACAACAACGCCTCATGAAAAATATAAAAATTGCTTTTGTCCGCCTACAGAAGTTCGTCTTCTTTCGAAAAAAATGAAAATGGTTGTGCAAACAAACTTTCCATACTCCCTGTTTGTCTTGCCATGATAGTTTTTGAGCTTAGTTCACTCTTGTTGTTGGTTGCTTCTTTGTTTTGCCATACTGATGAGGTTAAATATTAAAAGAAAAATGGAAAATCAATGAATTGGATACGCCAAAGCAAATATATGAAGAAAAATGTTAGTTTTATAGTTGGCACTTCAAAGGGAAATGTCTGGTAGCACTGACAATATCGATAGTGATAAAATTATTTAAATAACCGTCATTAAAGCATGCCAACTATCGCAAACTTAAAATTTTATTTACCAAAAGTTTTATTTTACAGTCTACAAGTTTTATTTAAAAAATACTTAAATAGTTTTGAAGCATGCTAAACTGTCTGGTTGGATTATTGATCCATTATGAATGAAAGTATTTATTTATACTTACTGCAATAAATAATGTATAGCTATATATACAATGTTAAGCTTTTAGTAATTTTAAAGTTTCGTTTTTCAGAGTTTGTTGCTAAGTATGATACTTAAAAAGATTTAAAGAATACAGGATATGAATAAACAATGAAAATCAAATGCAAGTTTCTTTTTAAAGCGTCGTCAACAATTTTTTTTTGGCTCTGGTAGTTTTAAAAGGAATTAGCTGACGTTGAGTTTAAATTTCTTAAACATTTTTATCATTCGAAAAGTTTAGTTTCCGTCAGCGCACGTTATTTAAGTTTAGCTTTGACTTTGAATTGAACGTTCTGGGTAGTTTAACTTTATTTATATCTTTAAAAATTGTATGGATTGTAGACAATTTGACGTGCTTTTAAATATAATCAGTGTCTACGCCGCGTAGATTATTAATATTGTACATGTATAGAGATATATGTAGACAATTAAAAAAATGCCGTCGATAATGTAGAAATCATAATTAATTTAACCATTTCGGCTCCATGGAGCTTCATTTTTAACTCACATTTGAACAATTTCAACTCAAGTTTTTATGTATGGCGATGCCGAACTCCTATGATTATAATATGTGTTGCTATGCTTGGAAAACGGTATGATAAGAAAAAAATGGATATTTCTTGGTGTTGAAGATCAACATGGGCACATGTACAACATTTCTTAAACTGTTCCTACAGTTAGAATTTCCATTGATATAGACATATCAAAATCATTTCCGATGATATTCGCCTAATAGTGTGTATTTAGTTTAGGAATTGCTTATTAGCATCAAGCTGTTGTCTGAGTTTGTATATAAACTCGTGGATTTTATAAATAAAGACAGAACTTACTTCTCATTACAACTTCGCCCTAGGTATTTAAATAACTACGTTAGTTTAACAAAGGATTAGATTTACAACGTAATCATTAAATTGTTAAATTAACATTGGTCCTTCGAGCCACGACGATCAACCGATGGCCAAATACAGTACGAGTTATCTCTTGTGTGAAGTTATCCTCGCCACGTTTTGTATTATATTTTATTCCAACAACACTTCATATGTGAAGTTAGCCTCGAATTTTATTACATGAAAAATAAAAATTAAAATTATTTTAATTCGCAAAACACACAAAATAAATGTAACAATTTAATAAAATGAAATAAAATAAATTTTAAATTGGCTCCTACATGTGTTAGATTATTAAAAAATCGCACCGAGCAAAAAACTTAGACAAATTGGACACCGACCAAATATTCCCATGTAATACATTGCCGCATGGGCAATAACCAAGGAAAGGATGAATAACCATGTACATACGATGATGTCGCAACCCACCGTGATTAATGAGTCAGGATCAGCCTTATGAGTCTTATATAACACCACGAGAAAGTAACTACATGCAATCAACCAACTAGGAGTCCACACAGATTCTTGGGATCAAATCGTCATCTACGTATTGGTTAAAAAGCTGGATCATGTATCTCTAAAATCAATGAATCATGAACGAAATATCGTTAGAAAACTCAAGACAAGTTCAAACACTTCAAGAATTCATGAAGTTGCTCGAATCACGATTTCAGCTCTATTAACAACCTTCACGAGAACTGCTCTATTAACAACCAACAACACGAGCATACATGCAATCTCTGTAACAGAAGCCATTGCAGATTGTTCTAAGTTTAAATGAATGAATATATAGTAGACAAAAATCAGATGATATCATTAATGGGTGTATGCAAGGAATGTCTTATCAAAAATCACAGGCTAATAGATTGTAGGGCTACATGTGAACAATGCCAAGGACAGCATCATCATCTACTATAAACTCCAAGGGCTGAAAAACCTACCCACTATAGCGCGATGGATCAATTTTTATTTTTGGCTTTGTTCCCCATTTTGTTTTGAATGATATTTGTCAGTTCGCATTTAATAGTCGTAGCGAGTTATCGATAACAATTTAGTGTGGAGGATCTAACGCCTCAACATCGTGTTGAAACTATCAAAACATTTTATTTAAATAATTGTTCAATTGTGAACACGCGGAGAAAACTAAGTGATTTCTTTGGTGTTAATCATGTGCCGAGCAACACGTAATGAATAATTTTAGAAAAATTGCATATACTGGGAGCTAAAGTAAAAACTGGGCAATAGTTAGGCCAACGTACACCAGAAAAGATTGTAGCAGTAGGGCAGAGGGTTGCTGAATGTCTAGGCTCCTCATATCGACTCCGTGCACACAAATTGAGAATATCTCCATCACGATTGTTGAAAGTTCTTAAAAAAGAATTGTTTTCTTACCCGTATAAAATTCAATTCATACAAGGCCTACAGGAAAATCATTTAGTTTTACAGCTCGTTATAAACGACCACCATTTTTGGCCAAAACTCATTACAAGTGACACTTTTGTGAAGGTAGTTCAAAATTCCAGCCCCGAAAATAAAAAAAATGGTGCGTATGGCAATACTATGGCAATACTATCATAAATTAGTGGGCCTTGGATTTAACCAGACCATGACAATTTTGCCATGAAAATTTTATTTATTACTAATATACGAGTGAATATGAAATTTAGATATAAGGTATATAGAAATAAGGTTGGCAAACACTGGTTTGATAGGTGAAGGTACTCTAGGAGTTGAGATATAGTCCATAAGAGTCAGGTTGTTGACCCAACTAGCGGTCTACATCGTTGATGGGTGAATGTTTAAGGAGCACGTACAATTTTTGAGAATTTTTTTATTTCTAGCAGTTGAGGTATAGTCCATAAGAGTCAGGAACTATTTGTTGACCACACTAGCGGTGCACTTCGTTTGATAGGTGAATATTTAAGGAGCATGTACGATTTTTTTCTTATTTTCTATATGTCTAGGTTTTGAGATGTAGTCCATAGAAGTCAGGAACTGTTCGTTGTCCCAACTAGTGGTGCACATCGTTTGATAGGGGAATGTTTCAGTCAGGAATTGTTCGTCAAATCAGTAATTATTCGTTGGCCCAACTAGCGGTCTACATCGTCTGATAGGTGAATGTTTAAGGAGCATGCACGATTTTTTATAGAATTTTTCTAGATCTAGGAGTAGAAATGTAGTCCATAGAAGTCAGAAACTATTCGTTTGCCCAACTAGTGGTGCATATCGTTTGGTAGATGATTGTTTAAGTAGCATATACAAATTTTCAGAATTTTTCTTTGACTGGGAGTTGAGATATAGTCCATAGAATTCAGAAACTAATCGTTGGTCCAACTAGCGGTGTACATCGTTCGATAGGTGACATGGGGCCAAAAAATAGTTTCTGAATTTTATGGACTATAGTTCAACCCTTAGACATAGAAAAATTCTAAAAAAAAGTCGTACATGCTCCTTAAACTTTCACCCATCAAACGATGTGCACCTTACCAAAAAATCCCTACATTTTTAATGTCAACCTCGATAATCTAGATTATTATGACAGTTTTTAACTATCGTGATAGCAAGTAATTTTGGGCTGCAATAATTAGTGCTGCCATCGCATTTTTCGGGGATAAAACTAGGGGTCTTTCACACACATATGAGCGACGAAGCACATTTGGATATAGATGTCTTTTTTATTAAACAGAATAGCCCCTATTGGAGTACTGAAACCCTCAGTTTATACACCAAAGTTCATTGGTATCAGTTACTGGTGACCGTGCTATCGGAACATGTTGGACAACTTTCTTGTGCCCGAAAAGGATCAATTGCATCATCACACACAGCACCTCTAACGATGCAAATTCTGTGCGAAATTTTTTCAACCGAATAATAACAAACAATGGTCATATCGACTTGTCCCCACAATCCTCTGATTTGATCCCTCGATTTTTTCCGTATGAGGGAACTTGGAGGGAAGGGGTGCACCAATAAACCAACCACAACCTCGATGCTTAAATATACAATTTAAGAGTTATGCGACCTGGAACAAAAGCACCCTGCAATTAAAATATTACATTTGTTATAGAAAGTCAATTAATATTAGAGGCACCGGCTGTAAAACTGGTTAAAAACGTTAATATGTTTATATCAGGTCCGCATGGATAACAATATTTTTCTTCATCCGAAAACACAGTTTAGGGACCAATGCGTGGGGTAGGGGCGCGAAATGCACCAATATTATATAGTCAATCTTCTAATGTTGTCTACGTCAAGCAAAAGGTGCTAGGTTTTGTAATAAATAAGACACGTTTCACTTAGTTCCAATACCGCAATGACATTAAAATTTCGGAATAATGCATAGGCTGCCGTAAAATTTTTAAAAATGATAAAACTAATGTTACCGCTGCAAATCTCTATATCAGTCAAAAAGCGTAACATTTTTGGAGGCCATGTTTCTCAGAAGTCATCTGTTAGTTCGCATCGCAACATTGTTTTTTATTTACTTGATGATTTTTTACGATTTTCGAAAGGGGCTAACTTAGCAACAGTTGAGTTTTGGCGACGAAGCACCATCCTTGGTTAGTGTTTAGAATTGGTGCAATGAATTTAAACGCGAACGTCGTTCACTCAAAGACGAGCCTCGTGAAGGTTGTCCAAAAACAGATGTTGTGCCAGAAAACATCGATGCTGTGAGATAACTGATTGAAAAGGATCATCATGTCACTTATCGTAAAACCGAGGCATGCCTAGGCATTAGTAACATCAGCGTACATACGATCTTACATGAACATTTAATGGTGCGGAAGCTATGTACTCGTTGGATTTCACATTTGTTGACAGCCGCACAAAAAATGGTTCGTGTCGATTGGTGCCGCCAAATGCTTGAAAAATTCATTGGAGGTACTTCTAATGAATCTTCCATTTAGTTGATAGCGTGAATTATGATCTCGGATTTAAGTACGGTCGTAAAAAATTGGAAACGGGTTATGTAAATATTGTATATTTCAATATCAGAGGTTTGAAGTCGAAGATTCATGAGGTGGAAAATTTCTTATCGTTGTGTAATCATGGGACCGAAATCATTGTATTAGTTGAATCATGGATACAATCTGATGAGGTATGTTTAATTAATTTTCATGGTTATAATACGTATCATAGTTGTCGCACGGGTGAAGGAGGTGGAATATGTGCTTTAGTTAAAGAGAATATTAAATGCTCTGTAATTTTTGAAAAAGATGAGCTGAAAAATAATTTTCTAGTTTTAAAATTGCTTAAGCAAAATATGCATTTAATCAGTATATATAGATGCCCGGGATCAAATGTTGATAATTTTTTAGAGTCCTTTCAAACAATTTTAGAGACATTTCCGAGAGCGATTGTAGTAGCGGATTTCAATTTAAATATTTTAGATCCAAGAAACCCAAAAATTAGTAAATATTTAGATTTACTATCTGTAAATGGCTTCATGCTCATTAACAAATTAGCATCAAAATTTGCCACAAGAATATGCAACAGTACTTCCACTATTATAGATCATGCATTGACTGATCAATTCGGATTAGTACACAGTTTTGCATTGGAGGATGTATCATTCTCTGACCACAGAGCAATTCAATTAGTCTTAGATGTACAAGCTCGAGAATCTAAACAGGCACAAGTATTTAAAATGCTAAATTATGATTTGGCTGCGAAAAATCGTTTTTGGCAAAAAATAGAAACCGTCGAAACTCTGGACGATCTGGTAAGCGGGCTCGAGAATGTCGTGAAGGATTGCATGCAATATAAGCGTGACACACGACGTGTGGGTCTGAAACAACCGTGGATGACCTTAGATTTATACCGGGATATCAAAACTAGGGAAAAATTGTTTAAACTAACTGTAAAATACCCTGAGTGTGAACATTTAAAAGTTAAGTTCAATCTAATAAAATCCTCGATTGTAACCAGAGTACGGAAAGCTAAAAGAAATTTTTACGTAACTAGACTAGAAAATTGTATTGGAAGTTCCAAACAATTTTGGAATCTATTAAAGTTGGCCATTTATAATAAGACACGTGAAACTAAACCAAAAAATATTTCGGTAATGTTAAATGGCTCAGTTAGCGAGGACCCAAGGGAAGTTGCCAACGCATTCAATGCTTGTTTCATACATGCATGCGATTTTCCGTGGCCAAATGTAGTCGTAATTATGCCAGAATATCATATAGATTTTAAATTTGATATAACCAATGTGAGTGAAGAGAAAGTTAGTCGAGTCATTCAATGTTTGAAAACAGCCGCAACCACGGGGCGGGACGGCATATCGGGCAAGTTCCTTCAATTTTTTCAAGAAAAATTGAAGAGAGCGCTAACTAGCTTGATTAACAATTCGTTTCAGGAAAAACTAAATAACTATTTTAGGCTCAGTCTCAAAGTATTCGAAAGAATAGTGAATAACCGGTTAATGCAATTTTTGAAGGCGAATAATATTTTAGCAAGAGCGCAGTATGGGTTTACGGAAGACTCTAGTATACAAGCAGCATGCCTTGAGTTAACTAGTTTCATTTCGGAAAATGTTGACAAGAAACGGATTGTAGCGTGCTTATTTTTGGATCTACGGAAAGCGTTTGATTCGGTAGACCATGATATATTGCTCGCCAAACTTCAGGGACTGAAGTTTGAGCCGATGCATTTGTCGTTGTTCCGATCATATCTTAAAGCTCGTCCTCAGGTTGTAGTTGTTAATCAAACAGAAAGTGATGAAATGTGTCTCGCAAGGGGTGTACCGCAAGGATCCATTCTTGGGCCGGTCCTTTTTAACATTTACATTAACGACATATGCAGACAAAACTTTAAGGGCACATTTCAGCTATATGCTGATGATGCTGTTATAAAGTATGAAAATACAAATCTTAAAGATTTTTTTGAAGATATGCAGATGGATTTGACGTTGCTAAACCTGTGGCTCAATGAAAACAAACTTCAATTAAATGCCAAAAAGACTAAGTATATGATATTTACAATTAAAAAAATCTCAGAGGAAGTTATAAGAGAGTACAGGATTAGTTATGCGAGAATTCAGATAGAGCGTACGGATCAATTTAAGTACCTGGGTCTACTGATAGATGAAAAATTAAAATGGAGCGCCCATATCGATATGGTTAAGCCTAAAATAAGACCTTTTGTATTCCCGATAAAAAACTGAAGCATATTTTGCCGCAAAGTTCTCTGTTACTAATCTACAATTCCCTTATCTTACCACAATTAATATATTTAAACCCAGTGTGGAGTGGATGCGCTGGTTTCCGTTGTGATGAGATCGCAATTCTACAAAAAAAAACCTAAAAAACATATACCGCCTGCCACTAAGATTTTCAACAATCGAACCTTTTAAAAATATATCTCAACTCAGCTTCCATAATATAATTGATTTCGAACTCATAATGACAATATTTAAAATTCGAAGAGGTTTAATTAAATTTCACCGACCTCTGATTCATGCGTGTGGTATTCATTCATATGAGACAGCGAGCCAACTTCCACTTGCAATTTTTTGCAACAAGCTCAAAAAACAACAATATACTGTACAAAGGTCTGAAAATGTGCAACACTATTCCAACCGAACTAAAAGAAATTGAAAGTATTAACTTGTTTAAGAAATGCCTAAAAATGTATTTAAAAACAACCTAAAATAAACAATCGGACTTAAAATGTCTAAATAAATAATCATTAAGTATGTTCCTTTGTTACCTACAACACTAAGTGTTTGGTAACCAAATTAATTATTGTATCTAATTTTTAAGTAAATAAAGTAAAAAAAAAAAAAACGTATACGCGACGAGTCATGGATATATGCGTATGAGCCGGAAAGAAAAGGGCAATCGATTGCTTGGGTCTTCCAATTCGAAGAAAAACCAACAAAAGTTGTGCAAGATCGGAGCGTTGAGAAGCAGATGGTAGCGTGTTTCTTTACGAAAACCGGTCACGTGGCTACTGTGGCTCTTGAAAATCAAAAGACAGTCAATTCAGCTTGGTACACGACCATTTGTTTGCCCAAGGTTTTCAACAAATTGAGAGAAAACAACCCAAAACGGCGAATCGTTTTGCATCACGATAATGCTAGCTCACACACATCACATCAAACAAGAGAGTATTTGAGCACTCAAACGATCGAATTCATGGGTCATCCGCCTTACAGCCCCGACTTGGCATCCAAGGACTACTTTCTGTTCCCAAAAATCAAAGAGATGCGTGGAACAATTTTTATCGCATGAAGAAGCGATTTAAGCGTTCAAAAACCGTGTTTTGGAGCTATCATCTTCGGACTGGCAAAAGTGTTTCGGCAAATAGTTTGAGATGTAAAAGTGTATAGATCTTAAAGGCGAATATTCCAAAAAGCAACAAAGTAGTTTTTGATGAAATTTTTTAATTTTTAATCACTTTTTCCAAATTTTTTAGGGCAGCGTTACAAAATACACAAAGTAGAGCGGCGGAGCTTCTATGCTAATACCACAAATAACCATATATATGGTTATTTGTGCTAATACAATAAACTTAAAAACGCTGTCAAAATAAAATATATTTATATGAAATCTTAAAGAAAAAATTAATTAATTTTTTCCGGTTTTAAACGAAAACACATTTCCCATTTCCCACATATAACTATGAGATTTAAAAAAGATAAATGAATATTAAGTTAATTTGGTTTTACTTTATATAGTTTTCAGCTACAAAAATTCATATCAAATTCCATTTTAATTATAATTTCGAATAATTCTATGTATTTTTAAGACAACGACTTAGACAAATATAATTATTTTCTACGAATAACATACGATATGCTCTTATCATATCATACATACATTACGTATACAAGGATTTGTTAATTTAAAAAGCGTTTCATTATATTTTTATTAAATAGTCAGCTTCTTGCATAAATGGCGAAGGGTTAAACACGTAAAGTTATACGAGTGAGTATCTCATACACTAAAAGCTATATGCTTAACCATAATAATATACTCGTATGGTTAATGTATTCAGTGTACTCGTACATGTTCTTTCGATGGAAAATAATTTTACTTTATATTGGTATTTATTTTTGCAGAAATTTTGACTGTCTTCCACTTTTCGATATTGGACTGACCATTCACTCTCTTGTGTTAAAAGAGTGTGCGTGTGTCTTGGTTCAACCCCTGACACATTGAATCCAGTATGCCCATTTTCAAGAGTAGGAGGAGAAAAAGTATCGACAATTTCCGCGGTATTTCAATCTTATCGGCTATTCCTAAATTATTTGAATCGATGGTCAAAGGCCGTATCTTTTACTAAACTAAAAATTCAATCTTTGAAAACTAGCATGCGTTACACCGCGGCCGGTGAACTGTGACAGATCTTGTTTTGCTCTCAATTAGCTCAGTTAACTTTAGCATTTTAAACTGATCGTGTCTTACTTGTCAAGAAACTGAAACACCTCAAATGTGAATGCCTTCCTTTAAAGCGACTTTTGCCATATTTGACGAACTGAACTTATAAATCGTTTGTTTGGCATCCCACAAAGTAGCCATCTTGATCTTATGACGGTGCTTCAACTACTGTAAGTTTTTGATTTATGTTGATTATGGTAAAATCTTTTGCAAGATTCAAAATGATGGCGATCTCAATACAACAGTAATTAAATATATTCTGTGACTTTAAACTAAGAATTTTGGGGGTTTCTGGGACATGATAAATGAACAATTTAAAACTATCGCTTTTATTTCAACTTTATCACATCGTATAAGAACAATTCTTGGTAATTTTATGTTAATTGTTAAAATGTAAATTAGCCACACAGCTGAAATCTGAAATTAATTTAAGTTGCTAGTTGTTAGAATAATCCATGCCATTACAAGGAATTAATCATTGTAAAAAATTTGGCTTTACGACGATTTTTTTAGTATTTTTGCCACTAGTTTTTAAAATATTTAGTTTTAAATATTATTTTTAAACAAAATTCAAATTTGAAGTATCGCGTAAACGGATGCTCGGATTTATTTTTATAGTGTAACACAAATACACAAAATAAGTTTAAAATCCAGTTATAATCGTATATCAGTAAATGCATCATTCGCTATGTGCAGTTATGGATTGTGATCTCATGAATGATATTCCTTCAAAACTGAGTGAAATTACAGGTCAACTGAACATTTTGATTAAAGCGCTCAGTTCACCAGTAATATTAGTCATATCCGGATTATAATTTTTTTATGAGAATTTGCTGTACAGAAAAATATGTTTTAGAGATGAAGAGTTTCAAATCACAAACCCTAATCGAAGCTCATAAATATGGATTTGAATTGAATAGGTAGAACAGTATTCATATATACCGTTCCGTCGTATACTGAATTGATCGTATACCGAAGGAACCTTTCTCATAAAAAGCCACAAAGAATTAGCTCGTTTTCATGTGAAAATTTTACCTATACAGGGAGTTCCAGAATTGGATGATCAAACGAAGAAGGGTGATAGGGGAGTTCATTTTCAACAAAACCAGCCAAGTAAAATTTTTTTTCAAATTATTGATGGTGCAAAACTTATTACTTTTTTAGTGTTTTTTTTAGAGAAATAGCATGCGCACCCACCAAAAAGTTAATTAAAAAATACAAGAGTTCTTTTGTTTAACTTTATCTATTTTACTACGATCTAGAAGAGAATACCTTTCTAATAACATCATTTTTGTGAGCTGTATTATCTTTTGTCAAATATCAACAATAGTCTTGTAAAGTCTCTTTGTTTCTCAAAAAATGTTGGTTGATGCTTCAGTGATGCCAGCGGGAAGATAATGTACTACAAAAAGTTGGCTCACTATGGGAAACACATGTGGCACTAATGCAGATTTTAGAATGGTCTCACACATCGGGCTAGTCATAACAGAATGTTTTTATCATTTTTTTCAGAAAGTTAGTCGTGTTTGTTAAAAAATGCACAAAATTTCGATTGTTAAAGTCGATGCTTTGTCAGAAATAAGTCAAAAGGAATAAAATAAATGTTTTTTTATTAATTTTAAATATTATAATAAGTGTTCGAAGTGTTCACCATTTGCCAAAATTCATAACCGCGGTATAAAATAAGCCGTATAAATTAAGCCGTGCTTAATCCGTCGAAACGCATGTTCGATTATACGTTGCCGCATCTCCGGATCCGTCTGGTTTACTCTTTCACAAACTAGCTCTTTATAATAACCACACAGAAATAAGTCTAAAGAATTTATATCAGAAGACCGCGGTGACCATGCAAAAGACCCTCTTCTTCCGGACGTCTTGATAAACAACGAACACTTATATATAAGTCGTCTGTCACCACGTCTATCTTCGTCTATATCAAGTTGACCGGCTGTTTCTTATCTTCTCGGACGACCAGGGACTTTGTCTTCACTGTACATCAACGTACATCAACGTTTTGAAATCCTCTGTAATCGGAAAAGCGTTCCCCAGTTGGATATCGTCTTTGGTATTCTGTTATTGCTGCTCGGGCGTTGCCATTACATAAGCCATAAATGTAAGCATTTCTGCATATTCGCGGTGGGAATAAGCCACATAACTTATTGACATTTTAATTATAAACGTTCGAGTATGTATGTACGGAGCTACTAACATGAATTACAAAAAGTTTTTCTTCTTATACCACAAACTTTGTTTAATTCGGGCTATTAGATTTTCTTAAACACTTTAGTTTACCATTGTGTTCATCATTTTATTTTATTTCTCACAATGCATCGATTTTAGACATCGAAATTTTGTTACGTACATTTTCTAATAAACACGACTTACTTTGTGAAACAAATTGATAAAAAACATTCTGTTGTGACTAGCCCGGGGTGTGATACCATTTTAAAATCTGCATTAGTTGTCGAATATTTTTCTAATTTGCTATTTCACTAAAAAACACTAAAAGTGGAATAAATATGTTGCGTGATGTTGCACCATGTTGCGTGACATTGCGCCTTTTTGTGGGATATTACATCGTTTGGCGTTGTATTTGATTTTGTCAAAATGCGTGCTGTTGCACTGTTTTGCGTCCTTCATTGTGTTGAGGGTTCCTCCTTCATCTGGAGGAATATCTTATCCCAAACGGCTTTGGTAAAAATTGCTGGAAGTTTTCGTGCACCAGTAATCTGTAGTTGAGATTTGTAGAAAATTTTGTATCGAAGGATCTCTTTGTTGTAACGCAGTTTTCTTTTTCGAATTTTTCTTCAGTTGACTTCGATAAAAATTGTTGAAATTAAATGTTTAAGCACCACGAATCAATCAAGAATCGATTGCGGTTAGTTTTGATATCTAGATAATTCGTTTAGTAAGTTCTCTGGCGTGGTTAGAGGTCTCGATTATTCTTGTACAAACAATTTTAACCAAAATTAGCAATGAAGACCTTGGTTATTTAGTGCCAGGAACAGATTGGGGTGAATCTTGATAGAGTTTTGATAGGGCCATTATTTTGCTTAAAATTTACACCATGTCGTGTCATGTAGCTTGATTTTGCACAATTTTTAGGGTCACACAAGCATGTTTTACCACGCCACGTTTTTAACGTCATAAATTGGTATGTTTAAGTATCGAGTGTGGTGGGTTCTGAATTCCAGAAATACATTTAAGAGGTCCAACCGTGGTACCTGCATATTTTTTTTTTGGAAAACTGCAATTTTGATTTAATCTAAGCCAATTCTTAACCCAATTTGAACATTTGCCCACTCGGACGTGTATGCTTTATTTCTCGTGTTTTAAGTGTTTCAATTTCAATTAACCTAATAATTAACCTGAATAATTAATTACTTTATTAACAAATAACACAAATACAAAATCTTTGGCTGATCCAAGTGGAAAATTATTTAAGATGTAGAGTAGTAGTGTTGTGGTAAAAATATTGCTGATTAACAAGTTTTAAACTCAAAAACAAACTGAATTAATAATGTCGATCCAAAACAAGAGAGCATTGACTGTGAAATTGTAGTCGCCGATGAATAATTTTTTTGCATGCAGCGGTTACTTATGGATCAACGTTATAGATTACTGAAGTGTGGCTACTAACGCAAGTAAGTTCCTGAAAAACTTTCCTATTGATCTACGGAAAGGTATGAAAATAGTGATGAACGATCGCCCAGTGTTGTGCCGTGTTGTATACACCGCGAGAGATAATAGTAGATAATTAATACTATACATGTGTAGAGAATGGTTGTAGACAATTAATAATATGACATTTGACGTCGACAATGTAGAGAATGTAGACAATGTCGAAAATTATTGTTACTCTTATTAATCAAAAAAAAATTATGATTCCTTTGTTTATTAAGCATTTCGGCTTCATGCAGTTTATTCCTTCAATGAACAAAATCATCACCACGAAATAAAATGTTAAAGCACTAGTTGATGGAAGAGTTAATAACAGCTATCACATAGTGAAAAACTTTCTGAAAAACTTTCCTATTGATCTACGGAAAGGTATGAAAATAGTGATGAACGATCGCCCAGTGTTGTGCCGTGTTGTATACACCGCGAGAGATAATAGTAGATAATTAATACTATACATGTGTAGAGAATGGTTGTAGACAATTAATAATATGACATTTGACGTCGACAATGTAGAGAATGTAGACAATGTCGAAAATTATTGTTACTCTTATTAATCAAAAAAAAATTATGATTCCTTTGTTTATTAAGCATTTCGGCTTCATGCAGTTTATTCCTTCAATGAACAAAATCATCACCACGAAATAAAATGTTAAAGCACTAGTTGATGGAAGAGTTAATAACAGCTATCACATAGTGCAAATTTAATTCCTGTAAAACCCAAACTCAAATACCTCAATATTTATATGAAGTTTGTAAATCCAGCAGGCACGCAAATTTTCTTGTGCCGCCACATCTATATGCGGCCGTTTTGCTTTATAAATTGGTGTTAAACTTGAGTAATGCAAATCGATACAATATACTCGTTTTGAAGATGTACAAGGTTATCCAATTCAAGCTTGATAAAGTAAACTTAAAAAAGACACACAAAATATTCGGAATGTATTGTAATTTTTATTTCATTTTACAGATTGATCCTTGCCATTTTTAGTTAAACAAGATATCATTCAAATGTCCTCCACGGGACTTCTTACAGGCCTTGATTCTTTTGCGGTAATTTTCAATGACTTTTCGGCACATTTCGGGCGGTATCTCGGCCATTACCTTACGAATATTAGTTTTCAATTCGTCAAGAGTTTGAGGATTGTTTGCGTAAACACGATCTTTCGCGTAGCCCCACAAAAAGAAATCCAAAGGCGTTAAATCACAGGATCTTGGAGGCCAATTGACTTCAGCCAATCGCGAAATCAAACGTCCAGGAAATTTCTCTTGCAAAAGATCTCGATTTGCTCGTGTTACGTGACTGGTTGCACCATCCTGCTGGAACCACATATCGTCAAGATCATAATCTTCAATTTTCGTAAAAAAATAATCGGTTAACATGCGGCCATAGCGCTCAGAATTAACGGTAACGGTTCGTCCATGGTTGTTCTCAAAAAAATACGGCCCAATCACACCACCAGACCACAATGCGCACCAAACAGTGACTTTTTCCGGGTGTAATGGCTTCTCTACAATCAATTGTGGATTTTCTGAGCCCCAAATTCTACAGTTTTGCTTATTAACGTATCCACCAAGCGAAAAATGAGCTTCATCACTGAAGAAAATTTTGTTCGAAAAATCAGCATCGACGGCCTGTTTTTCCAACACCCAATTTGCGTATGTTCTTCGTTGTCCATGGTCAGCAGGCTTTAGCTCTTGTGTCAAATGGACTTTATACGGATGAAGATGCAAATCCAGATGCAAAATGCGCCATAATGAGCCATAAGATAGGCCTAAATGTTGAGCTCGACGAGGAATTGACAAATTTGGATCTTCTTCCACACTTTCAGCTACAGAAGCGATATTTTCAGCATTGCGAATGTTTCGATGATGCACAGACCTTACAATATCAGTAACAAATCCAGTTTGTTCAAATTTATTCACTGTATTCAATATGGTTTGCTTTGTAGGACGATTATGACGACCATAATCTGCTCGTAAAGCGCGAAATGTGGATACGGCAGAATCACTATTTTTATAATAAGATTTAATAATTTTAACGCGTTGGTCGATTGTTAAATGCTCCATATTCTTAAATGGCAGAATGTCAACTAAACAAATGACAGCGTACTTGACGTTTATCTTTGACAGATGTCGGTATACAGATTTCTACTTTATCAACCTCGAATTGGATAACCCGTTACATGACTGCCAGCATTGCACAGAGAATTTCTTTCATATCCGTCAACTTAGCGAAAAGAAGCTATAATTATAGATTGTCTCAAGCTCGGCGAATTGAAGAAAACATTTTCGGAATACTAGCAGGCAGATTCCGAATTCTTTTAACAACCATTAACTTGATCCAGAAAAAGCATCAAAAGTATAGTAATGACATGTTATCAATAACCTAATTATATTCGTATGAAGACGGGCACCTATTTGGAACAAGGTTTAAATGTTGGTGATTGTTCTGGCCAAATTGAACAAGGTAGCTTAAGAACACAATTTGGTTTGATTATGATAAAATAGTAGAAAACAAAATATCAACTCTTATGGCACATTAATTTACTATTTTATTAATAGATATTTTACACTTACCAGGCCTGTTTCAAGTTCATATCAAGTTTCCTCGTATATTGTAGAAATGCTCAAGTGCTGTATTTCATGATCTTGAAGAAATATCTTGAAAATACGAATAAGCTGGGAATATAAATGTCCTCTGTATCCGTGCCACTTTTTTACTTCGCGTTACCTTCTTTAATTATCGGTGTGTTAACTCATTCCAAAATGTTATCCTGTTATTCTGAATTACATACATATGGTCGTTAAAAAGGAATCAGTGTACCTAACGCGTGTCCTGTTGAACCAAAGGTACACTTTTCTTATCAATTGATATATTTTAAATTATTGTATGCTTGATGTAAATAAAAATTGGTAATGATTAAAAAACAATTTAATTGTTAGGCAATACTGTATAGTAGTATTGGTTTTTGTACAGTTTTAAAATTTTTAGCTATGCGAATAAACACAAAGAATCTCAAATTCACCAACTTTGCCCATACGAGTTCCATGGGACTTATATTTAGTATATAATACGATCATTATAGTTGATTTATGGCAGTGAAGTATGACCCAAATAACAAAAATAAACAAGTTTAGTAAATACACTGTTAAAAAAATTCTTATAATAGTTTTGAGTGAAAACTAGAAAATAAAAAAGAATTATGTTACATTATTCATAATAGCCTAGAAAGTAATTTCCATTTTTCCTCATTTTTAAGTTGTTTTACAGAAGATAATATTCCAATATATTGAAATGCCGGGTATAGAAAATTTGAGTATAAAGCCATTCGCGTTTGTCCTAAACTGTCCATAAAAAACAAAAAAATTAGGATTTTTTAGGACAAATTTCACTATACTGTACAAAATAGTGAAGTTTGTCCTAAATCCTAAAAACAGTTAAATGTGGTAGTTAGTATAATATACTAAATTTGGATAAACCGATTAAACCATTGATTGATTCGTTTTTAGGTACTAATGTAGATTGAACTTGCTGCAAATTTAACCAACACGCGAAGTGACGTATATGGTGAGATGCTATTAGCTCCTATCTAATAGAAAACACGTTTGTTTGGTTCTAGTTGATGGTTTGGTCACACGTTAACCCTATTCCCCGCATCCGACATTTTTCCATGCAGTTAAATGGATGCTGATTTTTTTCAAAAGTTGATCGCGTTAGTACCATTGAATAAAAATTACTCCTGACGACATACATAAAACCGTAATTACCACACCATTTGGCTTATTAGAATTCACCCGAATGCCGTTTGGACTACTAGAGCAATTTCCTCTAAAGCGGAACGAAATCCTAGGCAAGCACGCCATTTAGACTAAGTCTTTCAATTTACGACAGGCATACAGCATATACATGACAATGACAATGTGGTTGCCGAAATCACAACGATCGCAAAAGCTCAACAAGGCGATCAAGAACTACAAAACTTACTCTCTAGTTCGACAAACCGGCGCACTTCCAAATGGAAATTAGATAAATTTCCATTACCCGATTTAACAATGTATTGTGAAATAACTACAGAGAACAATCGCCCGTACATTCCGAGGCCGTTACGTCGAATAATTGAAGACAATTGGAGTGAAGAAAACTGTCCGCATTTTTGGATAAAAAATAAACAAAAGAACTCTCGAATTGGTAAAATTTGCACATAGAATTTATTAGCCTACAAGGTAAGGAAAAACAAAAGATATTTTTCAAACTAAACCAATTTTACACGCTTGTATCTAAGGGTATTTCTTGTAGAATACAATTTTTAAATAAAAATTGTTAGTATTTTTTCAAACTATACTTGTACACGAATAATATTTTGTAGCAAAATGGTATTATATCCTTCCTTCTATTTTACGTTCGATTTGTAGTGTTCCACGGCAAATTTGGCTGTCCTCAACACCCTAAACCCCCAATTTAAACAAAACAAACATGTTTTCCATTAGATTTTACCTAATAGCAGCTCACCATATAGATCACTTCGCATGCTGGTTAACAGGAGATTCCCGGAAAAGTTAAAAAAATTTTACGTTCGATTTGTAGTACTCCATTGCAAATTTGGCTGTCCTCAACACCCCTTAACCCCCAATTTGAGCAAAATAAACGAGTTTGTCTATTAGATAGGACCTAATAGCATCTCACCATATACGTCACTTCGCGTGGTGGTTAACAGGAGATTCCCGGAAAAATTAAGTGAATTGTACGTTCGATTTGTTTTCACCCTAAACCCCCAATTTGAACAAAACAAACGTGTTTTTCTATTAGATAGGACCTAATAGCATCTCACCATATAGTCAACTTAGAATGCTGGTTTATTGGAAATTCCCGGAAAAATTCATAAATTTTAACATTTTTGTTATTGAAAATTCGTTCTATCGAGACATTATACAAAAACATCTACACTTAGATTTAGGACAAACTTCACTAACGTATAAAGACACTATGTGTAAATTAGACGATAAAACGATATCCAGAAGACAAATAAGACAATCAGGTGAGCTAAAAACAATCAGGTGATACTTTTGAATTTTGTTCTGGCAAATTAAGTCAATTCGTTCGATATGGATAGTTTTAGTTTAAATATGTTACTAAAATCGTGGTTTGTAGGAAAATTCCTATAAGGTCACACAATGAAATGACTCAAGTTTCCAAATTGAGAGTAGGAGTATTATTTTCAGTTCTACTACATCAAGTCGATTTTATTAGTTTAAGTAATTCTTGTTAGCTTTAGGTTTACACAAACAAATAAACTAAGATCCATTTCCATATCTAGAGGATAGGTAAGATTTTTCGTTCTCGCAATTCAAATCAATTTTATTTGATTGTGTCAACCTAAACCTAAAGGTACCATTTGCAGATAGTGGAATTTTCCGACCAACTCTACGATATCCAAAATTTATCTAAACTAAAACTACTCAAACCAATAAAATCGATTTGAATTACGAGAACGAAGAATTAATCCTATCCCCTAAAAATGGAAATGGTGTGAACCTAAAGCTAACATTTGCAGATAGTGGAATTTTCCGACCAACTCTACGATATCCAGAATTTTTCTAAACTAAAACTACTCAAACCAATAAAATAGATTTGAATTACGAGAACGAAGAATTAATCGTATCCCCAAAAAATGGAAATGGTGTCAATCTAAAGCTAATATTTGCAGATAGTGGAATCTTCCGACCAACTCTGCGATATCCAGAATTTTTCTAAACTAAAACTACTCAAACAAATAAAATCGATTAGAATTACGAGAACGAAGAATTAATCCTATCCCCTAAAAATGGAAATGGTGTCATCCTAAATCTAACATTTGCAGATAGTGGAATTTTCCGACCAACTCTGCGATATCCAGAATTTTTCTAAACTAAAACTACTCAAACAAATAAAATCGATTAGAATTACGAGAACGAAGAATTAATCCTATCCCCTAAAAATGGAAATGGTGTCATCCTAAATCTAACATTTGCAGATAGTGGAATTTTCCGACCAACTCTGCGATATCCAGAATTTTTCTAAACTAAAACTACTCAAACAAATAAAATCGATTAGAATTACGAGAACGAAGAATTAATCCTATCCCCTAAAAATGGAAATGGTGTCATCCTAAATCTAACATTTGCAGATAGTGGAATTTTCCGACCAACTCTGCGATATCCAGAATTTTTCTAAACTAAAACTACTCAAACAAATAAAATCGATTAGAATTACGAGAACAAAGAATTAATCTTATCCCCTAAAAATGGAAATGGTGTCATCCTAAATCTAACATTTGCAGATAGTGGAATTTTCCGACCAACTCTACGATATCCAGAATTTTGCTAAACTAAAACTACTCAAACCAATAAAATCGATTTGAATTACGAGAACAAAGAATTAATCCTATCCTTATAAATTAGATTAAAAAATTTAATTATTTGATTAGATTAGATTTATACTTATAAATTAGATTAAAAAATTTAATTATTTGGTCTCTTAACCAAATAAAAGCGTCTACACAGATGACTCCATCTTTGTTGATGATGATGTTGATACTAGATCAAAAATAATTGTTCTGTCGTACCGCTATTTCCGGTATTTCTTATTGGTGGTTGCTCCATAAATTGTTTAAGTAAAGTGCAAATCACGTGCCTTGGTCTGTCATGTCTTTCTTTTATTTTTTCCCATGCTTGGGTGTAATTTGCCGCAGTTACCGGTAAGTGCTTTACTAAACCGTATGCGTTTCCTTTCAATACACCCTTCAAATACTGTAATTTATGTACTGGCGAAATATTCCGGTCGTAACTACAGATGCCTCAAACAAATACTTGAACGACGAAAACTACGGCTTTTCACTGTTTTATAGATTCTGAAATATCCGGCTCGAAGGACCATATGTTGCCACTGAACCTGTTTGCGCGTTTTCCAAAAACAGCAATCTCGAGTTCAGGATATAGATTTTGACAAAAAAACTCCCATTCAAATATTTTTTATCACTTTATTTTTTACAAACTTATTTTGTTCGACGATGTCTTTCCACCAAGTTTTTTTACGCTTATCTTTTATTTTATTTTATTTTTTATGTCATACCAACAATAAAGGCGCATTCACAGTGCACACCAAAAGGGTGTGCTCCTAAACTGAATTGTTTATATTGAGGGTGTTACAGTTTTATCCCTATTTTAGGAACCGCGGTAAACAATATCTGCTTTCAACGCTAGGAGGGTTGAGTTTAAATCCAATTTACTCGAGTTAGCCACAAAACCGTGATTACAGCAATTGATACATTTCCATGTATATTTGTCTGTTTGTACATATTCGTTCAACATATCGGGAATTTGACTACATCTGATGTGGTAAAAACAGTTACTTTAAAGGTTAATTTTGAATTAACTTATACGAAAATTATTTGAATTTTCATGTAGTATGAGGGTGCATTTCGGGACTGTGTGCACGAGAAGCCAATCGGGCGTGCGACGGACGTAGGTTTCCTTTTAGCTGTAGGAATTCACTATCCAGAACGGATTTCTGCGGTTCGTTTACAATCACTGCACTGTTATATCAACCCTTGTAAATAAAATGTACGAATGTATGTATAGAAATCGCTACAAATATAGGATGAGAGAGAGAGAAAGATTTGTGGTGAATCAATCTCTTCAATCTCTTTGTGGTGGATCCTCGCGCGTCTCGCTAGGCACGTTGTACTGATGCAACATTACTAATGGTGACAACAAATGGTGTTAACTAACTAACTAACTGGGCATGTTGTGATGATGCAATTTTGCTGATGATGTTAACTTACATATACTTCAATGTTTAAGAAGGTCTATTCGGTTTCTGGTGTGGTATCGCCACAGAAATCCTACGTTACGCAAAATTGTGAAATCAAAAATTACTAGCATTTCTGGCGTGACTCGAAACAAACGTACAATGACGAACTATGCTTTCATTAAAAAGTTATTTAGTTTGCGGGATCAGCTTTTTCAAATTCTTGATTAAATCGAAGGTTAGAGAATTTGACTCCAAGAATTGAAAGAGGTGACACAATTTTAATTTCAAGTACATCATTTGGTTAGGTGAGCACTAAATTAAAAATTAAACTTATCCGTTACCACCACTAAAATAGACGAGAATAGGGCCTTGTTAAGAATCGCGACTCGGCTCAACATAATACCCATTTCCATAATCCGTATATAAATTATAAATTTTTGAAAAATAATTCGATACGCTCGGCAAGTCAAAAATTGTATTCATACATAAATTTATTAAGTATTATGTTTATAATATAAAAATGTACATAAATTTTGTAAAAATTTAATGCTTTCAAGTTTCTTGTTACCCTCCAGGGTATTAATAACGCTTGTACTTTATTGTTATGCGAAAATTTTATAATTTCTTAGAAGTCATTAATTTTCAAATGTGTACTACTCAACGCGTCTGGCATAACATTAAATATATTTGCGAGTTGATCGAATCATCGGCTTTAAATTTTGTGAAAATTACGAAGGTGGGAGTATAAATTGCGTTAGGTACCTGTATAGTAAATTGAAAAATCCGTTCAAATCTATTTTGATTTCTCCATACAAATTATTCAATTTTCACTCACGTAATTTCGTAATAATTCATTACAAATTCGATCGCATTGAATCCACAATACTTTTGCGTTCCCCATTTAATTTTTATATTTTTTTTTTGTATACAGCCATCATCATCAGCAGATGAAAAATTTGTTTTCTTGCTTTAATTTTCATTGTACATATAGGTGTACAAGTATGAAATGCGGATTTTTTTTACTAATAAAACATGCAAAATTCGGGAGGATGATAAGTGATTTATTCAAAGTGTGCTTCATCGTTTGCTATACATTTTCCCCAATTTTCGGGCAATTGGTGAATACCACGCCAGTAAAAATCTTCCTCTTTTGCCGCGAACAATTCATCGATCCATTTTCGCATCTTCGTACAAACTAACGCGCTGCCCAGGAAACATCGATGAAAACAAGTGGTAATCGGAAGGAGCCAAGCCGAATGGGGTAGTATCGCGAAAATGTCGCGAATAGTGTTGCCTCTTTCGGTATTCTGGCGTTTCTTCAAGCAGTGAACGATTCAACTATACGATGCAAAAACAACATGCTTTTGTACCGAGCGATGCAAAAACGACTTCCTTTTATACCGAGCGATTTGTGTTTGCAGATCATCTGCGTCCACCTTGCATTTCCACATCATCGTATTTTTTAGAGGTCTGCAACATCGAAGTCATCACTTTTGAAACGCCGAAACCATCGTTCACATGTGTTGTATTTTTGTGCACTTTTCCAATTTATCTCTCGTATCAATTTATTACTATTTGATGACACAACAAAACGGTACAGTGTCAAATTTGTATAGCACAAATTGCATTGGTGCATCATCTGTTCTCCGAAACCCGCATTTCATACTTGTACACCTTATGCGGGTACCTTTTTTACACCGAACTAGGTGAGATGTGTTTTATGTATATCGAAAATTTATGCTGTACGCGCCTTATGCGTATCGATGTAAATATTTTAAAATTGTTGCCACATATGTTCGGATATCGATGTATATGGTATATTCAAATTTACTGTCGATATATACCGACAATTTTTGCTGTGCTAAGAAAATGAAAAAATTGAATTTCCATCTCGACGACAAGGTTGTTAGTATAAATCAAAAAAATTAATAGAAATCGGATAATAGGAAAATATTTTGAAATTTTTTGTTGGGGTGTACCTATCGATTTGGATGATAAGATTTGTACCGTTCAATGGAGGATAACTTTACTTTATTGACAAATATGTTATATTTTTGTTTGAGTGCAAAATATTTTTAAAATGAAATTCTTTATGCTTTGGTCCTTTTCTTATGGGAAACAAAATATGTTTCACCTTATGATGTTATGTTTTATAGTACCTAAGTGACGAAAATATTTTGACGAAGAGTAGACCACATAAAAACACTTCATGGCGGCAAATAATAAAAAAAAATACTTTCTATATAAATTACGCTCTCGAGAAATCCTTAAATCAGCGATAATTTATTTATATATTATCTGAACCTGGATCACGTTTGTTATATGAATCATAAATTTAAATCGAAATGTCATTTACAAAAATAACAAGAACGAACCGTAACACAGCCAAGAAAATAGCGAATTGATTTATTTTCCCAGGTTTAACGAAAACAACGAATTCTCAAAATTTCCCGCGAAGATCCCTCTGCACGAAAAAAAAAAATGAAAACTCTATGGCCTTATACAGACATTGTTAGCATAACATTATGTTTGTTTCAAAAACATATATCTGGCAGTCATACATGCTGAATATATAGAGTACTCTCGTTATACTCAACACACCATATCCAAACTTTGTGATTTATTGTCAGTTTTTATTTTCAACAAAAACATTTTTATTTTTTATTCCGCAAAAAAAAACTTTTCTTTCATACACACGTATTTCAAAGAAATTTTAAGAATAAAAAGCACGAGAAGCACAGGGAAAAGAGATAAAAGGATAAAGTTTAATTGAAATTCATTGGAATAGAATTACCAGAGATTTTGATTGAAATTGATCCTGATACGTATGTGTATTTCACAAGAATCCGACAGAGAAAAAACTAAATTGAATGTGATCAAAGTGATAAGAAAATGTTTGCCTTCGTACGAGAACGAGTACTCGTATCAATGATTTGTTTACGTTGACTTCGGCTTATTCCTTTATTTTTACTTATAACGTATTAAACCAAATTTCCATCAACCAAACGAAATGATGTTCTCTTTATGTCAGACTAATTTCCCTTTGTGTATGTGTATGTGTGTGTGTGTGTGTGTGTGAATGTGTCTGTGGCATAAAAAGGGAAACGAAACGAAAAGCTTTTTATATTACTGAAAAGCTCTGATTAGGATTATTTCGTTTGAATTATTATTTAATAAATCATGATATAATAAATGAGTGCGTGTGTGTGTGTGTTTTTGACAAGGCTTGTGTACGTACATCCTAATATTAAATATTTATAAGTATGTGTTAATCAAATTTGTATTGGGTTATTTTATATGTAATTTAATAACGTGGATGTACAAAATAATTCGATACTCTGACCTTAAAATTTTCCATAAATTGGAAAAATATATTTGTGTAACGTGGTTGATGTAGGCCTAGAGTTATTTGGCTTATTATTCTTCCCTTCCAGAAATCTTTGAATTTTACTTGGTTCTCGCGTTTTTACGCGATTAGAGATTAGAGAAATCTATTTACGTTTTTACGACGATATATCGAAGTCAAAAAAGTGATTTTTTAAAGGATCTTTCGGTGTATGTAGGTGTGTGTGCGTGGGTCCGTACAGACATAATGTCTGTATCTTCTCTACAGCCCAGATGATTCCAGTGATTTTTGGCCGAAATCAGTTCATCGGAAGTAGGAGCTTCCAGATAAGTTTCTCGTTTTTTGTAAATATTTAAAACAGTTATGATCTAAAAGATTCTAAATTAAATTTGCAAAACATTAATCTCTGCAATTTTTTAAATTTAACCGGAAACCGTTGACAAAATACCGTTTTTCTATAAAAAAATTCGGACCCTGCCATACAGCCCGATCAGATTGATTGATCAGGATGAAACTTAATATTTAAGCGTGTTCTATAAGTTGGAAGATCTCAGTGAATTTTGACTGAAATAGGTGTTCCGAAAGCGACAGTTTCCGTAGGATCTTTTACGTTTATTGCAAATATTTTGAAAAGTATATTAATTATGTAAAAATCAAATATGTACTAAATATCGATGTATTAGAATGAGATTAGTGTGCCTACCCGTGGCTCGGAGCTTGCCCACTAATTCAAAACAATATATTTTAATAAATGAGAAGCGATGTCTTTACAGGTATTATAACTACTCACTTTATTATAAATTTTTTACAGTTTATATAGTAGAATTACTTGATTCAAGTAAATGCTGCATTTCAGCATTTTATGTTTACATTCTTGATCAATAACCCAAATTCAAGTAAATGCTATATGTCAGCGCTTTATGTTTATAATTTTCTGTTACCAGTTGAATTGGTAACATATTCCCGGGCCTAGTTGTGGATTTTCTACGGATCTGACTTGGTTTTAAGTTAGCAATGATTTGTTTGACTTGCTCCTGAAGTTGATGTGGAGCTAGGATCACGGGATCGAGTGTGCCTTGATGTACTTCCGTGATGGTGCTAATTATTGCGATTTGAAAGTTGCGTAGTTTCATCATCTCCAGCATAGTGTGTATTGCAAGGTCGGTATATCCTTCATGGAACAGGATGGTTGTTAGAATTTGATTGTATGCCTAGAATTTCGAGGTTGTTTCCTCATGAGTGTGTTTCATGACATTGATAGTCGACTCTAATATGGACATCCGCTTTTGTAATAATTCATTTTAGTGTTGCCGGTTAACATTTAATTTTTCTAAGCTTTTTTGTTGGTTTTTCAATCTCTTTGATATGGCCGCCCGAATAGTTCGTTGGCAATTGGTACCTCCAAAATCGATTGATTGTATTCCCACCTAAGGCGTTTAATACTTAGTTTTGTTCATTTAATTCTAAGTGAAAAGTTTTTATCTGTGAAACAATGGCTTCACAGTACTTAAACGTTTCAGTATGTGCTGGTTGTATAAGCGTTTTGTTCGAACAAAAGCTGTCTAGTTGACGAGAAGCGTTCCCAAAGTGACTGTTCTGCCAAATAGGAAATAGGATATAATTCTCCATTTTCTATTGATTAGTCTTGCTTGACCAATTTTATCAAAGTAGATCTCGGGCCGAGCGGAGAATCTCAATATATTATATCTTATTGGTATTTCTGTTGCTACTAGTCCTAATGTACAGATTAATGCGATAGTGTACGGTAGCATCTTGGACTTTTGCTTGCTGTTGTCATTCGTTTATGCTGTTTTGCGTGGTCGTTGGGTTCAACTGCGTCATTTGCGTTTCCACTGACGAAGGTACCCTCTTGCATTGTCGATCGTCCTCAATCGGCAAAGGACTGATCTTTGTGATTGACCTTTTTAGTAATCCTTCGTTGGTGTTCTTTACTCTTACGGTTCTAACAAAACCATCGTTCCCACTATGTACCTCATGGATCCTTCATAGAAACCACTTTCCTGTAGGCAGATCATCATCTTTGACGAGCACTAGCTCTCCTTTCGCTATATTTTGTTCCGGGTTGGTCCATTTGCTTCGCTTCTGTAACGATACTATGTATTCGGTTAGCCAAATTTTTCAGAATTCTTGCATTATTTTTTGCAGAAGTCTCCATCGTGCTAAATGACCAATATTTTGATTTAAGTGGCTTGATACTGGCATCATTCGCAGTGGTTCACCTAAGGAAATGTTCAGGTGTTATAATTGTGAAGTCATTGGGATCTGATGACAGTGGGAGAAGAGGACTTGCGTTGAGACATGATTCTATTTGACAAACAATTGTTGTTATCTCTTCAAACGTTAGATGTTGTTCTCCAATTATTCTAAATTCTAGGATTTAACTGCGGCTTCCCATAGTCCATCCATGTGCGGTGCTCTCGGTGGTATAAAATGCCATTGGGTGACATCCTTTGTAAGCTGTTCTACAAGCTTTTCTTCATAAGTTTTGAAGCCCCTATAAAGTTGGAGCCACAGCCACTGTAGAGTTCCGAACAATTACCTCGACGTGCCGTGAAGCGTCTAAATGCTACTAAAAAAGCTTCAGATGACAAGTTGCTTACTACTTCTAAGTGAACGGCTTTTATTGCAAAACAGACGAAGACTGCTAAATAGCCTTGGTAGCTTTTGTTACCTCATCCAGGTGAACATCGGAACTGGTAAGGCTCAGCATAATTCACTACTGTATTAGCGAATGGTCTTGTTGAAGTCGCTCTTGCTTCTGGAAGATCTCCCATCATTTGGCCCAGTGTCCGTGAATGAAAGCTAGTGTGAGGGATTTGCTTTCGTGCAACGTCATCTTGTGTACGTAGTCTATCAGCAGCGTTGTGAAATGACTCTTATAAGGAATAATTATTGGATGTTTAATGCTGAAACAAACTCTGGCGTTAGACAGCCTTCCCCCTATTCGCAACAATCCGTCTTTGCCTATTTCCGGATTAAGGGTACTGAGTTTTGATTCGCTATGTGTGCCATGGTGTTCGTCAAGTGTTCCTAAGGAAAACTTTAAGAATGTAAGCGATGCTCTTGATTGCTTTTGTGATCGATGAACATCGTTCTATCAAAGCCCGTATGAAGCCTTCTTCTTTAGTTGTCATAGTGAATACGCATACTTGGTTCCTGGACTCTTCTGTGGTCTCTTCAACTTGTGGTTGGAAAGCATATTTGAAAGAGTCTCTGACTGAGCTTGGTCCGTTCCACCAGTGAGTGTGATCTATTAATCTTGTAGAGTGCAATCCTTTCGATACACAATCCGCCGGATTTTCGTCGGATTCCACATACCCCTATTGTCTCCACTATCCTGTTTGCAACGTGCGTTTTGAATCTATGAGGTTTACCTTTAATCCATGCTAACTTTATCATTGAATCCGTCCATGCAAATGATGATGTGATGATCTCCGGTTCTTGTAACGCTTGTTTAGTTTTCTTGATTAATTTTGATAGTACTGCAATTTGGGGATGGTTAATTTGGATTTTAACGGCGCAACCTTAGTTTAAGCAGTGACAAAAATTACTTTGCTTTGGTTGTGGTAATTTTAGATTTGTAGTAAATTACTACTGCATATACAGCTTCTGATGCATCACAGAAGCCGTGTAACTCGCCGGTTTAACCATCTTTTACTTTTTCTAACGTCTGCAATTGGGTAGCATAGTAAATCCATTTTGCTTTTAATTCAGTGGGCAGTTGTGTGTCCCAACCTGTTCCTAATGTACATAGTGATTGCATCAATATTTTGGCTTTTATTGTAACTGGTGCCAGCCACCCTATCGGGTCAAATAGTTTGGAAGTTTCGGATAGAACTTTTCTTCTTTATTATAAGTGTTTCAATATTTGGTGGTTTAATTTTAAATTGAAAATATCTCTTGTAGGAGGGGGGTCAGAGAGGGGTTTAAATAGTTTCCCCTAATTCGATTGTGTGGTTGCTTTCATTTCGATGTTCAGTATCTATGTTTCCTAGTATCTGCTGGTTGTTGCTGCTCCATTTCCGCAGATTGAAACCTCCTTGCCTCAAACATTTATCTACTTGTTCTTGCATCCTCCTAGTTTATTTGATGGAATCCGCTCTTGATAGTATGTCATCGACATAAAAATCCTCAGTGACTGCTATTTTTGCAGCTGTGTATTTATGGCCCTCATCTTGCACTAGTTGACGTAGGACTCTTATGGCTAGATCTGTAGCCGAGGCTGTACCATTCATAACAGTTTTCATCTTGTACGTGCTGATTGTTCTTTTGTCGTTTCTACATAGTATCAACTGATAGGTTTTTATCTGGATAACGGATTTTTATTTGCCTGAAAATCTTTTCGATGTCAGCTTTAAACGCACACTTATGTTTCCTCCAGCGTAACAATATATCTACGAGTGGTTGTTGCATTGTGGGGAAGGTGTGGGACAGGCCATGGAACGATATTCCATTTGACCTTTTAGCTGAAGCGTCAAAGACTACTCTGAGCTTTGTTGTTGAGCTATCATCTTTGAGTACTCCATGATGTGGTAGAAAATAGTTTCTACCTGCATCATAACGTTGGTTTATTTCTCCCATGTGCAATATGATGTATTCTACAATAAAGCTCTGTATTCATTCCTCATCTGTTGGTTTTTATTTAGTTGTTTTTCCACTTGAAGAAGGCGAGCTATAGCTTTATTCCTGGATCGCCTAATATAAAATTGTGGCTTTTAAATGGTAATGCGACCTGGTATGTACTATTTTCTAATCTTTTGTAGTTCTTTTGAAAGTGCTCTTCGCATTTCTGTTCATCACTGGTAAATTCCCGTTCTACTTGGCTTCTTAAGTTTGCAAAAACTTCTTGAGCTGATTCTCTAAATCGATATACGATATCATAGATTTTATGTGGTGATGTTGGATATTTGGGCTTTTGATTTTTCCAAACACTTTGGAAAAATCAAAAGCTCAAGTATCCAACATCACCACATAAAATCTTTTGGTTGTTGAGGAAATCGAGCCTTTTATAATTTCACTCAATACGATCTTTGGATAATAATGTGCTCCAAGAAACATGTCTATGGGACTCGGTGTGTTATAGTTTGGCAGATCCATGCTCTAAGATGTTTAGATATTCCCAGTCTTGGGTTTATATCAGTTGTTCTTGTAGCAGTGTCGTGAGTTTTTGAAATACTAAAGCATTTAAGTGTAAATCAAATTTGGATGCTATGATAGATTGGATTTTGAGGCTCACTATTTTCTTTACCTCCCCAATATTGCGACCACCGACTCCAGCTATTTTGGCACATATGTTCTGCCACTTCAGCTTCAATTTTTGAAATGCTTCCACAGTAATGAAAGTTGCGTGAGATCCTGGGTCAATTAGGACTCTTAAAGTTGCGTGGCTCCTTTACCGTGATATATACGTTGGTTATTAGTTTAAAAAAGTTTAACTCACCCGTGACCGTGGTTTGTACTTTGGGCTTTGCTGTATGCAAAACGTTTGCATACAGCAAACGTAATCGAACGTTTTGTCTCTCGGTCGAAATGGTATGTTTGATGTGCTGATGATAGGCATCTTGTACATAGCTGGTTTAGTAGCACTATTTGGTTTTTATCTGTTGCAGACAGTTGTTTGAACCGTGAACAAAATGGTCTAATGAATGGTTCAACTGGCAATAGATGCAAATCTTGCGTAGGGTTGTTGTGGCAAACGATTGTCTTACCATTTGCGGCTTGGGTTGTTGCGATTGATTTTTTTGGGCTATATGATGCTTCCAAGGGCTTTAAGCGTTGTTCAACAAACTTCAGAAATTCTTCGGTTTTCTGAAATTCAGTTGGGTCCTGGAGCGAACTTTCATATAATCTTTGTGTTTCACTGTCCAATTTTTTTTGGATAATGTGAAAATTAGAAATGAATTCCAGGATTCGACGTTTATTCCTAGACTTCTGATTGCATGTATGCACTCATTAGTTGTGTCGTGCAAATTTATAATTGAGGCTGCTAATTCTGTATTAATTGATGGTTGGTTTAGCAACGTATTTAGGTAAGCTGATATGATTAACCGTTTGTTGTTGTATCTATTGCTGCCAGCGGTTGCTTCCAAGTGGCCTATTAGTTTAGCTGATGCTCCACTAAGATGGGTTTTCAGATAGTTTATTCTATGCGTGTCTGAGAGCGTTTGGTTTTGATCTATCAGACATTTGAATATTTCAGAAACACTACTCTATTTCATGTAATCTCCATAGAACGTGGGTGTTTCAATCGGGTTTAGCTTTACTTCTGATCTTGTGTGACTGGTACCTGATGTTTCTTCCATCGCAGTGGTAATTTCGATTATCATCTTTGTGTAACTTTCTTTTAATGCTTCATAATTCTCTCTTGTGAAGTCCTAGCCGCTCATGGTCATCGTCTGAGGCCTCGATACGAAGGCCTTCATGCCTATCAAATATTTGTTTCATCGCCCGCGGCTTGTGCTGTATGGCGAATTGCATATCTTGCTTGCTTTGTCTTTCATCCAAGACGTTTCAACATTTTATGTTTATAATTTCCTGTTACCAGTTGAATTGGTAACAATCGGTCCAGATTAATTTTCCGAAGTGTAAGTAAAGTTTCAAACTTAAGCTTTTTCCATAAATTGGGAGATTCCAATGATTTTTAGCCGAAATCGGCCCGCCAGAAGTGACAGCCTTCTTATAAATTAAAAAACTCAAAATTAAAATTACAACAATAACGCGGTTACCTAATGGAATGGTCGTTATGAGTCAAAAATTCAAATTAATCCGCGGTCCAGCGATAACGGACGGAAAAGTATGGGGTGGTTGGGAAGTTAATGTGTATAAGTATAGGTGTCGATTATCATAGTCGTTTGTCACTCAGATTGACGCTAAATGGAATGATTTTCTCGAATGAAATTCTTTTTATGAAATTTATATCCTAATTCTTGTGTGGAACCATTCCAAAACTATTTATTTTAATTTAGTGAACTGTTTTGAACAGCTCAAGTTGTTTACTTTATATGCCTTTACTTGGTATCATCTCTGAGATTTTTTTAATCGGCCATCTAACATTTAAAGAATAAATTTTTTTACTCGTAATAACTTTTAGACTTTTAGACCAAAATTATTATGATAAAATGTGATCCCGGTATTTATATGAAATATACATTTTTGTCAATCTTCAAGGTGTGCTTTTTATACTTTTAATTACTACACCTTTTAGAGTTACACTTTTCGTTAATTTGTGGAACTACACTTTTCGTTAAAAACTTCACAAATGTATCATGCACAGACTTCAAAAATAAAGAATTAATTGAAACTTCAACCCACCTAAATACACCTCATTTTGGTAGATTATGGGAGGCGGCAATGAAATTTTTCTGACCCGAATATACGCAATATTAAGGTCAAGACAAGACAACTCTAAGGCGAGTAAAGAAGTGCTTGATCTTGTGATTTTTCGCATTTCTTTATCGGTCCTGCAGCCAATCTTTCATAACTTCATTGGCTGCAATTATATTGCACCTTACCAAGTGATGCGTGCAGTGTGTACAGTGTATTACCAAGTGATTAAATAGGATTTATGATGAAACAACTAAGTATTATTTGTGGATTATGCGGCTAAATGTGTTTCACCCGTTTGCTTAAGTTTAATTTACACTGCTTTGTTTCTTTTACAGATAATCCCCAAACCTAAACTCAGAAATAATTTACCATAAATAACCTTCAATAAATGTTGATCAATAAATTAGATAAATTACCACTGTCTAATTTATATTTTTTTTTAATAAAAGTATTCCTTTGTTAATTCGAAAACCAAACGATTTGGCTCCCAATCAGATAATCAAAAAAATGTTCGTTTTGTTGGGTTTTATATACACGTTGAAGTACAAAATCCATTTTTCACATACAATTTTACATATAAAATATAACAATTTATCTCAATAATAAAATTCACAAATCTCTTATTTTTTGCGCAAACGATACATCCTTCTCTTATCACAACATCCAGAGGATCAGAAAAAATTGTATAATACAGCAGCAGCGCCTTAATAAAATTTATTACTTTTGAATAACAAATATTACTGGGAAATTACCGTACAGGTTCTTATTTTGTATCTGTTTGTTGAATTTTTTTTATACTTGTATCCCTCATGTGAGTTTATTTGATTTTTATGTATTCAAATATTATGAACGTATAAAGCTTTTCAGAATATGTAGGTCAATTGGCTGGGTTGGATATTTTCAACAAACTTAGTAAAAGCTTAGTTGACGGGATAACACATTACTTTTAAGTGCATACTCGTAAGCCTAACTATTAATCAATTCCGATTCTCATTATTTCACATTTACTAATCATATTAAGAGATTAATTATATAAGATTCCAATAAAATAAAACTCTTCAATCATATCATGATTACTAATTCAATTAAATTAATGGAAACGCTTTATTACTCTGGACTAACGAACGAGCAACAAAATAACGAGGCCAATAAAATTTATGAATCGCTCTGTGCATAGCAATCATGAAATACGTTTAGGTTCTATATGCGACGATAACAAGGATATTATAATATGTCCAATAAAAATAATGTCAGTCTACTTAGCAAGAAAACCATAAAGTGGAAGAATAAACCGGCGTCTTCGTATATTGTTACCAAACCCCCATATACGTACACACACACACACACACGCTAAAAAATTATTATTACCAATATAAATTTTACCATTTAACGTTTTTCTTTTATCTGTGAATTTCAGATGAACTTTTTCTATAAAATCGCTCGTAATACATACATACTCGTACACTTCCGCAAAATTCAAAAATGTATACCACATACGAATACTCACAAAACTAAAAAAAAACGGTAAACAATAATATTTTACAATCAAAAAGTAGAATATACATATGCGATATAAATAGCAAACACTATATACCCCCAATCTTATATTCAGCTTGTAAAGCTCTTTTTTCCGAATAAAAACCTCATCAGCATTAGACATTTATGAAATTCCATTCTTTCCGACGAACCAAAACTTGTACGAAATAAATTAGAAAATTTATGGCGAACAGAAAAAAAAATGTTTGCTCTTGTGTACCCATAGACACAATACTCGTATATTCGGATTGTATTCACAAAAGCGGAATGGTTTTTACTTTTCCCGTATTCAGGTCGCGCATCAAATAAACATTTCAAAAGCACATAAAATAAGCACACAAAAACAATAAAAAACACAAATACTACAAAACGGGAGTGTGGGCAGGGGGGAACAAAATAAAAATACTAATATGTAAGTTGAAAAATGAAAATTTATTTTCATTTTGTCACCTTCAATATGTGTTATGTGCGCGGAGGAATTGTTTGTTTTTATTTTGTTTCAGCTGTTTGGTACAAAAAATGTTTTACGTTTTTTTTTTGGAGGGAAAACTAAACACAAAAAAGGTTAAAATGTAGAATATTCGGGTGTATAGTAAACTGTTAAAGACAGTAATGCGAAAGATATATACATAAGTGGTTTCTGCGGTATATTTCTAGGTAGATTTACGTGAAAATACTAAATTCTTATGAATCTAGAGGCCAGGAGGAAATTAACCGTTTAAAGAGGTATTGCGGCATTCATGTAGATTTGTTAAAATCAGGTCGCTTTAGCCTGGTCTCGCATTTTATGTCATTGTGCGTTAAACCAAATTTAAATTGAATTTGGAATAAGGCCCTTTTCGCAACCGATACTATTATTTGCCACATAATTAGGTTTGAAATTTTATTAAATGAAAAAGCATTTTTAAGTCCCAAGAAGTTTGTACCAAAGAATTTTTTGATACTGAACAGTAGTAATTGCACTGTGAAACCAAAATTTTGGCGAAATAACTACGTTATAATAGAAAGAGACGAAAATAAGCGGCATATTATTTTATTTTGCTGAAACGGTAGCAACAGAAAGAGTAAGAAATAATCTTGAGAAAACAAAATAAAAGACATTCTCCTTTAAATGAGTTCAATAAGTTAATTTAAAAAAATATAATTTAAATATTATATTTAAACTAAACATTATTTAATAAATAGATGTTTAATTTTTCTTTAAATTAGCTAAACAAACAGAATTATTGAAAGAATACAAAGTATAACTCAGAGCAGGAGTTGAGTTGCTTTAGTGGATTTCAGTGATATAAATAATTTAGAAAATAAATCGTAGTCTGTATATGAAAATTCCGCATCGTTGAAATGATAGCCTTAGAATAACAGTCAAACGCCCTTTCCATGCGGAAATTAGTGATATATTACATTGCGATCTCGAAATTGAAATCGATTTTATGGGTTTGAGTAGTTTTAGTTTAGAAAAATTCTGGGTATTGTAGAGTTGGTCGGAAAATTCCACTATCTGCAAATGTTAGATTTAGGATGACACCATTTCCATTTTTTAGGGGATAGGATTAATTCTTTGTTCTCGTAATTCAAATCGATTTTATTGGTTTGAGTAGTTTTAGTTTAGCAAAATTCTGGATATCGTAGAGTTGGTCGGAAAATTCCACTATCTGCAAATGTTAGATTTAGGATGACACCATTTCCATTTTTAGGGGATAAGATTAATTCTTTGTTCTCGTAATTCTAATCGATTTTATTTGTTTGAGTAGTTTTAGTTTAGAAAAATTCTGGATATCGCAGAGTTGGTCGGAAAATTCCACTATCTGCAAATGTTAGATTTAGGATGACACCATTTCCATTTTTAGGGGATAGGATTAATTCTTCGTTCTCGTAATTCTAATCGATTTTATTTGTTTGAGTAGTTTTAGTTTAGAAAAATTCTGGATATCGCAGAGTTGGTCGGAAAATTCCACTATCTGCAAATGTTAGATTTAGGATGACACCATTTCCATTTTTGGGGGATAGGATTAATTCTTCGTTCTCGTAATTCTAATCGATTTTATTTGTTTGAGTAGTTTTAGTTTAGAAAAATTCTGGATATCGCAGAGTTGGTCGGAAAATTCCACTATCTGCAAATGTTAGATTTAGGATGACACCATTTCCATTTTTAGGGGATAGGATTAATTCTTCGTTCTCGTAATTCTAATCGATTTTATTTGTTTGAGTAGTTTTAGTTTAGAAAAATTCTGGATATCGCAGAGTTGGTCGGAAGATTCCACTATCTGCAAATATTAGCTTTAGATTGACACCATTTCCATTTTTTGGGGATACGATTAATTCTTCGTTCTCGTAATTCAAATCTATTTTATTGGTTTGAGTAGTTTTAGTTTAGAAAAATTCTGGATATCGTAGAGTTGGTCGGAAAATTCCACTATCTGCAAATGTTAGCTTTAGGTTCACACCATTTCCATTTTTAGGGGATAGGATTAATTCTTCGTTCTCGTAATTCAAATCGATTTTATTGGTTTGAGTAGTTTTAGTTTAGATAAATTTTGGATATCGTAGAGTTGGTCGGAAAATTCCACTATCTGCAAATGGTACCTTTAGGTTTAGGTTGACACAATCAAATAAAATTGATTTGAATTGCGAGAACGAAAAATCTTACCTATCCTCTAGATATGGAAATGGATCCTAGTTTATTTGTTTGTGTAAACCTAAAGCTAACAAGAATTACTTAAACTAATAAAATCGACTTGATGTAGTAGAACTGAAAATAATACTCCTACTCTCAATTTGGAAACTTGAGTCATTTCATTGTGTGACCTTATAGGAATTTTCCTACAAACCACGATTTTAGTAACATATTTAAACTAAAACTATCCATATCGAACGAATTGACTTAATTTGCCAGAACAAAATTCAAAAGTATCACCTGATTGTTTTTAGCTCACCTGATTGTCTTATTTGTCTTCTGGATATCGTTTTATCGTCTAATTTACACATAGTGTCTTTATACGTTAGTGAAGTTTGTCCTAAATCTAAGTGTAGATGTTTTTGTATAATGTCTCGATAGAACGAATTTTCAATAACAAAAATGTTAAAATTTATGAATTTTTCCGGGAATTTCCAATAAACCAGCATTCTAAGTTGACTATATGGTGAGATGCTATTAGGTCCTATCTAATAGAAAAACACGTTTGTTTTGTTCAAATTGGGGGTTTAGGGTGAAAACAAATCGAACGTACAATTCACTTAATTTTTCCGGGAATCTCCTGTTAACCACCACGCGAAGTGACGTATATGGTGAGATGCTATTAGGTCCTATCTAATAGACAAACTCGTTTATTTTGCTCAAATTGGGGGTTAAGGGTGTTGAGGACAGCCAAATTTGCAATGGAGTACTACAAATCGAACGTAAAATTTTTTTAACTTTTCCGGGAATCTCCTGTTAACCAGCATGCGAAGTGATCTATATGGTGAGCTGCTATTAGGTAAAATCTAATGGAAAACATGTTTGTTTTGTTTAAATTGGGGGTTTAGGGTGTTGAGGACAGCCAAATTTGCCGTGGAACACTACAAATCGAACGTAAAATAGAAGGAAGGATATAATACCATTTTGCTACAAAATATTATTCGTGTACAAGTATAGTTTGAAAAAATACTAACAATTTTTATTTAAAAATTGTATTCTACAAGAAATACCCTTAGATACAAGCGTGTAAAATTGGTTTAGTTTGAAAAATATCTTTTGTTTTTCCTTACCTTGTAGGCTAATAAATTCTATGTGCAAATTTTACCAATTCGAGAGTTCTTTTGTTTATTTTTTATCCAAAAATGCGGACAGTTTTCTTCACTCCAATTGTCTTCAATTATTCGACGTAACGGCCTCGGAATGTACGGGCGATTGTTCTCTGTAGTTATTTCACAATACATTGTTAAATCGGGTAATGGAAATTTATCTAATTTCCATTTGGAAGTGCGCCGGTTTGTCGAACTAGAGAGTAAGTTTTGTAGTTCTTGATCGCCTTGTTGAGCTTTTGCGATCGTTGTGATTTCGGCAACCACATTGTCATTGTCATGTATATGCTGTATGCCTGTCGTAAATTGAAAGACTTAGTCTAAATGGCGTGCTTGCCTAGGATTTCGTTCCGCTTTAGAGGAAATTGCTCCAAACAAGTAGTCCAAACGGCATTCGGGTGAATTCTAATAAGCCAAATGGTGTGGTAATTACGGTTTTATGTATGTCGTCAGGAGTAATTTTTATTCAATGGTACTAACGCGATCAACTTTTGAAAAAAATCAGCATCCATTTAACTGCATGGAAAAATGTCGGATGCGGGGAATAGGGTTAACGTGTGACCAAACCATCAACTAGAACCAAACAAACGTGTTTTCTATTAGATAGGAGCTAATAGCATCTCACCATATACGTCACTTCGCGTGTTGGTTAAATTTGCAGCAAGTTCAATCTACATTAGTACCTAAAAACGAATCAATCAATGGTTTAATCGGTTTATCCAAATTTAGTATATTATACTAACTACCACATTTAACTGTTTTTAGGATTTAGGACAAACTTCACTATTTTGTACAGTATAGTGAAATTTGTCCTAAAAAATCCTAATTTTTTTGTTTTTTATGGACAGTTTAGGACAAACGCGAATGGCTTTATACTCAAATTTTCTATACCCGGCATTTCAATATATTGGAATATTATCTTCTGTAAAACAACTTAAAAATGAGGAAAAATGGAAATTACTTTCTAGGCTATTATGAATAATGTAACATAATTCTTTTTTATTTTCTAGTTTTCACTCAAAACTATTATAAGAATTTTTTTAACAGTGTATTTACTAAACTTGTTTATTTTTGTTATTTGGGTCATACTTCACTGCCATAAATCAACTATAATGATCGTATTATATACTAAATATAAGTCCCATGGAACTCGTATGGGCAAAGTTGGTGAATTTGAGATTCTTTGTGTTTATTCGCATAGCTAAAAATTTTAAAACTGTACAAAAACCAATACTACTATACAGTATTGCCTAACAATTAAATTGTTTTTTAATCATTACCAATTTTTATTTACATCAAGCATACAATAATTTAAAATATATCAATTGATAAGAAAAGTGTACCTTTGGTTCAACAGGACACGCGTTAGGTACACTGATTCCTTTTTAACGACCATATGTATGTAATTCAGAATAACAGGATAACATTTTGGAATGAGTTAACACACCGATAATTAAAGAAGGTAACGCGAAGTAAAAAAGTGGCACGGATACAGAGGACATTTATATTCCCAGCTTATTCGTATTTTCAAGATATTTCTTCAAGATCATGAAATACAGCACTTGAGCATTTCTACAATATACGAGGAAACTTGATATGAACTTGAAACAGGCCTGGTAAGTGTAAAATATCTATTAATAAAATAGTAAATTAATGTGCCATAAGAGTTGATATTTTGTTTTCTACTATTTTATCATAATCAAACCAAATTGTGTTCTTAAGCTACCTTGTTCAATTTGGCCAGAACAATCACCAACATTTAAACCTTGTTCCAAATAGGTGCCCGTCTTCATACGAATATAATTAGGTTATTGATAACATGTCATTACTATACTTTTGATGCTTTTTCTGGATCAAGTTAATGGTTGTTAAAAGAATTCGGAATCTGCCTGCTAGTATTCCGAAAATGTTTTCTTCAATTCGCCGAGCTTGAGACAATCTATAATTATAGCTTCTTTTCGCTAAGTTGACGGATATGAAAGAAATTCTCTGTGCAATGCTGGCAGTCATGTAACGGGTTATCCAATTCGAGGTTGATAAAGTAGAAATCTGTATACCGACATCTGTCAAAGATAAACGTCAAGTACGCTGTCATTTATTTAGTTGACATTCTGCCATTTAAGAATATGGAGCATTTAACATACGCAAATTGGGTGTTGGAAAAACAGGCCGTCGATGCTGATTTTTCGAACAAAATTTTCTTCAGTGATGAAGCTCATTTTTCGCTTGGCTGATGTCAATTGGCCTCCAAGATCCTGTGATTTAACGCCTTTGGATTTCTTTTTGTGGGGCTACGCGAAAGATCGTGTTTACGCAAACAATCCTCAAACTCTTGACGAATTGAAAACTAATATTCGTAAGGTAATGGCCGAGATACCGCCCGAAATGTGCCGAAAAGTCATTGAAAATTACCGCAAAAGAATCGAGGCCTGTAAGAAGTCCCGTGGAGGACATTTGAATGATATCTTGTTTAACTAAAAATGGCAAGGATCAATCTGTAAAATGAAATAAAAATTACAATACATTCCGAATAATTAGTGTGTTTTTTTTAAGTTTACTTTATCAAGCTTGAATTGAATAACCCATTACTTTTATAAATGTTTCAAGTGCTTTTATAAGATATACACGGAATATATAATATATAAATTAGTGGATATGCTGTTCTAACAAGACTGTTCTGATGATATTTTGTTTACTTAAATGTGCTTAGTGCCATTTCTATTTGCATTTTACAGTACTTTATTTTTTTTGCTTTTTGTAATCATTAATATGAAATTAAAGTTTATTGTGGCATAATCCAATCATCAAATACATTAAAACTATCATAATTTTATATTTTATGTGACCTGTGCTTCCTATTAAAACACAATCGATATATTATAAAAACATAAAGTGTGGTGTGTTAATTGCATCATTTTACGGTACAATCGATAGATTACCTACGGTTAATTTTATAATCAAATAGTTTTTCGTTTCACCTGACTTGGTGTGTGGCGTATATCAAAACTCATCTGTTTGAACCATGCCACTTAATAGTAATTCCGCAAAAAACATACCTAGCTTCGCGGATGAATTTGATGGTTTTGCCAGAAATGTCAAGCAAGACTTACTTAAATGTATTGACTCACATTTGAGTGATTTCAAGAATCAAATTGAAGTTATTATCGCTAAAATCAATGAGCAGGGTGACGAAATTGTACGTCTAAGTGAAAGGATTGATTATCTAGAGACCGAACAAAGATCCTGTGATATAGTAATTACGCAAGTTCCTGTTTTAACTAACGAAGTTGTTGCTGATGTTGTCGCTAAAATTAGTAATTCGATCAATTTCAACTGTAACGACCACAGTTTTTCTGCATTCTGGACTAAAAGTAAAACTTCGGTGAGCAGTGGTAAAACGTCATCGAGCAGTAGTGCCCCTCCGATAATAATCAAATTTGCACTGAAAGCATCGGCTATCGAATTTTTTAACCAGTACAAGGTTAAACAATCATTATCATTAAAGGATATTGGTATGAATTCATCGACACGAATTTACATAAATAGAGGCTTAACAACTAAAACTAAATTGATATTCGGCGAGGCCAAGAAAATCTACAAATCTGGAGGTATTTATAAAACTTTCATTAAATCGGGAGTTGTATACATTCTAAAAACTAAGACGTCAGTGCCAACTTCAGTGAGTAGTATACAACAATTGAGAATTATGGTTGACAATGAATATTCCACTCACCCATCTACTCATCTAACTTCGGCCAGTATTCCTGTTCCAGTTATGCTACTTGAAAGTGATGATGTCATCACAAATACTAACCAACGTGGTTACACAACCAGATCGAAAACATCATCTACTATACCTCTACGTAACAACGTCGGAACATTATTTATGGAAGTTCCTTCTACTGTGGAGTTAAGTGTTATTGTAATAATGCATTAATCGTGAATGGATGTCCCGTGACGTCAACCTCTTTTTATTTTTCAATACATATTTTCATTCAATAAATTGTGACGTCGATCTCTTTTTATTTTCTATTTAATTTTTTTATTTTTATTCTCATTCTTATTCTCAGTACGGTTATTTAACGTGAATTGATATTCATATTATAGTAGCTTACTGGTTTAAATGTTGTTTTGGTGGCGGGAATTGGCGCATGAATTATTAATCATGTATTTTGTACAACGTTTTAATTTAATTTAACTGCGTTTATTTGAATTAATTGCAACTTTCTCTTACATTTGTTTTATGAGACCAGAATAATAATTTTTGCAAATTTAATGATTATATATAGTTTTAGTAAGTTAGTTCCTAGTGTTAGAGTTACCTATGGTGTGTGCAGCGGCAGGCTATTCATTAATTTTGATATTAATTTCATTTTGATTTATATGTTTCTTATATATCTCATTTTTTCCGAAACATACTGGGATGTTACATGAATCATCTACGTGTTAATTCACATGCTTCCTCCTCAATAGTAAACAATGTGGTTCTCAAATCTTCAATTAACAGGTACACAGGTCTGAATTTTTCTTTTCTAAACACTCGTAGTATTCTTCACAAGATTGATGAAATTAGGGAGTTAGTGTGCGGTGTAAAACTTGATATTCTCTGCTTTGTTGAGACATGGCTCCATGATCGCATTCCGGATGCTTCAATTTGTCTTTCTGGAAACAATATGTTGCGATTGGACCGAAATTTGTATTCAATAAAAAAGGAAGGTGGAATCTGCGTTTTCCTGAAATCAGGCATTCGATATAAACTGGTACATGGTCATTGTGCAGCTAATTTGGAGGTAATTCTCATAGAACTATTACTCGGAGCAACTAAGGTGTTGTTGGTTGTTGCATATAGACCGCCGAATAAACGTTTCCTTGAAGATTTTGGGACCTTCTTGCAAAATTATAGTGTTAACTATAATGATGTTGTACTGTGCGGTGATTTCAATTGTGACCTTAAAGCAACTAAATCGACCACGAAAAAATTTAAAAGGTTACTAACTGAATACTCTCTCACTCCCGTGAACACCGAGCCAACATTTTTCACGTCACACTCTAGTTCATTATTGGACTGTATTATTTCTAATACGGATAAAATTGTATTTCATAACCAAATCTCGGTTGGATTTAGTGATCACGATCTTCTTTACTTTTCCTATGACATTAAACATGAGAGATCTATTCCTAAAATCTCATTTCGCGACTATAATAGCATTAACTCATCAGATTTGCTTGATAAATGTAATAACTTAAACTGGAGCATGGTTTATAATTTTAACAACCCTGTTGATAAAGTAGAATACTTTACAGAACTAGTTGTAGACTTGTTTGAGGAATTTGTGCCACTAAGGACTATATCACCCAAACCTAAACAGCCGCCTTGGTTCAATGATGAGATCAGGGATACCATAAATTTCAGGGATCTTATTTTACGTCGGTGGAAGCGTACAAGAAGAATTGAACTGTATACCAAGAATATAAAGCCGTACGAAATAAGAGTAACAATATTATAAAACGCGCAAAGTCCAATTATTTTTCATCTATATTGCACCCATCTCTTCCTTCAAAAGTGTTTTGGATAAATTTGAAATCTGTTGGTTCCTTTCTATCATCCAACGAAAAACCATCTACGCAATTTTCACCAAGTGAGTTCAATAATTACTTTTCTCATATCAGTGCACGTTCAGCGGGGTTACCAACCTTTGATGTTCTAATGAACTCTAGTTCGATGGAAGGTAACTTTAGTTTTAATAACATCGATATCACTGACCTTATGGATGCTTTGGATTCCGTTAAATCAAACGCTGTCGGAGTTGACGAAATACCAATTAAGTTCGTTAAACTTATTTTACCAAAGGTTGATTGCTACTTACTACATATTTTTAATAGCCTAATAACATTTTCTATCTTTCCTGAGAAATGGAAGCAATCAATCATTATTCCCATTCCTAAGAATAAAAATCCCAAATGCTTATCTGATTTTCGCCCTATTAGTCTGCTTCCCGCTTTGTCTAAAGTTTTTGAAAAAATACTGCAATCACAAATATTAACTTACGTTGAATCGGAAAATTTACTATCAAAGTACCAGTCTGCTTACAGACGTCATTTCAGCACTAATAGTGCTTTACTACACATCAATGACGACATCCGCAGGGCCATAGATAAGGGTTATCTTTGTACGCTGGTTCTTCTAGACTTTAGTAAAGCTTTCGATAAAATTGATCATTCAATTTTGGTTAGCAAACTTCGTAACAGTTTTAAGTTCTTAATGTCGGCTTGTCGTTTGGTTTTGTCATATCATAGTCACATCATAGATCTAATTCAGGAATTTCTAGCTCTTGTTATACTGATTGCGGTGTTCCCCAGGGATCGGTATTAGGTCCTTTTCTATTCATGATGTATATAAACGACCTACCTGCTATTATCACTCAATGCAAATATCACCTTTTCGCTGATGACCTGCAAATTTATAGATTTTGTAGGCCCAACGAGATAACAAATTCTATTGGAACTGTTAATTCCGATATCGAATTGATAACGAAATGGTCTATAGAAAATTATCTTGAACTTAATGGTGGAAAAACCAAATCTATTATTATATCTTCTACAATTCGTGATACGCACTACCTACCTAAAATCAGTGTACTTGGAGAGGAGGTAGATTTCTCTGATTCTGTGAATAATTTAGGCTTAACTTTTAACAAATGCTTATGCTGGAGTTACCACATCGAAACAGTTTGTAATCGAGTAATTTCTTTATTAAGAATGTTATGGGCTACCACGAAGTGCTTTAATACCAATCTTAGACTCCAATTGGTGAAATCTTACATCCTTCCACATTTTTTGTACGGAGATATTGTCTTCTTTGTATTAAAGAAGAAGTACTTTAATGAACTTCGATTGATATTTAATTCTTGTGTGAGATACGTATACGGGCTAAGAAAGCACGACCACATCTCGAATTTTACTAATTCATTACTTGGTTGTTCTCTTGCTGAATTCTATGAGTTTTGAGTTTGTTTATACATTTTCAAGTTCTTAAAGTATAAACAGCCCACCTATATTGTTGAGAAATTAGTTTCGTCTTCCAATCGTCATATTCATCTTTTGACTCCGGCTATTAATAAATGTAATCTGATGAATTCATCATTCTTTGTGAGGGGAGTTAGCATGTGGAATTCGTTAAGTAATGACTTCAAGAAATCTAAATCTCCCGCCGTGTTTCGGAAAAAATACTTTTCTTCAGCTTAATAATATCAAAATTCTATTTTTATTCTTTTGCCAATTTCAAGTTTTGAATCGCTAATATGTCGCTGTACACCTATAGGTTAATTTAATAAATAAAATTTGTAATAGATTAGAATAAAGTAGTTTGCCACTAATGTAATAAGTTCATAAGAACTTCAAACATTTATATTAAAATAAATAAATAAATAAAGGATAGTTCAGCCAAGGCTTTTCGCCAGCTAGCCGACACATCTGACGAGGTGATAGGGGATTATGGGTTCGTGGGGTACAAGCAGAAAAAGGGATCCTCGGCTAGTATACATACTAGTGAATAAGTTAGACGAAGAATCAAGAGAAGCCTGCGGGCACACGAGTCAGCCGCAGAAAGTTACCCATCTTTAGAAAGCTTTTTACGGTTTTTAAGTAAGAGAAGCGATGCATTGGAGTATCCCAGCTCTACCCAACGATTTAGGCAAGCGTTGCCCAAACGAGTCGGAGTGATGGTTTCTGAAACTACAACCATATTACCGTGCATATTGTGTTCAGGAGATCATTATATCAGTAAATGCAGCAGGTATTTTGTATTGCCAATCGATAAGAGGAAGAAATTGATCTCGGAGAAGAAACTATGCTTCAATTGCCTATCATCCCCAAGCTATCGTGTGCAGGTCAAAATTCGTATGTCGCATATGTATGCGTAGATATCATGTTACATTGCATCTCGAACAGACGAAAGCGTGATTGGACTCGGGATCGCAATCATCATTTATAACGGAAGCTTGCGCGCAGAGGCTACAACTGAAACGGGAAAAGGCAAATACAAAAATTACGGGCTTAACTTCCGGAAACATTATGTCGAAGAGCAAAGCTACGGTTGTGATGCAATCCTTATACGATTCAACAATAAAGGTTATATTCTAGAAGTTCTTATAATTAAGCATTTACCGACATGCCTTCCTAACACGACGATTTGCTTGGACCGAGAAACAATACTAAATGACTTACAACTAGCTGATCCGCGTTTTATCATACCAGATTCTGTCGATTTGTTAATCGGGGCGGACAAGTTTTTCGAGATTTTAAAAGGTGAGCAACAGCGAAGAGGTTCGGTGATATTAAGCAAAACCATGTTTGGGTAGATTATCTCAGGTCAACCGCAAACCACCAATTCTGAGACAACTGAAGCGTTCACAATTCAAACCGAAGATACTCCGACAATAGATCAAACCCTACGGAGATTTTGGGAAATGGAAGAGATGCCTACCAGTTACAAAAGGAGTGAAGAGAATATGGAATGCGAACAGTTATTTGTGAAGACGCACAAGAGAAGATTCGATGGCCAATATGTTGTAAAACTGACGTTTAAGAAGGACCGTACAAAATTAGGAGACTTCAAATGGCGTCAAACCGTTTTCGATCGATCGAGCGTAAATTTTTATCCAATCTGTTGTTACGCCACGCATATGTAAAGCAGATCCGAGAATACATAAGTTTGGGTCATATGCGAGAAATGCCGCAGACGTCCTATAATGCCGATAGTTATTATTTACCACATCGCTCTGTAGTGAAGGAAATCAGTGATACGACGAAATTGAGAGTGGTATTCGACGGTTCGGCTAAGCCGTCTAATGGTATTTCACTAAACAATGAACTACTCGTTGGTCCTACCATACAGCCGACATTATGGGACATCCTGCTACGATTTCGAGCACACAGAATTGCCTTGGTTGCCGACATAGAAAAGATGTACAAACAGGTTCTCGTATCAGAGGAGAATCAACATTACCAAACGATATTATGGCGAGAAAGGGTTACGTTTGGTCTCGCTTGATCTCGCAAATAGCTGAGGATTCAGAGGAAGATACCATCAAACAACGCATTCTCAGAAATTTTTATGTAGATGGCCTTTTGGCAAGCAGCGGTGATATAAAGGAAGCCATCGATGTGAAAGAGAGGTTTACGTCAACATTGATGAAAGGAGGTTTACATTTGACGAAATGGCGATCAAATGTCGCTGAATTATCTGAGAAGATAAATGAGATTGCGGTGAGTGACATAGAGGATGATAAATTATACACGGTTAAAACTCTTGGCCTTCAGTGGCACATTCGAACGGCGAAGGAGGATGGTGAAATCACAAGCCAGTTATTGACATGCAAGAAGAAAGTGCCTTCGATTAAGCAGATCTCAATACCACGGCTAGAGTTATGTGCAGCTCATTTGCTAACAAGGTTGATGTTGGCAGTTAAAGGGACCTTATCGAGCGACGTACAATAATATGCGTGGACTGATTCAACTATCGTATTATCGTGGCTCTCTACGCATCCAAAACATGGGAAGACATTTATTGCCAATCGAACGAGTGAGATACTTGATGGCATTCCTCGTAAATACTGGGCACATGTTAGCACGCAGATCACGGATCCAGAGGTGTCACTCCAGAAAAGGATATATATTCTATATATTCAGAGTTGTGGCATATGTATTCCGATATATAGAGGCGATTAAATGCGCCTCAAAGAAACGAGTGCTAATCGGATGACAAAGATCTACGAACAAAATACCCCCACCGTAGGTGGGTACAACGAAAATTATTAAAAAGTCTACGGTGTCACAAGAGAGTCGCAGAGAAATCAAAGCTTTTGTCACTAGCGTCATTCATCGACGATGATGGCATTTTGAGGGTAGGAGGTCGCCTGCAGAATGCGGATTACGGTTTCGACTGCAAACACCCGATGATACTCCCAGACCAACATACATTCATGACCAGAGTAGTATGGGCTACACATATTTCGAATCTACGTTCTGGACCCACACTAACCGCAAGTTTGAACAGACAGAGATATTGGATAATAAAGGGTCGCAGCAAAATACGTAATTTATTAAGACAGTGCATCGTTTGTAAGAGATATGCCGCCACAACTACTATACAATAAATGGAAAATCTACCCAGCTCGAGAATCACCCTTACCAGGCCTTTCGTAAACACCGGTATTGACTTTGCGAGACCCATATATCTGAAAATGAGAAAAGGTGGAGGTCACACCATACCGACGAAGGGTTATATATTCATCTTCGTTTGTTTATCAATAAAGGCAATACATATAGATGGTGTAACGGACATGACCAGCGAAGCATTTTTGGCAGCATTACAACGGTCCACAGTTACAAGAGGAGTGACAAGACGTATCTAGACTGATAACGGCTTGAATTTCGTAGGAGCAAAACTCACTCTGAATAAAGCATATAAATTAATAAGCAACATCAACGATGATTACACAACATCGAATTTTATTCCCCCAGCAGCTCTTCATGTTTGTGAATTATGGGAGGCGGCGGTAAAATCCGTGAAAGGTCATTTGCTTAAGGCTACACGTAGCATCAACAGGACGTTTGCAGAAATGACAACCTTACTTTGCAAGATAAAAACATTTTAAACTCGCGTCCACTATGTCCACTAAGATTATATTGCGTTAACGCGTGCACATTTCCTAATAACTTCATCGGCAGGATTTATTCCCGAACCCACTATCGAATCTCCGGAGAACAGACTAACTAGATGGAAGGTGATGCAATCGAGAATTCAAACCTTTTAGAAGCGGTATTACATTGCATATTTAAATAATATGCAACAGCGTCACAAATTGAGAAGAGAACACGAGAACATCAAGGTTGGTGACATTGTCCTGATAAAGGAAGACCATATTCCCGTAGCGAGATGGCCGCTTGGTCGAATCATGAAGGTGTACCCCGGTGAAGATTGTTTGGTGAGAGTGCCAACGGTCAAAACAACGACGAATATTATACAACGCCCCGTTGTGAAACTGTGAAAGTTGCCAGGGAGTTAACTTTTAACTCGTCAATTGTTCACCAAAAAAAAAATCTAGGTCTATAATTCGACGATTCTTCAACACGGGCCAATGGGCTGTTTATTGTGATGGAGCAAAGTAGAGGAATCCATTTACACATAAATAATCACAACACATACTCTTTAAATTACGTTTTGTAATCATATTTTAGATGTTTCGGTGGATATTCGCGGAGTGGCAGACTGGCTTCATAGCAGATGGTGATTTGATCGGCAGCAAACAACTCCGTAACATCTGACAATTAAAGTACTCCACTTTCCCTTTAGTGAACGACATGAATCGTCCACGGTCGGGACTATGTTTACCGTGGTTCCTAAAAATAGGGATAAAACTGTAACACCCTCAATATAAACAATTTAGTTTAGGAACACACCCTTTTGGTGTGCACTGTGAATGCGCCTTTATTCTTGGTATGCCATAAAAAATAAAATAAAATAAAAAGATAAGCGTAAAAAACTTGGTGGAAAGACATCTTTGAACAAAATAAGTTAAAATGATAAAATGATACAAAATATTTGAAAGAGGGTTTTTTTCCAACATCTATATCCTGAACGCGAGATTGCTGTTTTTGGAAAACGCGCAAACAGTTTCAGTGGCTACGGATATTGATATGCTGAAATTTAAGCACGGCGGGTTCATTAAACAACAAACGAGTTTCGATAACTCTCTGACTTCTATTATTGACAGAGTTGTGGACCTTATCAATCTTGAAAAAAGTGAATGTAAATGAGCAAAACATTAAAGTCATGCACACTGACATAACAAACTTAAATATCATAAACCAAACCTTGTTGAACGAAAATGCTCGATTGCGAAAGGAATTAACAGCTGTGAATACCCGTTTTGGACAACTGGACCGGCATTGTTATTCATTAAGTTTACAATTATATGGTGTGCCTGAAGTAAAAAATTAAACAAATATTTCCGGTCTAGGTCTAGATCAAATCTTAAACCTATAACTGTGTAATTTATTTCTAAGTTCAATAAGGTCTATGCTCTTGAGCGTTTCAAGTTAAACAAAATTGTTGATGCCTCCAAAATGGTTTTACAACGGATTCCCTCTATTTTCATCGTCGAACATCTTTCACCTGCTAAAAAACGTTTATTACATGAATGAAGCTCAACCGTAATAAATATGTTTGGATTTCAAATGGCAACATTTTAGTAAGAAATCTGATTCAGATAAGACGGACAAAATATCATCTCGTAAAATATCAAAGACAAATAAAATGGTCATCACCAATTCGGAGATCGAAACTTGGTTAGCACAAGGAGTTTGCAGGCCATCAAAAAATAATTAATCCAGTCCTCTTCACATGACGTTGAGCTGGTAGCTGATGATTATGTGGCTACTAAATCGGCTATTAAATACGCTAACAAAACCCGATTGTCATCCTATACCATTTGTTACGGATATTATGCATCAACTCGAATCGTGTACCAAGTTTTCAACCGTCGATTTATTTCGAGCTTATCACCAAGTTCAAGTGGAGTAACATCATTTGGTTTTGTTGGGTTTCCCCAAATGACGTTCGAACATTCCAACGGTTAATTCACATTAATGTAAAAGGTCATCGCATCAAAAAGTATATGGAAAAACATATTAAACACGTTCGCATGGTTCTTCAACGGTTAAGTTAGGTATTTCTTAGTAAATCTTAACAAATGTGATTTTGCAAAAGGTGAAACATCAATTTTTGGTTTTCAAATGTGTGGAAATTTGAAATCATTCAAAATTTCCCAAGGCCAGCAACCATTGATTGAAATTAGTGAATTGAACTATATTGCAATATAATGATGACGCATCACAACAACTAAAAGAAAATGTTAAAATCTCTGTTTCTCCATTCGCGAAAAGTACACGACGCCGAAACCTGTTATAGTACGTCCGATAGAGAATTATTAGCGGCTAATTTGACTATTAAGCATTTCAAAAATTTCATTGAAGGAAGATAATTTATTTTAATCTCATATCATAAGCCACTAACAACTTCATTAGGACAAAACTTGAACAAGGCTTCAAGAATATTTTGAATTTAATGCACAATTTACGAATCGATCAAGACGATACCGAGAGCAAAATTGATTATGTTTAGATAGGCGAAACGTAAATGCAGGAATTAGAACCCTGATCTCTAATCGAATCAAGCTCAACTTAGATTTTTAAAAAATTCCTTTTTCAACTTGTATTTTTCAACTTGTACTCAGCGCGTGGTCATTCCAAAATCATTCCGTAAGCAAGTTTCCGAAAAATATCATAACAGTTCCCATACCAGTTTCCCAAAATGGGAAAAAATTATTTTGTTATCAATGAATCAAGAAATACGTTCTTGTGCAAAGAATGTGTGCAAATTATTTTGTTATCAATGAATCAAGAAATACGTCCTTGTCAAAAATGCAAAAGAACAAAGGATGTTGAGAGCAAAACTGGTAGGTATGTACGATGCAACCACCAAACAGTCCGACGAACTTCACATCAACATTATATAGGGTCTTCACCGTCATCAGAAGAAAATATTTATTGTTTAACGATGATCGGCCGAGGACAGAAACCTTCAGGCATCATTATCGATAGAGGTGCATAGCTTGTGTCATGTCGTAAAATTCAACCGTCAACGGATTAATTGAACGATGGCCTGTACTCGCATAGCGCAATTATGTACGTAACCTAAGAACATCATTTCATCAATTTGTCAATTTAAATTGGTTACACAATTACGAAAGTAGTTAAATGATCTCCAGCCCTCATCAAATTTTCGACACATCAAAGAACAAGTATTTCTATTTAAACATTTATCAGCCTGCAAATTTGTTTTCGTCCTCCATACTAATGATCCTTTCTGGTCATTAGACGAAATGAAAAATATCTCACTCTCACTTCAGCGATCAAGGAAGGGAAAAATTAGAAAATTTAAATAAAATAAGTAACTCCAGATTATGGAAATTCCAACCAGTTAAAATGGTAACCATAGAAAAAATGAGTACCTTAATAGACACCCTAAAGTTGCCGGACTGAATCAAAGACCTACCCAAATTTACGGGTATTAAACATTCGCTACACGAATTTATCAAAATCGTGGACGAAATAATTTTGCAATGCGATGCAATATTAGGATGTGGACAAGTACCCACAACATTTTTACGGGCAATTCGGAATAAAATCATCGATGAAGTACTTGTTATGCATGGGACAAACCTTGATTGGAGTGATATCAAGGATAATTTAGGGAATCACTATGCAGATAAACGCAATGAGACTAGTCTCATGCGAGATTGGCATACTTTATACCAAGGCCCAGATACAGTTGAAAAATATTTCAAAAATTATTGATGTGCAATCAACAATTATCAATCACGTAAAATTGCACGAACATAATGAAACAGTAAAATCAACAAAAAAAAAAATCTTTATAGGGAGATGTGTTTATCCACATTTTTAGTCGGTCTTAGGGAACCTATGAGATCCATGATCAGGGCTAGAAAACCCGATAGCATCGCAGAAGCATTTTCATTATGTCTCAGAGTTCAAAATATGTACTATATTAAACTTTGGGTAATCAAAAGTAGTACTCCCGATCTTCAACAGGGGTAATGGTTTCTGTAAAAATACACAATGTATGGGTATACATTTCGAAAAACGGGTTCATCAACCCAATTATCAACATAAATTTCAATACGCCTAAAACAATTTCGTACCCAAGTATCCAAATCATCCAAGCTATAATTATAATTCTCGACCATTACTTAGAAATGGTCAGCCAAGCCAAGGATTTCAAAATATCCAGCTCAAACCACCATTTCAATCCTTACCAAAACCTCAAAATTCGCAAAATAAAATTGAGCCTATGGATACAACATCTAATATGAATAAGTCTCAACAATATACCTTGCGAAATCAAAAACCGCAGCATCAATTCAGGCAGCAAGGACCTCCACGGTTTGTGTGCGAGGAACTATATATATAACCTGGAACAATTAAATACTAATGAGCAAGTATACGAGGAATTGAGAATCTTCCACAATATTTGCCAGAAATGAATTCATTTCAAGATTCTATCGAAGAAGAACTAGATGAGGAGGTTTTTCCGCCATTAGCCTCGGAACACTCATCGAATTAATTAGCCTCAATACACATCAATCCGAGCTATTGCCATATATTCATATAGCAATAAACAACAAAACAAAACTCAAGATGTTTATTGATACAGGAACAAACAAGTCGTTTATTAACCCAGCATACCTAAATCCTAAACGGATACAGAAAATCCAGCCTATAACAGTGCGAACCCTATTTCAAAATCACGAGATTACAGAGAAAATTACAATTAAAGGATTACAAGAATTTCGAACTGAAGAACCGTTAGAATTTTTTAGCTTTAAATTCCACGAATATTTTTATGGCTTAATTGGCCTTGAATTGATCCAAAAATTAGGAATTTGGTTGGACTTCCAAAAATCACTATTAGAGACAGACAAGTTAAGAATTCCATTATAGTTTAAACCCAACTATACATCTCAATTCTTTGCCATCCCAGCTCGAGCAAAACAAATAATCCAAATTCCAGTAGATATTGAAGAGAGGGAATTCTACATTTTACCCATTCAGACCCAAAATAATCTCATAATTCCAGAAGGTAACTGTAAATCTAAATATTGGCGATTAAATGTAGAAATAGCAAATTTTACCGATCAAGAATCTCTAAATAATTATCGCACTGAACTAAATCATTCTTCTATATCAATCAATTGCCAAAATTCTCAAGTCATAACAAACCTAATTCGAGTTAGTCACCTTAAAGTAGAGGAAGAAAAAGCTATCAAGAATCTGTGCCTAGATTATGAATAATTTTTAACATTTACAAATCGAGTTAAGCATCAAATTGACTTAAAAAATGTTAAACCCATATTGACCAAAGCTATCGATTTCCGCACATCCACAAAGAAGAAGTGAAAACCCAGATTGACAAAATGCTCCAAGACGGTATAATTAGACCGAGCACCATGGTCCTCGCCAATCTGGATAGTGCCAAAAAAGATAGACGCAAGTGGTAAAACTGAATAGCGTTTAGTCATAGATTATCGAAAATTAAATGATCAAACCATCGATGATATATATCTCTTGCCTAACATCACTGAAATCCTAGACAAATTGGGACGGTGTATGTATTTTACAACACTAGAGCTTGAGTCAGGCTTTCATCAGATCGAGGTTCAACCAAGAGATGTAGAAAACCCGCCTTTACGGTGGATTACGTTCATTTTGAATACGCCAGAATGTCTTTCGGACTCAAGAACGCTCCCTCGACATTCCACCGTGCAATGGATAATGTCTTTGGAGAATTAAAAGGAAACTAACGAACAAATCAACTTAAATAACAAAATGATCGACCGTTTCCAAGAAATTAAGGAAGTCATTAATAATATTTCGATACCCTTAACTAAAGTGTTAGAAACAACTCGAAACTATAGTTATGAACTAGCTGAAATTCAACTCAGTAAACGATATTGCGTCACCCAAATTATTTACAACTTACCCGCCAAGTGCAGTATAATCAATGGATCACTTAACGAGAAAGTTAAACAACTACCACCAAACTATCTATACGCGTATTACAAGAACCCGATACCTTTCTCATCAAATTGCGAACAAACACAGAAAGAAATACAGGGAACAAAAATCATTAAATTTAGTGATTTTTGGACAAAATCTCTTGCAACCATTTAACGAAATAATAGTCGAAAAAATCGAACCAGGAATAGATCTATGGATGTTACATGACTGGAACCTAAAAAACCAGGAAAAATTAAATGAACTACACTTATTAACGAATCAACACACCATCATTCACCATACTTCGTGGACACTTTATTGCATCGCAATCACAATTATATTAATCTATTTTCTTATTTAAATTTTTAAGAAATATAAATCTGGACAAAAAAATAGCACACCACCTACTCCTAATGACCAAAAGTCTCACATAATTTGGCCATCTCTTCGGCGGGAGCAGTTACGTTTCGCCACTCCACAAAACACCATATTGACGGTATACTTGGGAATGATACATTTAAAAAAAAATAGTGGCGATGATAGAGAGGAGACAAAATATCTTGACCATCTCTCTAGGCATTCACAACCCACTGAAGGAGAAGATTTCAACCAAACTCAACAACATAGAAATTAAAATCAACCACTTGGACAAGTAAACAAAAAAAACTGAAAGCCATATTCAAAGAATTTTTATCACTTTTCTGGTCTATTAATGATGAACAAATTATGACGAACAAATTATAAGAGGAACACCAATAGGAGAACGGAGATTAAATCAACAAAAGAAAAACCTGTGTACGCAAAAATCTACGCATATCCAATAAACATGAGAGCGAAGTGGAAGAGCAAATATCGGATATTCTGAAGGATGATATCATCAGACCTTCGAAGAGTCCGTACAACTCACCGATGTGGATCATAGAGAACAAATTATATATGCGTCAGGAGTAAACACTGCATGGGGATTGATAACTGAATGCAATAACTGTATCGGACTTATACCCGATACCGGAGATAACCAACACGATCGCTAGCCTGGGTAACTCCAAGTATTACACAACAATTGACCTAACATCCAGCTTTCATAATATAAAAATGAGGGAAGTGATATTCCGCATTTTCTACAATAAATGGAAAATATGAATTCCTGAGATTACCATTCGGGCTGAAGAACGCGCCTGCTTTTTTCCAACTTATGATAGACGATGTACTCAACGAAATTATCGGGGAGATATGTTACGTCTACGTTGACGTTGTAATCGTCTTTGGTGGGAATTTAAAGGAGGAATATCTTGATAATGTTCAGAAAATATTCAACGAATTACGAGATGCCAATCTTAGAGTCAACCTGGACAAAACAGAATTCCTAAAGAATCAGACAGAATTTCTCAGGGTGTCAGCAATTAGAAAACTCAAACCACCGGAGAACCTAATGGAATTGAAAGGATTCCTCGGATTAACCTCTTACTACCTCGATAGTTCATCAAGGATTTTTGAAAAACAGCAAACCCTCTCACAAATTTAACAAGGGAGGGAGAATGCTCAGGTCTGCTCAAGCCACAGTAACTGAAAAAATCAAGATCGAACTAGGCAAAGCGGAAACTAAAAGCTTTGGAACAGCTGCAATGACTTTTGTCATCACCAGGTTTACTCATGTTTTCGGATTTCAACATCCATTTCATAGTTGCAACGGATGCGTCAAATACCAGTATAAGAGCGGTCTTGTCACAAGGCGTGATAAGAAAAGTCCAGTTCAGTCCAGTCTCATATTTGTTAAGATCTTTAAATACAAACGAAGAAAATTACGCTACGAATTAACTACCAGAACTTGCTGGACTATACAAAGAACAAATAAATGAAGACCATATCGAACGAATAATAAATAGCTAAAAATGTATGACACATGGGGCGAAGGTGAAAAAGAGTGAGCCGAAATCACACAAAGTTGGAGAAACAATTTTTACCGCCATAAAACAAATCCAAAGCAAAAATAAACCTAAATTCAGAAAGGAAACTGTGGCGAAAGATACATTGGCTGTCGTAAAAGTTTTTAGAAAATGTTAATAGCGTTTTCCGATGCAAATCTCTATGTCAGTCAAAAAGTGCAACATTTTTGGAGGTTATGTTTCTCAGAAATAATTTCGTCAGTTCGCATCGCAACGTTGTTTTTTATTCACTTGAAAAATTGAATTCAGTGAAAAAATGGAATTATCGCGTAAACATTTTCATGTGACGATTTTTTACGATTTTTGAAAGTGGCTAACTCAACAACAGTTCTTCGAATCATTTCATGCGGCTTTTGTCGGCGAAGCATTACGCTTGGCTGGTGTTTATAATTGGCACAATGAATTTAAACGCAAACGACGTTCACTCAAATACGAGCCTCGTGAAGGTCGTCCAAAAATAGCTGTAGTGCCAGAAAACAACGATGCTGTGAGAAAACTGATTGAAGAGAATGGTCATGTGACTTATCGTGAAATTGAGGCATGCCTATGCATTAGTAAAACCAGCGTACATATGATCTTACATGAGCATTTAAAGGTACGGAGGCTATGTGTACATTGGATTCTACATTTGTTGACAGACGCACAAAAAAGGTTCGAGCCGATTAGTGCCACTAAATGCTTGAACAATTCGTTGGAGATACTTCCAAAAACGTATACAAGTTCGTGGCAGGTGACGAGTCATGAATATATGCGTATGAGCCGGAAATATAAGTGCAATAGACTATTTGGTTCTCCCAATTCGAAGAAAAACCATCAAAAGTTGAGCGAGCGTAAAGCGCTGGGAAGCAAATGGTAGCGTATTTCTTCACGAAACCCGGTCATGTGGCTACTGTGGCTCTTAAAAATCAAAAGACAATCAATTCAGTTTGGTATACGACCATTTGTTTGCTCGAGGTTTTCAACAAATTGAGAAAACAACCCAAAACGATGAATCATTTTGCATCACGATAAAGCGAGCTCATACACATCACATCAAACAAGAGAGTATTTGAGCACTCAAACGATCGAATTCATGGGTCATCCGCATTACAGCCCCGACTTGCCACACAATGACTTCTTCCTGTTCCCAACAATCAAAGATAAGATGCGTAGAGAACAATTTTATCGCCTGGAGAACGCTTAAAAACCATATTTTGGAGGTATCATCTTCGGACTGGCAAAAGTGTTTCGATAAATGGTTTGAGCGTATGCAAAAATGTGTAGATCTCAAATGCGAATATTTTGAAAAGCAATAAAACTATTATTGATGAAAAATTTTAATTTTTTATTACTTTTTCTGAAAACTTCCACGGAAGCCCTCATAATAAAGTTACAGTGACTACCAACAGCGGCAGACGAATACAAAAATCACGAAGGGGGAGGGGTCGGTTATGGAAACATATAATCAGTGGAAACTTCAAGATAATTTCACGAAATTGACTTCGAAGATGGCCTGTCCAGAAATAAAAAACCGGCGTACCAGATCAACGAAATCAATAAAAAACTGAAGGAACTTAAGCAACACAAACAAAAAACCAAGCGGTGAATCAATTGGGTTCAAAATGGATTGCTAGTTCACCAGACGCAACTGACTGGTGAACTAGCAATCCAATTGCTAGTTACACAGAAGATCCAACAAATCTTCAAACAGCGCAATGAAATCCAGCTACACCTAGATGGAAATGCAGATGAAGTATTCCTACAAACAATATTCAACCGTCTTCTATTGCTGAAAGGAGAACTAAAGGAAATAGTAAGGGCAGCCGAACTAGCCAAGGGAGGTATAATAAACTCAAATTTATTGGATAAACAAGAAATTAGTCGATGAGTGAGCGAGGTAGAAACTCTACCATATTATAATGAAATAGAATCCATATAACATACCAGAACCAAACGGAGAGGAATTGCATCAAGTAAAATTAAGGTTTCCGATCAAGAGCAATAGATAGAATCATCTTGAATATAGCGAAATCACATAGTAATATACCCTGAAAATACGCCTTTTATGAGTCATTAATACCTGAGAACCCTTTTCGACAAAATATGAATTCCGAGTATTTATTGTCCTGTTAATTATTTTGACCTCCTGAGTGTGATTGCTTTGATTTGATGACAACTAGGTAGTATTTATGAATTAGTATTTTGCTGAAGAATTTTAGTCTTGTTTGTGACTTTGAAAAGTGAAAGTGAAAGAGGTTTTTCAAATATTAGTAAAATTAACTAGGAGTAAAGTAAAGGACATCAGTGCTATAACCAGAGCCAAAATTTCACCGTATTTGGAAGTAAGCCAGTAGGCCAGTAGGCCACGCATGCGCAAATAGCCCACAAAACATGAGTGAGCTGATCATTTGTCAGCTAGTTTTCTCAAAAATTAACATCTTAGTCTTCAATAATCCCAGAAGAAGAAGAAAATGTGGTCGCAATCGTAAAACATTTTTTTAATGCGGGAAACTAAAGAAGATCAAACGTTAACCAGTAAGTCCCTGAGGGATACAATGCGTAACGTTGGTGCGGAAATATCGGAGAGAACAGTGCGACGTAAACTTTTTCAATGATATACAACAAAGAAAAACATGGGCAAATGGACGTTTTACATGGTCTAGAAGAGGACTGAGAAAAGGTACAAACAGTAAAAGTCTTCTTTTAATAATATTTTAAAGTTACACTTTTCAATAAATGTCTTTTTCAATTCATGGTTTTGCCTCACATCATCAAAAGGACTTTTCCCACTTAATGTAGTAAACGGGATAATGAACGCGAATCAATATTTAACTGTTCTGAACTTAAACTAGGACGGAGTTTTTATGCATGACAAGGCTCCGGGCCATACAGCGAAAAAAGTCACGGACTATTTAAGGACCAACGAGATATGAATCCCATCGAAAATATATGGGCTGTCATAAAAGTAAAAGTAGCAGAAAAGCGTATGCGAGTTACGTATCGCCACTCTTGACGACATCGACCAAATAACAATGTGGCAACGCAACAGAAGACATGCACCAAACAACAATGTAGCAACAAGAATATATATGTAACTTCGAAGTAGAATAGATTAAATACATTTGTTAAGGCGATTAAACTGACACCAGTGTTTTAAATTATTAAATCCACGACAACCAAAACTTTAACTCGCGCACCAAATCAGAATTGATCGAAGCGATGAAGGAAGTCTGTGAAAATGACGCCGATCGACTCACCAAAGCCAAAAATGAAATAAGTTAAAAATCCCGTTCCCGTAGAATACAATTGTTCACCAAGTATTAAGGTTTTCAACAAATTGTTGTTAGTTATCATAAAAATTTTTAATTTTTATTTGAAAAATTTAATTTATAAAGCAATAATCTTCCAAATATATAAATGTGATAATAATTTGGCCATATCTGTATGTGAGGTCACCATATGTGAGTTTAACCAAACACAGAAACAAAATAAAATTATTATATAAACCAGCTAATGAAAGGGTTCAATGCATGGTGCGAATTACTGTTCAACGAGAAAGAAATAATTGAATCTGTAAATGAGCATATTTCTAATCAATTTCTAAACAATTCTCCCACCTATATATTGCAAAAAATATCACACAAAAAGGAGTGAAGCTCAACCTGGAGTGTCTACACAATCTATATCAAAATATCATAGGTCTACTAGACAAACTCGCCATAGATTACCAAAGCAGTAACGCAGTAGATATAGAGATTATAACAACAATTACAATGACAATTATCATCTTCATTGCACGAATTGGTTACAAGAATCGGAGGAACATGGTTTGACATTCAAAAGCATCCACTAGGGATACAACCAATCCAACTAAGTTTCTAATCCACGAGACGAGGATCTTTAAAGGGGGAGAAGTTAAGAACAAAGTAGAACCAAGTCAACAAATTATGCCACAACATTCAAGCATATAATGTAAATACGCGCGTGTACAATAAGACACTTGCAGAGGTTTTATTAATTTGGTAATTAAACAAAGCAGACATAGTCCTAAAAATATTTTTTTCAGTTTAAACTACAAGTATAAATTTAACTTTGATAAATAATTAGTAAGTTTTGTATAAATCAGAGTTATATGACGATTCCTCTATAAAAATGCGTCACAATATTATAAAACTATACTAATGACCTGTTGAATACTATTGCATAAAACCGAATGACCAAAAACCCGTAAAAATAGCGTTTTGTTTAATTATTTTAGTGTCACAAAAATTTCAAAACAATATTCCGTACCTATACCAATTACTCTTTATGTAGCAAATTTTAATTACATAATTATTTATAAATTAACCCACACCCTTAATTTGTCTCGAATACACGTTATAATAACGATACACCATAATTCTATACATCAAAGCGTCACTCATTTTAATCAAAAACAAATTAATTAAAAATTGGTATCAATCAAAAATTAATTAGAGATGATAATAATTAATTATTCATAAAAGTATAGAAAAATAAAATTTAATATCTAATTCACATGAGATAATTATCATATACTCGTACATAGTAATACAAATAGTCGCTTATTCGTGATTGACAGTTAAAATATTGCAAAGTTTATTTTAACATTTTATCATTTTATTTCACGACACCGTACCTATGTACCTCTGTGTATCGAGGAACGATAACTGATATACGAGATATATACTCATGTATATCACGGTGGACAAATTTTATTTTTCATATTAAAAGCAACAATAAAAAATGTTTGATAATAAATTTTTTCCTGGATAAAAAAAAAGCTCGTTTCTGATAAAAATGCAGCATGCAGTAAATTTTATTCCGTTGAACTTTTAATTTTTTGCCGTGGTGTACAAATTTTTATTCGTCGGTATAATATACAGTGCGGTATAACCGCAAATATAATTTTTATACGAACGATATATAAATTCGTACATAAATACTCGTTGGACGTTTAACCCACGAGAGACAGAATACTGTCAATATAATAGAATTGAAAGTTTATTTTGTTCAATTTACCTTTTTTTTTTGTTAAATTAATTTTTAAATTTTATTGTTTAAAACCCAATGAAAATATTTTGTTTTTCAATTATTTACATCCGTTTATATAGAAAAAAGCGTACACTGAAGTCGGCGGTACGGTAGTATCCAGAAATATATTTTATATGTATATACACTCGGTTTATTTATTGGAATTTAATCTTTATTTTACTATTGGGAAATTTATATACGTATAAAGCTCACAGAAACACAATTTTCCTATTTTATTTTGAGAACACAAACTTTATTTTATGATTTACACAGAACGGAAGAAAGCTTTAAAAATTTTCACTAAATATATAGAACACATAGCAAATATTTTTCTCTTACTGACACACTTTATCCGTATTTCGGGATAATTCACACATATTCACATAATACTAATTTCTCACAAAAACTTTTATTTATTTATATAATTTTCTTCTTCTTCCTCTTCTTTACGTATTCTTACTTTTTTTTTTAAATTCACAATAAAACGGTAAACTTTTTACTTATAGAATACACACACAATATATATCTTGCTTTTATTTAAATAAATTTATACAACAACAACAACTGAAGAATAATAACAATAATAAAACTGAGAAAACTAATTTGAAACAACAAAAAACCAATTTGAAAAGCATATGAAAGCACACACGGAAAAACAAGAAAACAATTTTATGATAAAAAAAACAAAATCGGTATATGAATGAAAAACAGAAACGGAACACGAAAGAATTTTTTTTTACATTAAATTTTCAAACTTTGATTCGCACACCAAAAAAAACACAACATCACCAATTATTTCCAGAAGCACATAACTTTAATTCCCTTTTGTTTGTTGCTTTTATTAAACTTTGAATTTTGTTTTTTTTCTGTGTTGCTCGACTAACACCCCGTTTAAATTTTTAAAATATTTGTAATTTTATTTTTACGTGTTCACTCGTGAAAGAATTTAAAATTTTTTATGGGAATCACGCGAATATTCCACGGAGGAGCTATGACCGATTATTTATAATTCCAAAGATAAACTGAATCAAATTGTTTACGTATACAGTATCAGTAACTGTAAAAAATATATGAAGGTGTGTGTATGTGTCTGTAGAAAACCAAGAAAAAAACGAGAGCGCAAAAAATACAACAACAATTTTTTTATTGTGCCTTGCAATGAGCTTTTTACAGTTTCTGTGTTATTTCTACTTTGTACGCAGAAAACATTCCGTCTACACCATTTAAAAGAGAAGAAAATGTATTTGTAAGGGGAAATTTTCCAATTCAGCATGTTCTCGGATACACATTTTCATGAAAATTCTCTGAATTTGCTATGTGTATTTTTTATTAATTAGTCTGACAAGTGTTACATTGACCCGTTTTTGTTTTAATCACGTTTTGAAATGTAGGAAGAGAGAGTGAGAGAGAGTGAGAGCGAGATAGTGTAAAGATATGATTCCACACATTAAATAAAGTTATTTGAACTTTATTCTGCTAAAGTATTCATGCATATCCGATCAAAGGTGGATTCGTTTTGTATATAAGAAGTGTAATTACCTTCAATTTTGACGTCTAAAATTTTTTCATAGAATAAGTAATTTAGATTCTATAAATAAAAAATTCTCCGAAATCAGACATCGAGATACAATTTACCGTAATTCGATTTGCCAAGTTGTCAAAATTTTGTAAATTTAATTTGAAAGTAAAATAAGGGCTGTGGGTTTACGTTTTTGTTTAAGCTTACGATATATCAGAATACAATATTAATTTTTGAATTAAATTAAATAAATTCAACCCTTCTTCTAACTTTGAAGAGTTTTTTGATTTTCCTTAATCATATTAACCCATAAAAAGATTTTATTCTGAAATTCATCATGAACACTGCATGTTGGTGAAATTTGGCCTAATCCCTTCCTAAAAAGTAACAATAAGAAAAAATGTGTAGATGAGTTTGCAGAATGTCTCGATATAACGTATATATTTACGCAGAATGGCCCGATATAACAAATTTTTAGGACAAGCAAAGTTTTATTGATCTGCTATAAATCACATCTACGGACATCGTGAATTTTCCGGGGAAATACTATTATCTTATTTTCCCGGGAAATTTGAATTTACAGACGTTCAATGCAAATTGGGCTGTCCTAAGCACCATAAACCCCAAATTTGTTCAAAATAAACGAGGTTTTCTATAAAATGAGGCCTCGTAGCATTGCTCGAATTATCTTCATGTTGGTGTCGAAAATAGTCTAGACAATTGATTTTTGAATAAACAATGTCGAGAATTGGTAGAATATGTAGACAAGTAGTAGGCAATGTAGATTATTACTTGTTTGCTGTTTTCTCTATTGTTTTTCTATATGAAGACGTCATCTTTTAGTTTTACAGTTTAAATTGGGTACCTATATTTTACGTGGGTAACTGCAGCAGGGAAATTTCGAATTTCAAAATGAAACTTTGCATACTGATTAAGCCCAATTTGTGCTAATTAGTGCTCACGAGAAAAAATAAGTTCTAGCCCAGGAGCCGAAAAAACGGGAAAAGAAAATTTCAAATTTCGCCTAAAAGACGGAATAAATAAAACCCGATTTCTAGAAAAAAACAGAAATAATTTAAGCCTAATTTTGAAACTTTCTAACGGCCGCTAAACTGATGAAATTTGTGCTTAGCCATTGCTTATAAATATAATTTTCATAAATTTTCATTCCTAAATCGAGGAAAACCAAACCAGCCCCTGATAGATACTATATTTAAAAGAAGCGGAGACATATCGTTCAATAATATCAGTGTTGAACAACAAATAAAACAATAGAAATAAAATGTTCTAAAATCCAAGGCATAATAATTCAGATAGTAAATTCTGTCAGGTATGTTCTTTGCCATCCCAAAAATATATTGACTGAATTTGTGGTAATCCAGAATTGGCCCAATTCCATTGAACAAAACGACCGTTGAAGGAACAATTTTCTGACAAAAAGTGTTCTAGAAACCAATGAAGTTGGCAATTCTGATGACATATTCCTATCAGGTATAGGAAATATAATTCAGGCACTATATTTTTCGGATGGCAATGAACATATCTGATAGGAATATATAATCAGAAGTGCCAACTTCATTGGTTTCTAGAACACTTTATGTCAGAAAAGTGTTCATTCAACGGTCGTTTTTGTTCAATGGAATTGGGCCAGTTCTGGATTAGCACAAATTCAGCCACTATATTTTTCGGATGGCAATTAATATATCTGATAGGAATATGCAATCAGAATTGCCAACTTCATTGGTTTCTAGAACACTTTTTGTCAGAAAATTGTTCATTCAACGGTCGTTTTTGTTCAATGGAATTGGGCCAGTTCTGGATTAGCACAAATTCAGCCACTATATTTTTCGGTGTGCAATTAATATATCTGATAGGAATATGCAATCAGAATTGCCAACTTCATTGGTTTCTAGAACACTTTTTGTCAGAAAATTGTTCATTCAACGGTCGTTGTTGTTCAATGGAATTGGGCCAATTCTGGATTAGCAAAAATTCAGCCACTATATTTTTCGGATGGCAATGAACATATCTGATCGGAATATGTAATTATGAGTGCCAACTTTATTGGTTTCTAGAACACTTTTTGGTAGAAAATTGTTCATTCAACGGTTGTCCACAAATTCAGTCAATATATTTTTCGGATAGCAAAGAACATACCTGACAGAATATACTATCTGAATGGCTTATGCCTTGGATGTTAGAACATTTTATTTCTATTGTTTTATTTGTTGTTCAACACTGATATTATTGAACGATACGTCTCCGCTTCTTTTAAATATAGTATCTATCAGGGGCTGGTTTGGTTTTCCTCGATTTAGGAATGAAAATTTATGAAAATTATATTTATAAGCAATGGCTAAGCACAAATTTCATCAGTTTAGCGGCCGTTAGAAAGTTATAAAATTAGGCTTTAATTATTTCTGTTTTTTTTTCTAGAAATCGGGTTTTATTTATTCCGTCTTTTAGGCGAAATTTGAAATTTTCTTTTCCCGTTTTTTCGGCTCCTGGGCTAGCACTAATTTTTTCCCGTGAGCACTAATTAGCACAAATTAGGCTTAATCGGTATGCAAAGTTTCATTTTGAAATTCGAAAGTTTCCCTGCTGCAGTTACCCACGTCTATACTCGTATTTTGGCAGTTATAATTCAATGTTTATTAAACAGATAGGTATTGAAAATCTTGGTCCATCTTGGTTGTCTGTCATGAACATTTTCGCAAGAAACATACAAACATACAGGTGGTGTTTTTTAATGTAAGTGGTATCCATTTTGCTCAGGTTAGCTCAGGATTAAATTTCTAACAGAGATTCGCCAATTTATTATCATATTCGTTTGTGTTTTTGGTCCTTTTTCGCTGGAGTTATCTTTCTTGAAGTTGGAAGTGAGTGGAAGAGATAGATAAAACAACAACAAATTCAACACCAGCGTCAAGCTACCATCGCTTGGATTATTGCAAGGTTGAGTGACCACTTGTGAATATCATAGAAAAAAGTGAATAATGAAATGCAATGAAACGCCCTCTCCTGCCCCTGCCCTGGCCAGTATACCTCACTCAGAAGTCCTGGAAGCTCGCTAGGATTCAATGGAGCAATCTTTCATTGATCCGTATTCAAAATGATTACAGAAACCAATTACTAGAATAAATAATGAAACCAGGCGGCAGCAATATCCGACATTTGGCTATCGTACACGGTCACGAATCCTAAACTGAAATCAAAACTCTAACAAAAACGTGATGGCTTAGCAACAACTCGAAAAAGAAGGCAAACGCAATTCTCGGCCTCAGTGTAGTGTTATAAAACAGTGGTGACCGACCGAACGGCTGACATGGAGCTATGCAACGCGTAAATGGTTCTATACGTAAATCGGATCTATAGCAGAACAAATTGCAAAGATAAAATAAAAAAACAGGGGTGAAATAAAGACAAGAGAAATGTCTTAATATATTTCCAGGACGCGATGAATAAGGCGTGTGTACACATATTAACGACTTCTAAGCCAAGAAGGAGCATTAACAGAATAGAAACCTGCCAAATAATGGTACATCGTAACAAAAGACGTAGATGAAACAACCAAGGATGAGTTCTATGAACCTACAAGCTACAATAGCAAAGGGCGATGATAAACCATCTTATGGGTAAGCAAGCAATATAGGTTCTGTGCGTAATAATAATGGAGAACGACTCATCGACTACCCACGCATCACACAAATCAGGCAGTGAATTTTTACACAAAAATATACACATATGGACATCATCTGCAGTAGAATAACGAACCAAATAGATCATGCAAATAATTCACGCATTGACCAACATCAAATTTCTCAAGTCATTGCAATACGAAAGGGCAACGAGTGGTGCAGACATTTACTTTGACCACCAACCGGTAAAATATTATAATTCAAAATTAAACCTGTCGCTGTAAAACACATCAAGTCAAATCGGAAAAAACTAAACCGATAGATTAAAAAGGCCGAGCACAAGAAACACCTATATCGAAACAGCTACCAACGCAATCGTGTCGAGCGCCAAGAATTCACACTCAAACCTCATGGAATCAAATCATGCGCGTACTACATCGATCAATGCGTGTGCAATAATCAATAACGATTATCAAGAAATGTGGCCTAACTAAATGAATAAATTGGCAGGGTATATATCCCTCTTCAACATAACCATACAAATATTACCAATAAAATTAAGAACGTAACAAACTGGCTTCAGACCAAGGTCAAATTGCGAATATTACCATATTAAACCAAAACGTATCTTCATTGAATAGTCTAATGAATGGAATTCACCCCTGCACCTACTCAGATCTTGCAAAAAAAGTTGGCCTCAAAATAAACTAAGAATATTTAATTCGTATGTGAAATCAGTGTTGCTGTACTCTACAATGTAACGGGTGTCCGCCGGGAAGGTATACTACTTTGTTTTGCCGCCATTTAGGCGAATATTAGTATTGACAGTTCATACTTGACAGTCGTGAAGTAGACACGTGGCAAATTCTTCCACAAGACCATTTACGCCGCCGTACATATGCCAATAGGATGTTACAGCTCGCCCATGACAACCCCGATTTTCATGACAAAATCATAATGAGTGACGAGGCACATTTTCATTTAAATGGATATGTAAATAAACAGAATAGTCTGTTCTGGGCAATGGAAAACCCTCACATTATTCATCAGTCACCTTTACATCCATTAAAAGTGACAGTCTGGTGTGTAATTTGGTCAGGAGGAATCATTGGACCTTATACTTCTTTGAAAATGAAAACGGCGTAACCGTAACTGTGAATGGGGAGCGATATCGTGATATGATTGAAAACTTTTTAACGCCACAACTGCATACTTTGGGCTTGATTAACATGTGGTATCAACAAGACGGTGCCACATCGCATACAGCCAGGATTACAGTGGAATTACTGCGAGAACTCTTTCCACAACAAGTTATTTCAAAAAATGGTGATGTTGATTGGCTTCCATGGTCGCCTGATTTGACTGCTCCGGACTTCTTTTTGTGGGGATATCTAAAAAGCAAGGATTATGCAAATAAACCAGAAACGCTTGAGCAACTCAAACAAAATAGTCGTGATGAAATTAATGAAATACCGCGTGAAATGTGTGAGAGTGTAATGAAAAATGTGCTCAAAAGGGCTCGCATTTGTGAGGCTAACAGAGGCGGACATTTATCTGATATTGTATTCCATACATAATTGCCGACATTAAATAAAACATTTATCAATATAAGGTCCATTCTCTTTCATTTAATGAAAAATCATAAACAAAGTAGTATACCTTCCCGGCGGACACCCAATATTTGTAAATAAATGCATTAGGAGAATACCGAGGCGCTTCTGGTCCAAACAAATAACAAATATTGAGCTCCTTGAGATGAATTGTCCACATTAAGGAAGTCTCAGAATTAAATGACAAATAGGTCACTGAAATGGAACCCACAAGAGAGAAGGAAGGTCGGACGACCAGCTCTCTCACATAGAAACGTACGATGCTAACAGAAGTGAAACAACTCAGAAATTCGTGGGTTGAAATCAAAGCAGTATAGTCCATCAAAGTTTGACGGCCCAACTCGGCAGACTCCCTGTGCTCCTAAATTGGAGATAAGGGGAAAAATATTGCTTAAAATATCAAGTGGGCATGCGTTAATATTTTCGGATTTATTAGGATTATGAACCCGAGGAACTTGTACTCGTATGGTCATTACGTGTCTCAAATTTTTTTTATGTCTTATCATTTTATTGCGTGGTGATGATGTTGAATATTGTAAAGAGTCAATAGGGACGCTAAAAATTTGATATTAATAGCGGACATGTTATTAGATGTTGTCAAATCTGTTGTGAATTGTTCAGTAGTGTATGGCAAATTCAAATTACCATGGGAGATGTTCGGCCGTTCTTGCACTTCCCTTCCACCATTTAATCTTCAGAACATAGGCCCAATTTATTTAATTTTAGCTTTGCTCATTTAACAATTTCGCACTTTAACCGTAACATACACTTAAATGTGCTTCATTACCATATAAAAGCTTAATAAAAAAATTGGGTCAAATTTTTCAAGAGGAAAGAATGAAGTCCATCTCGAAATGGTTTGAATTGCAATGAAACAATAGAATTTTGATAGTTGCTAACAGAAATAATAATTTTCGACATTGTCTACGTTCTCTACATTGTCGTCACTATTTTCTTAATTTTCTTCATACATTGTGTATACGTGTATAATATTTATTATCTCCGCGGTGTAGACAATACGGCACAATATTGATTGCAGAATTACGTTACTAAGCAAGATAGTTTATAGGAGTTTCTCGGAAAAATTCAGGTACGTTCGATTTATCCAAGGCGAAATTTGGCTGTCCTTAATTTGATCAAAATAAACTAGTTTTTCTATTAAATGAAGCCTAGCAGCATCTCAACATCGTGGTTCTGATAATATATCTCGTTTGGTCATGTCAGGATATTTTGTGTCGTTTGCTTTGAATTGGAAACAATCTATCTTTTGATGTCCGTGCGATCCAAACACTTTTACGAAGGTAGAATCTTCTTTGAAAAAGAGGCGTATTTTAAAAGAGGTTCTTCGTTGCTTAACTACTTCCTAAGATGAAAACCAGAACGTCAGAGTACTGTGTATATATCGTTCTGTAGATCTACTGAATCCGCTCCAATTAATAGGTCATCAATGACGAACTGATTTCTTATGTAATTCGTTGCTTTTGGATATGGTTTCTGACAATTTGCAGCTGCCTCGTTGAGTGCACGAGTAACTGTTTCCAGTTCATAAGTGGCGAAAGGTTTATCTGGTTGATTCCGCTCTAATATTCGCTCTTTTGGCATCTTCAACTTGCACTTGTTGGAACATCTTTTCTAAGGTTATCATATAAGGTCGAGTGAACAGTGGGTCTAACTGTACGTTTTAGCGGAACCATATCAAACACAAGTCGGAGCTTCGTTGTACTGCTGGAATCTTTAATGACACCGTGATGTAGCCGATAATATCTGTGGCAGCGCCCAATGTTATAGACGGGTTTCGTATGTCCAAATCGATATATTTCGTCATAAAATTTTTGTACATATTAGCAAATTCATTCTGCTTGTTAATTTGTTTTCTCGAGACTATAGTGAAGTTTCCGACAAACTAAAAATGACAAGAAACTTTACAACACTGACAACTTGACAACAGCCAGTGACCTGCACTTTAAAAAAAGTTGTTTTGCAAAACGAAATAAACTGCGAATAAAAGAAAGTTCATACTGGCAAGCTAATTTAGTCACAATCTTTCAATATGGCAAGCCATAATCTTTCAATATGTTTTCTAGAAACATACATATTTATGCGGTGAGCTGTTCTAGATTATTTTATTTTTAAAATTTTACTATAGAAAAAAGTTTAGTGGCCAATGACAAGGCATTGTAGAGATGTCTACGCTTAACGGTATATAAAATCATTTTAATTAGACATTTCTTAATGTTTTCTAGAAGCCAACATATTTATGCGGTGGGACAGTCGTAGATTTTTTTAATTTTAAAATTTTGCTATTTACTCACTTTACAGGCCTGAACAGGAGTTCTGATTGTTCATATGGACTTTGATTGTTAGTGTTCAGCTCTTATGTCCAACACCGATAACATTAAGCTGCCTTGTGAGAATTGACACTAACAAGATACATTTTTTTATTCTCCGCCCTACTTTTGTCCCACTAGTCTAGTTGGCACCTATTAGCTTATAATGGGGGCTTTTGATTTATTTGTGTTTAAAATTATTGATAGGATAACCTTTTTGTCGTATGGAAGATCGCCTGTTTGTTGTTGGCGTCTTGAATTTGCCTTATCTTATGGAAGGAAACTTTAGTCACGGATAGTAAGTTTAATTCAGAATTATCTTAGATCAGCTATTTTCAAAATAACTAAGAAAGGCAGCTTGATTTGTATTTTCCTCGAACGCCGTTAATATTATCATTATAGAAGCTAATCTAGTCTTATCCACCATAGATCATCAATACCATCCTCCATTCTCAATCTTCTTTTGTTATGAATAAGCGAGGATGTCTAAAAAATCAATAATCTATTGGGTAACATTGATTTCATTAAATAAAAATTCAGACTGGTTGTTATAACTCAGAAATTTTTGAATATATCAAACAATCAGTATCTAACCCTTGTCCAATGATTATCTTTCCAAGTCCTCCGTGATACAATAAAGATATAATAAGAAAGCTAAACCTAAGAATTAGACATTGGCAACAATTTCAAAAACTCTGTTGAAGTTACCAACACGTTGGAACTTTAGTTTCGGCTCTTTTATTGGTAATCTCCTGCTGGGCCTAATTGACGCACGGGTAGTACTTAATTCAATTACAATAAAGTTACCCAGTAGTCAACTAACTACTTGCTAATTATCATATCTAAAGCGGATTCATTTTATTTTTACAATAATAGCTTTCCAATTCAAATTTGTAGACCAACATAACTAGTACAAGTGTGCGGCAAGTCACTGCATCCTCTCAAGATGAAGAAACAATATTACCGGTATTTTAGTGAAGGGGACAGTAAACTTGTCGGTATAACACAGACCCCATTGAGAACCGATTTTCAATAGTCTAACGATTTAACGAATTCGCTCTTTAACCTTAACATATACAAAAATGTGCTTCATTACAATATAAAATCTTGGATTCGAGTTTTTAAATGGAAATGTTATGGAACTCCATTTTTAAATGGTTACCTTAAAAAAATCATATAATTTTGGTGATTGCTAAGAGAAATAATACTTTCCGACATTGTCTATATTCTCTACATTGTCGACGCCATTTTTTAATTTTATTCGTACATTGTCTACACCTGTAGAATATTAATTAACTACGAGGTGTAGACAATAAGGCACAACACTGTAGAAATTATTTATTTTTAAAACAATCTGATTTACTTCAACACGATATTTGAAAGCTCTGTAACTGAAAGATCTCCGATATGTCCTAAAATGGTATTCATAAAATGTAACTCGGTTCTATAAACGAAAGATATGTTCTGTAACTTTGCAGCACCAAATTTGTTGACGTAAAATTGCGTATCAAGATTTTGATAGTGAGTAACTCGACAAAATCGTCATTTTGTGAAACGCTCTATACCGCGTGCAGCTCTATACCAACAAAAGTTGAAGTCAATCACAATTGTAGTTTTTGAGGTTTTAGATAAAATCTATTTAAGTTTAATTACTTTTCTTATGCCCGCCTAAATGTTGATAATGCAATACTTGCACGTACAGTTGAAACAAATAGTTTGTCTGCGATGTATACAGAAAAAATATTGCTCTTAAGGTATATAAACGAATGTCACCAACTGTACTAAAATTGTCGGTGATATACATATATAAAGTTGCAGCTTAGAAATTTTACATTTTCAGAATCGAGCCATAAATCAGTTAATCACTCTCGTTTGTATAATAAACGTATACACCACACGTTAATATGGTATATGTTTGCAAAATTCCATCAAAATGATTTATTAACCAGCTTTAACAATATGTTTAAGTATATGTGATATCCTTTAAATGTCATACCATATAGCTTTGAACTATTTCACAATAAGATGATATTATATCCAAATGAAAATTTTCAGTAATTAACATAAAAATCCAAAACTCCACCTGTTACACTTTTCCTTTTCCTTAATTTTTGTATTGATTTCAAATTAAACAATTATTGTTTTAATTGGCGTTCACACCTAACATAAAATTCTTATATTACTCTAGTTTGGTGTAATGCGGGGTGGGTGGTGGGGTTCCGAATAAAACGTCTAGTAATAAAATTTAATACAAGAGCATATAAAATAGACGTTACCGTACGCTGCACGCATATCGGCCTACCTACCACATTGGAGTTTAATTAGGGTCTGAAAATGTTTATAATTAAGAAATCGTGTATTGTACGAGTATGTCATCGGAAAAATAGAAAATTGTATTTTCCGTTTTATGCGATCATTATTAATGTAATTTCACTGTATTCTATATCGTTTTTCTTCCTTATTTATAGTATAAAATGTCCTTTCCATGTATACGGAAGGTATCTAGCATTTATGTTTTATTGTTAGAGAGAATTGAATGACATTTGACATGCCGTTAGAATTGTATACATTATTAGCGTTGCTACTTTGTGAGCTTGTGAATGGACGCCGGAATGATTAATGACTGTTTCGTTTGGGTTTCTACTTTTTTTTTGTACGTTTCTGCTTTATTATTGTATTTGTCTAATAAAATGATAAATATTATTGTGTAAAACTTGGATAAAAATGGTGATATTAAGTGGTTTGGAAAGTTTTCAATTTTTCATGATGTCCCGGTTTTGTATATGGTATGCTGTTTTGTGTGATATAAAAATAAAAAATCGTAACACATATAATCGGGATTACATGTTATGTTTACAATTCAACACATATATGGCATATATGGCAGTTTTATGCGATTTATTAAACAAAGCGTAGGTTTATTTGGAAACTCAGAGCTTAGTGTATAAGCAGTTTCCTATATATATTTCTGTACACTGAATGCTGCACATGTTTCAAAGGATTTTCATATCATTCGTTCCTTGGTTTAAGCTTGTAATATTTTCAAATAGTAAATTGACATTATTTGTGGCCATTAACCAATGGTTTTTGAATAATTTATAACTCTTCTTTATTATTTCCTTTATAATTACAATCTAGTCGAAGACTAAAGCAATTTTATACTAACTTAAATTACTACATTTTACTCAAATTTAAGGGTTCATCCATCGATGTACTCCTTATAGCTTTGATATTTATTATTTGATCGCGCTTTTGTTGTGCGCTTATAGATACAGATTTACTTTAGCTGATTTTACACTAACTCAAAAGACTTTACTCTTTTGAGCCTTCTATCTAAATCCATATTATTCAGTAGCTGGATGGCCTCTATGTTGAAATTATGAAGTAGCCATAGTTCATGACTGCTAGCAAATTTCCTATAATTTCGGATTGATTAGTTCTATACCCAGATATTTGTGGCTGCCGCTATTTCTGACACCATGGTGCGTTGACGAGATTTCTTAGCACTTTATTTTGAAATCGTTGTATAATATCTATGTTGCTCTGCTTGGTTCATTCCCACAGCTGTATACCATAAGACCAGCCAGTAAGTAATACATTTTATTGTATTTTAACCCCAACTCGTCTCTTTTCTTCTTTACATGAGCTTTCCAGCGAAGCTTATCGTCTAATGTCGTAGCAAGATATTTGGCAGTGTTTGCGCATGTGTTATTTCTTGATTATTTAAATATACTGGTTGCGTACTAATATCTTGTTTGTAAAGTCGGCATGTACAGATTTGGTTTAATTTAATTGTATGCGCCAATATTTTGTCCAGTTGGGTACTTGCTCGATGGCGGTTTGTAATTTCTCTGTTGTATCTGAGTTGTTATCACCTACTGCCATGATGGCGCTGTGTCATTTTTATTATTTCTTCAGTAATCAGATCAAACGGTGCTTTATTTAAGTTTAAATTGTTTTTAAATTGTTACTTCAGTAGGCGATGTAGGTGTGGCATCTTCGAGAATTTGTTTTATGTTTTCATTTAATGTTTCTCGTAATTGTCATTCATGATCTTGAAAATACACAAGATGATTAGCAAATCCATTAGCTTTTTTTTGTTTTTCCTTGCCCATGTTTCATCCATTTTCCTGATAGGATGAATCGACATTATTGGCCATTTCAGAGTTTTAGTTGCTTTCCAGAGCGAATAATCCGTATTACTGTCATTCGACAAGTTACTTAAGTAGAAATTACCTGACTCATTTTTTAGTTTCTGAATTTCTCTTGTTAATTGTTGAATAAAATTGTTTAGTTTGTTTTGTCTTGTGATGCTCTAGTTTGGTGCCACTTTTTTCTGGATTTTCGTTTATTTCTAAGGAGATTTCTAATTTCTGGATAGTTATTTCCTCTTAGCCTTGATTTGGTTTCTGGAGTACTTTCCTATGCTGATTGTTGAATATCCGTAATGAGCTTTTCTATTTATTTGTCCAGTTGATCAATAGTTTTTAAAGGAACTTTTAAAAGTATTCTTTGTTCAAGGTGAACTTTGAAACTTCCCAGTCCGCATGTCTGTTGGTTAGTACTGGATTATTTCTTTTTGGATGATATACTCGCTTAGAAATATTTTTGGTTATAAAAAAATCGATCAGGTCAGGTATTTTTCGTGGGTCAGTTGGCCAATATGTTGGTTTTCCTGTTGAAATGGATTCACATCCATTGTATTTAATGACAATCAGTAATTCTTTTCCTTTAGTTGTAGTTAGTCTAGAACCCCATTGAGTATTCTTCGCATTGAAGTCACCACGTATTATGAACCTTTTTCCCATACGCTTGATGGACTCTGAGTATTGTTTGTTTTTAATAGAATGTCTTGGCGGACAGTACAACCCTGCCACAACAATAGGAAAGATGTTGGTTTTTATATAAACCACTGTGGCCTGAATTTTTTCTTTTCATACTTTGCTTTTTCAAAATGTTGGGTATTTTTGTTATGATGACTGCATTTCCTCCTCTGTAAAATGTGTTTTCGAAATAAGACACACTTCTATGTTCTCAATATCGAGGACTGCTTGTATTTGTTGTTGATGCGGGAGCAGACCAATAGCATTCCTTGACATGCTTTACATTGTGTTGTCTATTTTTGTGAGGATTTGGGTTTAGCTCCTAATGCGCTACTTCCAATTTTTGTACCCTCATCAAATTATATTAGTTTGTTAGTTTTATATGAGAATATCTTGTAATGTTTGACTGTTGTCTACATCTATCAATTTTTGCTGTGGTTTATTTACTACGCCTCTCATTGTTTCGGCATATATAACAGCTTCAGTTCTTAGATGGTGACCAAATGGTTGTATATTGTCTTGTTTTGTCTGATATATTTGAGTTTTATTCAGCCTTTGGATTTTAATTTTCTGAGTTTCCCTTGCAACATACATAATCGATAATTAGCAGGATGGCCTAGTTCACGGTGTACACACTTTAGATGTGTTTGCGGATTGTCGCATTCTCCAGTTAGGTTCTAAGTGTTTGAATTTCCACATTGCAATTCAATACGCTATCTCTTAAATTTTAGTTATATTTTCGTCACTCGTGAATGTTAGTACAAACATGTCTAGCTTCTTTTTATTTCTCCAGCTAATTTTGTTCACTACGCTGATTATTTTAAATTGTATTGGTGATAATTCATATTTTGTATGTTTTTGGCTACACGTCTGATGTAAGTTCCTTGCCAAGACTCTGATTGGCCTTTCTTGTTTATTTTCTTACGTGTGAAAGATAAATGAGTCTTCGCTCAAAGTTTTCACTGCGTTTTGAGTGTTAATTTTTAACATTATCTACTAGGTGGTGGGGGAGTTAATTTTTTATCATTTTTGACGTTTGTCTCAACCTTTTTAGGCTGAGTATCTTGATCCAATGTTTGAGGTTTTTGTGGTAGTGACGGTGTATCATTTAACCTTCTATTTTTATTTTTCCTAGACTTAGCACGAATCCATTCTGTTTCTTTAGCTAAGCTATAATTGGTGTTTTGCTTCTGTATCATTGGAGATTCGGTTTGACATTTAACATTGTTGACATTAAATTTAGTATGCTGGTTCTGATTCATTGATGGCTTACCTTGGGTCTTATGCTGCTTTAATTCCATAATTTTTTTAGTTCGTCAATTTGTAGTTGTTTAGATTAAGAATAATAATTCTTTGATGATTTTTCTCATTAGTTACTTTTTTGATAATACCTTTTTGAATGGCCGAGTGTTTTAAACAATTTCGTTAAACTACTAACTTTGCTAACTTCCAATTAGGATTGTCAGGGTAAATTTCACTAGGGATGCCACCACTCGAAATGTCTTTTATATCTTAAGCACGCTTGTTTGTATACAAACAGAACTACAACTGTCGGCCACGATACTTGCTAAACCAGCCCTTCTAGGTCTCTCCAGAGGAGAGACAGTAATCTGATGGATTATCTATAGATTCAACATGTGACTAATGATGTCTAAATGACTAAATCTTTTGGCAATGGATGTTTTTAAACGTTTGGTTGTTGACTGGTATCATGCCTTGTGCTATCTTTTCGTGGAAGAGAGTTTGATATTTAATAAACCAAGTTTATTTAGCAGAAATTTCAAACTTCTACTTAATTTGGAAAATAATCAAAATAGATGTAAATTTGGTACATTCTTGTGGTACACAAAGATATTTTCGCCCATTCCTGTGAATATGGCAAGATAAGTAAATGCACATAGTAGTAAATTCATTTTTTAACTCTAAAAATTCGACCAAAAATTGGGGTGCGTCTAATGGTCCGAAGCGTAGTTGGTTTTTACTAAAACTAACTTAAAGTGATTTACATCACATTTGGTTTGATGCAGAAGTGGATCAAGTGGATGACTAAACCAAATCACGTCATTTTTATAGTTTTGAATCCGATTATCTTAACAATCTTAGCTATATACTCGCTCTCAGACTGTAAACGATTTGTTTGATCTGTCCTTGAAGTTTGTTCTGTATCAATATCAGTGGATCGAGCCTCTCGAAGTCAAATTTATCATATGTTGATTTCAAAAAGGTGGGCTTCAGTTATACAGGATGTAAGAGTTTATCGGCCCACAAAGAAAGTTGGCAGCGATCATGGTTTGGCATGGCTATGATGGAGAGGAATGCAGTAAAATGAACTAAACGTTTCGACAGCGTATATTAAATTAAGAAAAATACTCTAATATCAGGATTGGAGACAGCATTGGAAAAGTCAGTTACACGCCGGATTATGAAATTTTTTTTTGTAAAGCACAAAGAAACATGTTCATCAGGTCATTATTACCAGAAAAATAAAGTTTTCCTTGCAAGAAAAACAGTGTAAACTATGGAAGACTGGGGTCTTGAGATTACGCCAATTCAGTAATGAGCGGGATTTTTTCAAACGAAACAAGAGAGTTCCTCTGCTTCTTATCCCATGTCATGTGAAACGGCTACATCGATGCGATACTTGAACATTTCTCTAATCTGGTAAGTTTTGAACATGTGTCTCAGGTCTTCTGTCCTAGGAACTAATAAATATGTAGAAACATAAGAAACACCGCTTGTTGACGGAGTATATTCTGAGGCTTTCATATTCGGATGGGAGGTATAATCCTAAGCATTTTCGACAAATAAATCAATGTTTGTTCCCGCATGCCGAAACTAAAATTCTCTCGGATTGAGACTATACAGATTTAGAATGAGCATGCAAACAGACTATTTATAACAACATTTCAGGATGATTGGTATGTTGCAACTAGCCGAAATATTGCTCTGGGCTGAGAATCGTAAGCATTTTCGAGAAATAAATCAGTTTTTGTTCTCGCATGCCGAAACTAAAATTCTCTCGGATTGCGACTATACAGATTTAGAATGAGCATGCAAACATTATAACAAAATTTCAGGATGATTGGTGTTGAAACAACGTCAACATGCGCAATAATACAATATTCCAAGCGGGCAATGACACAGGTGGAATATTGTATATTGTAGCAAATTCAACAATTTTACTTTTTTTTATATTGTATTGGGTGTTTTTCTTGTTCTAAATTTTATGCATAAGCAATTATTATGTATAAAAACCCGATTTATTGATGTAATAAACCAGAATTAAAAACAAATTACAACAGTCAGTTTAGTTCTCGTCGTGAATATTTGGAGCTCACCCGTGCTAAACCAAATAATCACTTAGACATACAAAATCCAGGCAAAGGCCGGATTTTTACATAGTCCTTCGAGTCTCCAGGACAACCGGCGGACAATAAAACTCACTTGTAAAGGGATTTTACATTGAGAATTCGAGCTACCACATCAACCGGCAGCCAACAGTTCCACAAACATATTGCTACAGGCCAAGATACGTCGAAGCATCAAACTCACAACAGCAGGTATCGAAATTCAACGGCCAATCAACAACCGGCAAATAAATCAATCTACGCCATACAACAACAGTCCAACACCCAGTCCATAAAAGCATAGACATGGAGCAGTTATTGCAGCAGCAAAATGACAAGGCAGTAGAGTTGGAGCACATCATCTCGAACTACAAAAAAGATGGTGCAGCTCGGAAAACTAAAAAGTATCTTGAGGCGAAAATAGCAACTCTTAAAAAGACGTACAACGAATACGTCGATGTGGACAATCAAATAAGAGAGTTCCAGCCTGAACTAGATCCAAAACATCCATACTATAAAAATAGGCAAATAGTATGGGAAGGCTTTACAAAATATGTTGAAGATATGCGTCAACGCCTAAACTCATCATCCTTACCATCAACGCCAGCCCTAGACGCATCTTCCAAATTCAACTTTGCCGACGAGGAGTCAAATAACAACGACCAAGGAGATGAAACCTCATCAACCAACAAAACTAATCAATCATCTGAATCATCAAGTAAGGACCACCAGCATCAGTCTGAAAATTCCAGTAAAGGGGTAGCACACAACAACCAGAAACTTCTCAAGAAGCAAGATGTCCTGATGAGGAGGATGCACAAAAAATTAGAATCGATTGAAGAAGAATTGGACGACAACAACATTCCAAAAGAGTTTATAAAGCTAAAAATGGCTCAATTATCCCAAGAAATGGGGGCAATTGACGATTTGCACATAGAGCTCTTAGTAGAAATGGAAGAGCAAGAGCAAACAGCTCCCTACTTCCAAAATAACTACTATGAGGCTCTCAAGGATAGAGTAGACTCAACAACATTGCGATGGTAGCGCAACCGGAAAGAAGAGACTTCGAACCAGGCTGGAGAAGCCAAAGTACAATTACCCAAGATAGAGCTAAAAACATTTCATGGCGACTCCTTCAACGATATTTTCACCGAGCTCATCCACAACAACAATAAGCTATCGGACACAATCAAAATGACGTACTTGAAGGCAAATCAACAAAAGGGAGCAGCCCAGTTGATCAGTCACCTCTCAACAATTGGTGACAATTACAACAAGGCCTGGGAAATACTGCAAGGAAGATACAACAATCCCAGATTATTAGCAAATAAGTATTTCAACTCACTACTAACTTTACCAACAATACATGCACCATTAGCAGCAGCAATTCGTATTTTGCATGATACTACAGTTGAAATATTACACAACATCAACAAGTTACAATTACACTCTCCTTTTGAAGCCCTAGTGATGTTCATTCTAGGCAAAAAGCTAGACCCGGAATCCGCTAGACTGTACGAAACAACGTTAAAAAAGCCAAGAGAAATTCCAGACCTGAAGGAATTCTTCGACTTTCTAGAAAGGAGATTCCAATTACTGGAGGCCATGGGGTTCACCAAGGCGGTAAACGCACAGCCGCAACCAATGGCACCACTGAAACGAGTACATGCTACAACTGTAGACAGCCAGTGTATAGTAAAGAGATTCCAAGGAAAGCATCAGCTGCAAGACTGCAATCAGTTCAGGCTAATGCCAACGCTAGACAGAAGCAAGTTGGTCAGCGAAACAACTCCTTGTGTACGTTGTTTAACGCGACATCCAAGGGGTAACACATGCAGATCTGAATTACGATGCATTGTGTGCTAGGGGCATCACCACACTCTTCTGCATGGTAATAACAAGGCATCGGCCAACATGGGGACAACACAAACTCTAACAGTTAAACAACAGGGACCTGTATTACTACCAACAGCAGTAGTTAGAGTAGCTACCGGCACTGGACAACTCATCAAAATGAGAGCATTAATTGACTCAGGGTCACAGGCAACACTAATATCATCGAAAGCTGCCCTTAAAATGAACATCATGAAGAAAAAAACGCATGTCAACATTTCAGGCATAGGAGGAAACGAGGCAGGAATATGCAGACACACAATCGACATAAAGCTAGTGCCAAGATTCGATGGAGACTTTAGCTTAGACATCGAAGCTTTAATACTCAACAAGCTAACCCAACAACTGCCTGAAACTGATATTGACACTAGAGCATGGCCTCATATTAATAACATCCAGGCAAAGGCCGGCAACTGCAACATGTTCGGCATGTTGCAACTTGTCGAAATATTGCTCTGGACTGAGAATCGTAAGCATTTTCGACAAATAAATCAGTTTTGTTCCCGCGTACCAAAACTAAAATTCTCTCTTCAAACAGCTTATTTATAACAAAAATTCAGGATGATCGGTATGTTGCAACTAGCCAAAATATGGCTGTGGGCCGAGAATCCTAAGCATTTTCGAGAAATAAGTCAGTGTTTGTTCCCGCATGCCGAAACTTAAATTATCTCGGGTTGAAACGAAACTGAGATAGAATGAGCATGCAAACAGCTTATTTTTGAAAAAAAAATCAGGATGATCGGTATGTTACAACTTGCCAAAAGAAGGCTCTGGGCTGAGAATCCTAAGCATTTTCGAGAAATGAATTAGTTTTTGTTCTCGGATGCCGAAACTAAAATTCTCTCGGATTGAGACTACACAAATCTATAATGGACATGAAAACAGCTTATTCATTACTAAATTTCAGGATGATCGGTATGTTGCATCTTGCCGAAGTGTGGCTCTGGACTGAGAATCTTGAACATTTTCGAGAAATAAATTAGTTTTTGTTCCCGCATGCCGAAACTAAAATCGTCTCGGATTGAGGTTTTACAGATTTAGAATTCGCATGCAAACAGGTTATTTATTAAAAAATTTCAACCTGATCGGTATGTTGCAACTTGCCGAAATATGGCTCTGGGCTGAGTACTTCAAAGCATTTTCGAGAAATAAACCAGTTTTTGTTCCCGCATGCCGAAACTTAAATTCTCTTGGATTGAGACTATACAGATTTATCTAATGGGAATGCGCAAACAGCTTATTTGAGTAAAAATTGCAAGTTGCTGAAATATGGCTCTGGGCTGGGTGCTCCTAAACATTTTACTCCCAAGATTTGTTTTGCTATATTACTGGGTTGGGCTAACATCTCATTGATAATGTAATATTTTTAAATTTCTGGGCTAAGAATAATTTCATAGCAAAATGTTTTTATTTTATTTTCTGGGCTGGGATAAATTCCAAATTTATAATACGAGTAAATTTTATAAATTCCTGGGCTCGGATAACTTCACATAAGAGTAAATGAGGTTTAAATTTAATAGTGTTGCCTGATTAACCTTTTTTATTTTCTGGGCTAAAATTCTGAGCTAACTTCTTATACGTTGTTTCTAAGTAGCTCATGGTTTTTAGCATGTTCAAATCCAACTTTTCAGACTCATTAATCTGCATGTTATAGTCGCAAAATATTAGTAAATCAGACACAATCCGCATTTAAACAAATATACGTGGTATGATTACAGTGGTTGAAACCGATATAAATTTTACACCTTTTCCTTAGTCTAATATTTTTATATATGTATTTAATGATAAATTAGTTTTGTGCTACCATTCAGAATGAATCCATCCATCGCAGTGTTTATAGAAAGGTTAGGCAATAGACGGTATAATTTTCACGGAAGTGAATCGTTGGCGCATTAGATAAGTTCAAAAATTTCCAACGTATCATCCGCGAAGAGTACGCGCCCTTCGAGCTAATTTGGTGAATTACTTTAACGAAACGAAATTATATAACAAATGTTTCTCTTTCCGGATGGGAAGTCGTGAATCGCCATACTCTTAATATTTTAAAAATTCAGTCAGTGCTTTAACGACTTTCACGAATGCCGAATTTCGCGAGCCTTATATGAATTTGGAATACATATTGATTTAAAAAATTAATTTCTACGAAAATACAAAACATGATTACAAAATAAAATAATAATTTATTATTCAATTACAATCAGCAATTATAAGGAATTCAATTACATCATACACGATTACGTTATTTCCAAATGGAAATACATAAAAAAGTATTACAATTTAATTTTTAATATGACACGTTCAAACAAAAAAGCTCCAACATAAAATTGCGTAATTAAATTCATTTATTAAAAAGCACGATTTTCATAGATTTTTTTATTATTGGAAAACGAGCTTAATGCTTTTTGTGTTTGAAAAACAACACAAAAACATCCTTTCGAACTTCAATACACAAGTATATGCATAGACTGAATTTTCATAAAAGAGGCTTAGAGAGTTATAAAAGTACGAAACTGAACATAAATCGTACATAATCTTGACATTTGGTAGACATCTATAGCCAAATATAAAGGAACACCAAATTAAAGCCTATAATTAAGGCTTATGCGCGTAATAAAAAAAACCATACAAAAAAATCGATATCAGATTTGCTGAACCATAATTACAATATAATTAACCATGAAATACTTTCAATTCATTAATAATTCATTCCATTCTATCAATCAACTAAAATGAAAATAAAAAAAATAAATTAAATTATCGAAATTAAGCATTTTTCCGAACATTGTTAGAATTTCTACATTTTGATTTGTCATCTGAAAAACACATTCTTCATACTCGTACATACAATTCGTAATATTCTTTTGCCAATTCATTGATAATATCCTGAAAATGATTTTTTCTCTTTAGTTCTGACATTCTCCCATTTGTTGTATTATAAATGAAAAATCATTTATTTATTTCAAAATAATAAAATTTTTTTTTTTTATTATGATATCGAAAATATAATAATGAAAATGGAATATTAAGATGAACGAAAAAATGGAAGAGGTTTATGGGTCGATGCCAGATTCTGCCGTTTTCTCCTTATAAAAAATTTACTTTGGTATCAATTACCGCGTCTGTGAGATGATTTTAATAGGAAAAGCGGAACAATTCAGTTAAAATTTCCCATCTATGTTATGCGGGTGTGAAGTATGTGCTAACTTTGTCCTAACTTTTTGAAATGTGTATGGCTTGGTTAAACTCTCGTTATAACGAATTTTAAAATTTAAAATAATTTTATATGTAAATTGGGTATAAACGTATAGTTATAAAATCTAGGTGAGGTTATCAAGACATTGGAATGGATGCTTAGTTTCGAACTAATTATGTAAATCATTTGGTGTATGCGTTAAATACAATAAAATTCGAGGCTAGGAAGGGGTTGACAATTGCGTAGTGAAACATAATAATTCGCTAAGGCATTGTGATTATACTTTATACATAAGTGCAAAGTAATTTCAATATTTTTGTATGTAGTTTGGTCACTGCAGTTTGATGAGACGATCGAATTTGTTAAATTAAAAAATTCAAGTTTCATTAGTTTGAACCCAAACTTCCTTTCCAACGTCCTGGTAACCTCATCTAGATGTAAAAGCGCAAAATAAAATACAAATAAATTTCGCGAATCAAGTAATATAGAAACACTGGATATGAACGAATAAATAAGAATTTTTAAAAATAAAATTTAGGGTATTGCCAAAGATTTTAAGCGAAATTGTAAGTCGTAATCTTTCCAATACACAGAAAAATGTCATAATACTTATCGAAAATAGCTATTTTTGAGTGAAACCTTCAGTGCGGTTTACGAGTGGTGCTGATATTAACGTTAATAGCCATTAATGGTACCGTGACGTATATCGTTAGATTCGTTGAAGTGTCTTTGATCACCCGATTAACACGTAAACAAATATTAATTAAGGAAAATAAAATTGGGAGCTCAATTTCCCGATCTAAACCCAATAAAAAACCTGTGAGGTGAGTTAAAACGTGGTTTAGGTAATTTGTCGGGGCCAAAAAATAAAAATTATATTTGGGAAAACGTTCAAAACGCTTGGTGGAGCCTCTCAGTTGAAAGGTGTCAATCACTGGTAGATTCTATGGGGTGGCGAAGAAATGCGGTGATTAAAAATAACGGGTACAACACCAAATATTAAATCTTTATGTACAAATTAATTATTTCCAAAGAATAATTCACTGTGCTTGAATCGCAAACTTTTTTTTTGTAACAAGCCCAGCTTATCACAAAATCCAAGGTATAAACCTAATTCGAGTACGCTGAATTCAATAGTGCTAGTCTCCTTTCAAAGTTAGTCCCCATTTTCGAGATATCGCGTTCGACATGTTTTGGCTCTGAGTCAAAATTTGTCAAAATATACAGAAATTTTCATTTTGATAGCTCTTGAACCATTAAGATTTTCGGTTTGCGTTTCTGAGCAAAGTTGTTCACGTTTTTGTGTTATGTTTCTTTTTTATTTTCATTTCGACGAAAAACACTTTTTTTATCATTTTCTGTCCATTTATTGAATTTAAATCGATCGAACAAACATCGCATCGACAAATATAAATAAAATAAAAACTATTTAAAAGAAATTTAAATCGATTCAGTTGATTTTATGGTGATTTTTCTTAACTTTTTCCTAAAAAATTAACTTTTTCCGTAACTTTTCTGATTCGTTCGTATCATCTTCGGGATCTTCTTCCTCTTGCAAATTCCAACAATTGTCACCCAAGAGTGCATGTAACTTTTTGCTGCTGTACCAATCAATGTTCGAGCTTTGCCGTCACTTGGTGAAAACGCTCGCCGTGTTCATCGGATTCGGTGGTGATTGTTCGGCGAATTTTTCTACTTGACAATGCAAAAAACGTATTTTTAATGACATCGAATGTTTATATTATGAAAAGCGGTCAGCATAATTTCAATATATTTGCGCCAATCATCGGATCGATTAATTCTGAGAACATTCGTAATAACTTCTTTTACACATTTCCAAGTCACAAGCTCTCGTTCATTAAGTGGTCCATTAAGTATTCCTGTAATAAAAAACAAGATGCAAAATGAAATTTCATTTGATCAAAACTTAAATTCGAATAGATTGAAACACCAACCTTCTTTTATTTTCATTTCACTTAACCGTGGACAAATACGACACAATTCGATGAACGCGTTTCCACCTGGATTCAGCGCTTTTGTACAATTTGTAACTACTCCCAGCTTGATATGAAGTGGTGGTAGCAATATTTTTTCAATTGGCACAAGTGGAGCCTCACAATCTAATGTTCTCTCGTAAAGCCCAGTTCCGTTCGTTGTATTGGTCGGCTTTAAAACGTGTATTCCATAAGCACATAAAACACATGTTTTTAGTGTAACACAATTGCAAGCCTCTTAAAAGAGCTAGATCACTTTTAAATCTGCACAAAATTTTAATAAGTTTCTTTTGTGTTTGTGCTGAGTGCAATCGGAATGGAATTTTTTGAGTTGGTAACGTGAAGGAGAACTGCCTTCAAACTGATTTTGGAGGAATCGATAAAAAATCGCCAATCTTCGGGATTACATGCATTGAGCATTATGGATACCAAATCATGGATATCAGTGCAAAAAGCGAGTGAAGACCCAAAATGTTCACTTGTTTTAAATCCTTTGACAAAAGAATGGCTTGTCGCTCCGATAGTTTCAGGCGTCGTACCATAATATCCAAACGATTTTGCGAGATTTCAATGTGATTGCATGGCGCAGTAACATTTGAAGTTTGATATATTGATGCCGGTATTTCTCCGATTTCAACAGATTCAAATGTTGGTGGTAAATATTCTTCAATTGGGTTTGATCTTTCTGGAACAGAAATTTCATCTGAGTGCAGCAGCGGTAGTTGAGCATTTGTAGTTGCAGTGTATGTCAAAGAACCAATTTTTTCCTGTTTGTACCGAGAATACAATTCATGTGCCCATTTTATGTACTTTTTTAAATTTGGTTATGTCATTGATGTGTTCTTTGTATCTTATTTGAAATGAGCGTCCTGTCCTGTTGGGCCTAAGTATGCCAACCTCCAGTTGTATTTATCCTTATCTGTATATACGGATCTCTGCACCGGTGGACCCATGTTTCTCTAGACGGCAAGGAAAAAGCAACAGTCTTCTGTGAAAAGCTTTTGCAAAAATTGACAAGACCTTGCCTTTTTGGGGAGACATGCGAGAAGGCTGGATCTACAGACGAATGACTTTGTAAAAGTTGCATGGACGAAGAGGAGGAAGAGACTTATGATAACTTCCTATGCTCGTGTAAGGGGCACTGTCATACGCACGGCATAGGTATTTGGGCGTGTACAGTATGGCCAGCCTTTCAGATACGCGGACTGTGGAGTGCGAAATATTTTACGCTACATAAGCGGCTCCGAATGGGTTTGAACAGGGGTAAGTGTGCGGTAGTAGCCACTCTAACCTAACCTAACTTAACCTTGGCCTAAGTAAAACACACACATATCATGTCTTGGCTTGCGCAACAACTTTGCTGAAGAACGAAAAACGAAAACCTTAAGAGTTCAACAGCTATCAAATGAGTGTATATTTTGACTGAAATGAGACTAGTACTATTGAATTCAGCGTACTCGAATTAGGTTTACCCCATACTTGCCCAGCTTGTCCCATTTTTCAACTAGCACAGTGTTATTTTTAAACAAGATTGCATAAATTTTCCTATTTTTTGGACATAGGGAGTAAATGAAATAAAATTGAACTACTATAAAACGATATGTGATCACAATGAATTGATATTGTAATATTAGATTTTTTAGAAGAGACTGACAATCAAAAAAATAATTTGAAATTTATGATTTTGTAAAAAAAAACGTATTATTTGAACATTTCATAAAATTACCTATTATATCACACAAAAGTGTATGTCACTAAATCCATCTAGCGAAAAAATAATGGGTTTTTCCCCCAACCCATTATTTGTTCCAATAAACGAAAAAAGTCTATATGAAAAACGTAGAAGTCACATAGAAGCGGCCACTTGAAGTGAATCCGTTCGACAGACCCGCACAGAGAGCCTTTGCAAGAGCAAATTGTCGATCATCGCCGATAAAATAAATGGTACATCTTCAAAAATCTTGAGGCTGAAGGACATTCTGATTAATCGAACTTTTGGATTTAGATGCACACGATCAATATGCGAGGGTGTGATATTTTTAGATATTCATCTCTTGTTGTTTTTGATATCTAGCGACTCCGAATTTTGAAAGAAATCGCAATACTATTTTCAATTGCTTCACCGCTTATAGTAGTTAGTAGGCATAAACGTTTAATATGTTGCATAGGGTGTATTTATTTAAAGTAAAGATCTCACCAAGATTAGAAGAAGAACTAAATTTTATTCATCAACATAATTTCCTTGTAGAGTGTCACAATCAGTCCAACGATGCTCTAACATGTCGATGCCTTTTGTAGAACGATTTATCTTTGGCTTCAAAATAAGTTTCAGATTCGGCAATCACTTCTTGATTGGAGCCAAATTTCTTTCCTTGGAGCCTTTTTTTGAGGTCTGCAAACAAGTAATAATTGCTGGGGGCCAAATCTGGTGAGTACGGTGGATGCGTGATCAATTCAATGTGCAATTCGTGCAATTTTGTCATTGTTGCGATCGACTTGTGACCATGTCACATTGCCTTGGTGAAAGAGCAATTCTTGTTCATTTGCGGTCGTTTTTCAGCGATTTCTTCCTTTAAACGCACCAATAACCGATATAATATTCGCTATTGATCTTTTCTCCTTTCTCAAGGTAGTCAACGAATATTATACCATGTGCATCCAAAAATACAGACGCCATAACCTATCTAGTCGACTGTTGTGCTTTTGGTCACTACGGACGAGGTTCACCAGCCTCCTGCCGTTCAGTTGATTGCCGATTTGACTCTGGTATATAGTGGTGGATCCATCTTTCATTCATTGTCACATACCGAAAAAAAATATCCTTTATATTGCATTCAAATAGTTATTGTGAGCAAACGCGGTACCAACTTCGAACTCAGCTTTCTCATGAACAAATGTTCGTGCAAAATATTACCAACACGTTCCATTGATATCTTTACAATGTCGGCTATCTCACGTAACTTCACTTTACGGACATTAAAAACGTTTTCGTGTTTTTTTTTTTATGTTTTCTGGAGTCACAGTCTCATTTGGGCGCCCAGCACGTGATGGATCATCGGTGGTTGTATGACCATGTTTAGATTCGGCATACCAGCCAATGTTAGTTGATTTTCCCGGTGCAGAGTCCGGATAACACTTATCAAGCCACTGCTTTGCTTGAACGGTATTCGCGAGTTACGAACATATTCTTGATAAAGAAAGTTAATGTTAGCCATACACCCTTTCATATTTTTAAAATCATTTACAATATTGCTGCTCGGTCAATAAATAAGCCGCTGAATTGGAAATGATAATTAACGAAACAGTGAAAAATCACTGTACCTTTATTTCAAATTGGTTTATATACGTACGTACGTTCAAATATTACAAATATGATAATTCATTACAACGAGAGATTAAGTACTCATGATAAAATAGTCAGGACAATTTTAGGACAAACTTCACGCTCGTGAACACTCGCCTGAAGTTTGTCCTAAATTTTGTTTTTGGAATTTTAGGACAAAGTTAGGACAAACTTCACGGGAATTATGTTAAAATGTTTATGAACGAATCGGATTTTGTTGTTCAATTGAAGGAAGACGACAATATTCTTGCAAAATTTACATTTGCAAACGTAGTTCATTACTGAGAATTCATACCTAGTTCCTATAGGTGGAACTAGACTAACTTATATTGTATTTGAAAATATGATCCATTATAGGTATTGTGACAGTGCTGCCGTCCTAATTGCTACATTCTATCAAATGATTAAATACCCATTTTATTTTATGAAAAGCTTACCTGTACTGTTAGTAATTTATAATGAGTGTATAACCGAGGATCATTAAGTCCACTTTTAAATGTTGTTTATTTAAGTTAATATATTTAATGAATTAAACCCCAACAAGTCTTTGTATTTTATAAAAACGAGGCTTTGCCTAATTTGCTAAACTATCCTAAAAAAATGTACTATTTTACCACACATGGACATTTTTCATAAAAAGTCTTTTGTCTGATCCAAATTAATTGTTCCTTCTTAGATTTCAGAAAACCAGCTAACCTCGCTTTATGTGCTGCAACCCCTGTTGCTTTAATTTGATTTCCCAATTTATGGAAAAAGCTTTTGTATCCAATTTCATGTCAAATAATCAATCCGCCTTGCCATTATAGATGCAGAATTTTGGTGAAATACAGTTTCCGGAAAATTTTTAAAAAAATTTGAAAAATAATTTGGTTTGCAATTTAATTTACTATCTTTTTGATTTAAATCGTAAATACTTTACAAAATATCCGAGCACTTCCCGTAAACAAATCTCGACCAAACATACTAGTATCTCCCAATGAATTATTTTCAAAAACGAAATATCTCTTATGGAAGCTGCTATACTTCTGCTAGATCCGAGATCTTCCAATTTGTGAAAAAAGGTTAATTATGAAATTTGATCCTAATCAATCAATCCAATTGGCCGACTTATTGTTGAAAATCGGTTTTTGTCAAAAATCGCCAATCATGTTCGGACGGAATAAGCTACCATCAACATCAATCGATCGCAATGCGAGGTGGCGGCCTCGCTGATGTATCAGCAAAAAAGGCGTTAATTCCTTACAGCTATTCCTTTAAAATTAATTAATGATGATTAACCGGTCTTACGCGACTTATGATACATAAGAAGCATTTGGAAACAAAATTGATGATCTTTCTAAGTTCATCAAGAACAAGTCGAACGTGAACCACGAGATTAGATTTTGTCTAGCCTCCATAGAAGCAATAAACCTAAGAAGGGAAAGACGAATGTAGTGAAGCTCCAACGCCAACAAAGGTTTAAAAATACTATGCATGTTGAAGCGTTTGCAACAGTGATGCAGTGATTGCAGTAAAACGCAAAGCTAATGTTTGAGATCACAAAGACGATAAATCTTACGTATGCGGAGATGTTCGAAGACTTGAAATGCAATCGTGGTTGGAAAATGGAGTTTTACTTCGTTAGCGAGAAATAACTGCTGTCGAAAATACACCAATATTGCAAGCCTCTTTGATAGGAAAACAAGAGGTGGCAGTTGTAGAAAAATGTCACGACGAGAAGGTTCTCCAAAGGAGTATAGTCGCTTCGCTGTGAAAAGCATACGCAGAAACGCAGATAACAGTAGTTAGTCTTCCTACCTACCCAGAAACATAAAGTTTCGTCATTTCTATTCAAGATAGCGTAATGAGAATAAGAAACAACGAATCGTTTGTTTTAAAAATTGATGTGGTTGACAAATATCGCAAATGTGGAATAATAGGGTCACAGATGCCAATCCAGCAAAGTGCAAAGTTTGCGGATCTACGTGAAGAACAAAGGGCCCAACTCAGGTTGGCAGAACTCCGAGTGGCACAAATTGGTCTGCTTGCATGCTTACGTAAATAGAATATGCAAAACCAAATCTTCGATCAAATCTAGCTTAATCTCAAGCTCTTAATTAAAGAACTAAGAGGATAAATCAAGTCCCTCAACTTAAAAAGAGAAGCCAGTACAATGATTTTGAGAGATAAATCAGATAGAAGCTAGAAAATAAAGTTAAGCAAGTGAAGGTTTCAAAGTGGACCTAACTATATTGCTTTAACTATTGCAAACTTGCGATGACCAACAAAATAAATTGTTTTCAGCAGAACCAGTGGCTTCTTCAGTAGAACCAGATCCAATTTGAAAATTTTAAAGTTCAGTTCCAAGCAGTAGCACAACATAATTGTCGGGACGTAGGGGAGCAGCTCAATTTACTCATTTTGGCTCGCCAAAGGAAAGTTGTAGAGGTCTTGCAAGCTGTATCAGAAATATAACGGAGCTATGTGCAAATCATGACTAAGTTGGAACTAAGAAATAGAACTTTATAGTTGTCCTAGAATGAGACATGATGAAATTGGCCCATCTAGTTTGCTGTAATGCACCTGCTGATATGCTGAATGTTCTAACAATGGACTCGTTTATCAGTACTGTCAAGGACGACGATCTAAAATTTTATTTGAGAACTAATAAGGTAAAATGATGATAAAGCATTGGCGTTGGCTTTGGAATATGAGGCAGCTAGAGCAAGTTTAGCTACTGATTCTGTAAAGCTACACGGTGCTAACAACCCGGATACTATTGAGGGTGTGAATATGAGTCCGCCATTACCCAATAGGTATCATTACTAAACTGCTTACGTGTACAATTAATGGACAATACTATCAGTATACCTGAAACTACTCCTTGAAAATGTTGAATTTTGTTGAACATACTCCATCAAATACAATGTGCAAAGAATGGTTTCGATGATTTAAAAATGATCGTTTTGACTTTGAAGATAAAGAAAATGTAAAACCACCAAACAAATTTTAAGATGCTGCGCATTGAAAAATTTATTGGCTGAAGATTCTTCCCGAACACAATCAGTATTGGTTGTAGCATTTAATGTTGATCGATCAAATGTTTCAAAACATTTAAAAACAATCGGAATGGTTCAAAAAGCTAACAACTGGGTTCCACATGAATTAAAAGAAGGAGAACTTGAAAGACGTACAATCACTTGTGAAATACTGCTTTAGAGACAAGAAATAAAAGGTTTTTTGGAACGAATAGTTACTGGAGATGAAAAATAGATTTTTGAGAATCCCAAACGCAAGAAATCTTGTATAAGCCTGGTGAAGCTGGTCCAGCGCAACCACAGAGCGATCTTGTGGGATCAGAAAGGTGTGGTACATCATGAACTGCTGGAATCAGGTAAAACTAGCAATGGCGATGTCTAACGATAACAACTAATATGTTTGAACCGAGCTATAGAGGAAAAACGACTTGAATGGTTGAATAGACACAACAAATTAAGTTTTCAGTACGACATCGCAAAACCACATGTTGTAAACGTTGAGAAAAATTATCTAAAAGAACAGAGCTGAGAAATTTTACCGTGTTCACGAGACATATCTTGGGGCACACAACTTGGGGCAGATTATAAAAGTGAAGCTGATATTGGCCTAAGGTGAAAACCGATAATGTGCATTGACGCTGTGCCAATAGACCAATAACAGCTCACTTTTTTCCAGCATAGATTGATTATATTGTTCGTTTTAACTTGCTAACAGCGACAGATTAATCTGCTGTGGTCAAAGAAGAGTGTACAAATAAACACTATAGTGAATAAAGTGCATTGCAAGTAATGATCGAAAACCGAGGGAGTCAACTATATTGCACACGGCCAGTGGAAATAATGTCGCCGATCACCAAATCGTAAACAGGAGAATACTATTTGCTCACGGTTCAGCCATCGTCTAGTAGAATAATTAGTTAGTTGCACTGTATGGATTGGTCAATGTATTTAATATGAATTTGGAAAAACTAATATTGTTCAGCGTAGAACCGACACAGGAAATGGAACTCTAATCCGGCAAACACAAAGATAAAAACAAAAACCACCCCAAAACAATAGGACCACCAACCAAAAAAATGGATATAGAAGAAGTTGTAGAGTAGTTTAGTAGTGCATAGAATTTTCCAAGACACCTTTGTCACGCTGTTAGGGGCCAACATGTTCAATACTTTTAATCAGAAAAGCGAATACTGGCAAGTACCAATCCATTCTAATGACATTTGATAGAAAAATGGAGCAAGTTCTAAGAGCTCTCAATTAGAAAACACATCTAGTGTATTTAGATGCCGATGACTTCATTGTACTACACCGCACATATTGATGTTAAGTACAACAAAATGCAGGGGGTTCAAAAAACAACTGAGACCAAAGGCAACCGATCAGTGAACGATCGGGCAGAACAACGAATTGATTGACCAGGAGGAGAGATACTTGGAGTTAGCCCAGTGGAAGACAGTGCGATTGTTGAGAGTGAGCCTGGAATTGGAAATGATTACTGAAGAGAAAGAAAGACTGATCCTAGACGCGGCAGATGCACGTGCTAAGGTGGAATACTAGATTGTGTCGAGACAGAGAAAATATCAAGATCAGAATGAGAGTGGCCGATATAGCGAAAAGCGTTTAAGAAAAAGTTTCAGAAAAAAATCAGAGACCCAATACATCGAGCGTTGTATGGCTGTGTAATTCCAGGAAGCAAATGACGCATCTCAAGAAACACAAGCGTGTCTGTCATGCAATGCTAAACAGTTCTAATCATCATTTGGTGTTTGGCCAAAACTAACTTGTTGAATATGCAACGCGAAGTTTTTATATGACCTTAAGAGCATAGGCACGAATGCATCCTCTTGTCGCACACCAGATGTTAATTTAGTTAATGGTTATGTTGTTTTTTTTTTAATTTTTCCATAATCATCCATACTGCGATGCACTGATCAGTAGTTGATTGTTTGAGGCCAAACCCCCGTTTGGGTATTACAATGTTGCGCCATAGTTAACACGATTTTCTTAATTGAGATGGTCACGGTAGACAGTTGTCATTTGGTAACGTATCATTTGCTGAGTCTAATTCCTTTAATAAGGGATATGGGACAAATACCTCCGATTTAGCAGATTTTATTGTGCGGTTGCCATACTGAGAGAAAATCAGCCACGTTTGTTCTCAGCCCCCCATTTTGTGTTTCTGGTAGCTGTGGATCTTGGATGAAAGTTTTAGTAAGTATTTGGCGTTAGCAAAATAATCTCTCGAGTTTCCGTTTTCCTCGTACATTCGTGTTTCTTTTTCTGGACTTGATTGATCGTACCTATGCTGGTGCGGAGATACTCTACAGTTTCATAGCTCCTAGTGTTATGAGGCAAATATTTTTGATACAGCTTTCAGTTGATTAGATATATTGTTACGGCCCCCACGATTTTTGTTGTGCCGTTCTAGTGCCGTTCAGTTTTCATTTATAATAAAAAAAACAACGCTTTGACCACTATCGTAGAATACCTTTTTGAGATCATGACGTGATCAATTATATCTTCCGTTATTTCATCATTCGATAGCCAGATAACCTACTGACCAAATCTAAAAAAATATTTAGAAATAGGTGAAAGTTTTGCGGTCGAAAGCTCGAAAAAGTTAATCAATAATAATAAAACGTCGTATTCATTATCACCAAAGCTATTTAAAGCACTCAACCAATCTCAATGTAAACAGTATTTATAATGAAGAATTCTAAATTACTCGCATAGCTTAAGACGAAAAACAAATAAAGAAAACAAAACAATTCTTAGCTATTCATTCTGCACTAACATGATTATACGAAAATGTTTCGCAAAATTTAATTGAATTACAATTTAAATTTATTTATTCAAATACTAATTAATTTAGAAATTTATACCACTTCATTAGCTCCCATCTCGTTTATGCACATTGAATTAAAGCTCCCTGTATATTGTTCGTTTGGTGAATATCATCCCCACGCACCATCGAATCCTCGTTACCTACTTACAAAGTATAATAATTTGTATAAAGACTGAACTTCACAATATTGGGATGAAATAATTTTTGGGGCGTACCGCTCCTCAAATATACAAAAAACCATGTTATGATGAGAAAGAAATCTTTGAAAGAAAAAACAGAAAATTCAAAACGAAAAACTTTGTCGTCTTATTTTGTTGAATACAAATAAATAAATTAAATAAAAATGTAAATAATAATACTTGTTACGAAGGTGCTGTTATTGGTGGTGGTGTTTGAAAAACAACATGAACAAATTTTTACTTTAAGAAGTGTAAAGAAAAACATGGAATTTGAACTTTCTTGCTGTATGCTTTTTGAAAAAAATTCGAAATATTAATTTATTATAAATTTGTTTCATTAGTGTTATACTTCATTTACCTAATTAGAAAATTAGGAAACGCTTTATGCTGGTAAAAATTGTTTTTTATTCATTATATCATAATTAAGATTCGTTTCTTTTCTAAATAAAGGTTTTCCTTTTACCCGTAGACATTTTTCTACCTACGTACATGATATACAAATAATGTTAATTAATTTGCCTTCCTTTAGTATTATTCTCGGCGTGTGACTACCAGCAGGTCACAATTAATTAGTTTGGTATTATTGGTAGTGTACCAGATTAAATGGAACAAACACATACAACAGCACTAAATTTAAATAATTGTGTAACTTTAATAGCAAAAATTATTTGCTTTGATTGTAGGATAAATTACGATGTCCGATGCGGAACATCAAAATAACTGTTCTAGAAAATTGTTAAGATGCAAATAAGTGATTTTCGGCCCTTTCGTCGTGGTTATTGTTATTAATTATTTTTTAATTATATTTATTTATTGCAACTGATTTACAAATCGTCTAGTAATTTATCTTTCACAATTTATAGTCCCGTTTGGAGTGTTGCAGCCCTTTGCCTAATCAGGGACTAGGCAATTTATTATATTTCTACACTCAAAAAAAGGAAAACCATTTGATCAAAGTTTTGATTCAGTATGCTAACAAACTAAATTTATAATTTTAATTAGTTTTATCAAAGCAATAAAATAATTTATTAAATTGAATAAAAAATTTGTTAAATTTATTGGAAAAAACAAAGTTATTTCATTTCGGAATCTTTTTCTCTCGTTTATTCGATTTCAAAACTTAGAATATCATTTCTAATGCAGTAATTCTTTTAGGTTGGATAGTTTAAAGTGTCAGTCATTTTTAGTAAAAGTTATTTACAGGATAGGCCAAATAATTTTTTTTTGAACTAGCGGTTATTTTCAGTATGGTAAGGGTTATGTTACTTCTGATTTGACAGAAAGTTAGTTTTATCCTTCCGCTGAACGAAAATGGTTGTGTATTCGGTTCGCTGAGTGGGTTTGCGATCAATTTGAAGATGATGCCGTTTTTGGCAAACAAATCATCTCTTCGGATGAGGCGCATTTCCATCTTGGCGGCTATGTAAACAAGCATTGTCGCTTGTGGGGCACGAAGAACCCGCATGTGATCGTAGAGAAGCCGATGCATCCTCAACGAGTGACTGTTTGGTGCGGAGTTTGGTCCGGTGGCATCATTGGTCCATTTTTCAATGGTGAGCGCTACCGCGCCATGATAAACGATTTTTTGTTCCCGGCACTTGAAGAGGAGGACATAAGCAACATTTGGTTTCAACAAGACGGCGCTCCGTGCCACACAGCACACGTTTCAATTGCAACTTGTGACGCTCTCAAGAACAATGTGATGCTCGCATTGCCATTGAAGACATAATGCCGCATACCATCGAAAATGTGCTCAAAAATTGAAGAAAAAATATTGAGAACTTTCTGTTTTATTGCATTTAAAAAAAAAAATTATTTAGTCCACCCAACCCAATTAACAATTCCAATAATTGTTTCATTCATTTTTAAACAATTAAGACTGACTATTTTTTAAGCTTTTATTTTTAAATTTGAAGGAATCAAGGTTTCTGTGCGTTTCAAGACAAATGGCACAGGACTCGGCAGCACTCTTGAAATTAGTGGATATCGTAACTGCATATGAATTTGTGTTTATGGTTTCGTATATATAGGATCCCTTATGAATTGATCACATGTCACTAGTGCATTGCATTTTGTTACTAGACAATTTTAAAACTGTCATTCCTGGTTTCGACATACGCCCACCAACTTTTATTCCATATTCGTTCTAATTCTACGCCCTTTTTTAGTTCGCTTACTAAGTGGCATTTTCCAAAAATTTATAAGTCAGCGAGAATATGATGTGATCCACACGATGGTATCGTTCGTTAATCTTCTCCCACTCAGTTTTGTAATTTGCACCAGTAACTGGTATTTGAAGAGATTATAAGCTTCATCACGCAGAACGCCTTGCATATATTTGGAATTTGCATCTATTCGTTAATAAGTGATTGTTGTGAATGCTCAGTTCATATACAAATTTGAACGAAATAAACTCTGAATAATATCCACTGAAAAGGGACCATCAGTCATTGATAATCGAGCATCGCACAAGGATGCAAAATCGGTTCTAATTCGATTCAAATTATCGAAGTACTGAATTTTGTTGGCCAGCGAAATGAGATATGGTTTAATTGTGTTGTGGAGTTGGCTCAGCACTAGATTCGAAGCGATGACGCTTCGCTTCAATCTGCAGTTTTTCTTTAATATCGTAGTATTTTTTTTCAAAATTGTTTTATTTAAATATTTGATCTGGTGAAATATTTCAAAATTTGGCGTAATGTTTCTCTAGCAGTTCAAACTGAATGTGTATGGTTTTTTTAACAATTGTTGAATTGTTTATTTTATTATCGAAATAATTCTTGTAATTGCGCCCTAGACATTGCCAGGTTTTCATTGGAGATCTTTAGCCATTTTATATATTATGGTTGCCAGAATTTAGTCACCATATTTTCCCTTGCCACCGTTTAACATTTACAGCCAATAAATTAAATTGTACTAAATTTAACACTTAAATTTACACGTAATTACTTTCAAATATTAATAATAGACCCCTCAAGTTGTTCACGAGAAACGGCACGAATGCTTATTTTTATTTTTAGTTCTATTAGTGTTGAAAATCACATCCGTACGGTTCCACGATTCCACAAAGATGGTGCTTTGAACCTGTTATCTTATTGGGAAGGCTTCTAGTTAAAAATTAAGAAACAAATTTGTCTAAAAATCACTACTTCGAAAATTCAGGTAGCGAGCAGGTAGAATTTACCGTAATATTTTATATAGCTAAGAACGTTGTGCTTATTCTAAAAAAATAGGTGAAATTTATTTTATTATACTATCGAGCCATCACGAAACGAAGTCTTGTGGAAATGTTAATCTTAATTTTTTAAAGATCAGTAGTGACCCTTGCTAATATAAGGAAATGTATTCATATGAATTTAATAAAGTCAATAATAAAGTCAATGATAATTACGCAATGCGACCCACAAAATCGTATGACGATCTAGAAACTACTCGTTACCTGTCGAAATCACCTTTCGTCGGGAGTTTAGTTCGGACCTTCGGCGAAACATCTAAAGTGTTTTATAGACCGATGAATCACAAGCAATTCCCTGTGAAACGGTAGCATTCGACAGCTTTCGAGAAGAATCCCGCAGCTGCCAACCGTTCGTTCCGTCGGTCGTGATATTAAACTTAGCGTCGTGATGCAGAACTTAATGGATGAGCCAATAAAATGTTTTTAACAAACTCTGTTTGAGTTCAGAGTTCGTTTAATTGTGGTTGGATCTAGAAATTCCATATTTACATTAAAAAATATCGTCGTTCAGCTGAATGCATAATTCCATTAGGAGTGATTTTAGCACTGAGGAAATCGATAGAGTTCGAACCAAAAACGCATTTTATACTCTTAATGTTTACCCCGAACGCATTTAAACAGCTATTTTCCGTTAAACAGCTATTTCAAGTTGAGTTAGTGTTGTTTCTCATTTTTCGATGCCACGATGATACCTATCAAAGACCGAATTGCTTTCGTGTAAATTCGAAAAGGCCGCACTGTTTTGTTTGTCCCGTGTAAATTACGAGAATCATTACATTTTATTTGATAGACAAGATTGGACTCTTCCTTTAATGCTGGATCGGATCTTTTAATTTTGAAAACAAAATATGATTTAAATTGGTAGATGAACGACCAATAATTTTGAAATTATAATTTTTAAATAAATAGTTTAATTTTTCGAAAAGATTTTTTATGTAATTTAATAATAAATAATTTGTACTTACAGTTTCAGGATTTATTCTAAAATGTTGATAATAATTTCTTTGTTCCCAAATCATTTTATTTATTAATTTTGTAGGATATTGATTGTTTATCAAAGTGTTTTTCAAAAGTTTAAAGTTATTGTAATGAAATTTAGTATCGAACAATTTTAGAATTTTTTAAGTTAACATTTTAATTGTACTAAATTTGTAAGAGATAGGAAGCCAAGAAGTAAAATTTAGATAACGACCAGACCAAGTATTTTTATTGGTACCGCAGCCAAAATAAATTTTTCCATTCGGTTCATGAATCAAAAGTAAATCTAAAAATGGAATTTTGTGATCAGTTTTTTTTTCAACAGTAAATTTGATTCTATTATCTAAAGAGTTAAAAACGTCCAGAAAAATTTCAATTTTGTCTGCAGGTATAGCTGAAATAATATCGTCTAATAAAATATAGGTTGAAGATCCAAAGAATTTAAACCCATTTTCCAAAAATTCCATCATTAAATTTGCGATTATGGGACTGATTGGCGAACCCATAGGAGAGTTTTTTTTATAAATTTTATTGCCAAAAGAAAAATCAGAACTAGTCAAAACAATTTGTAATGCCGACATAAATTGAACTTTAATCAATTTAGTTTTTAAATTTTGTTTTATACTCCTCCAGTTTAATTTCACAATATTGGTGACACGTCTATTATCAACATTAGTGAACAAAGACGTAACATCCAATGAAACTAAAAGATAATTTTGTGGAAGCGTGACATTCTGAATTTTTTGTTTAAGATCTTCCGAGTTTATAATATTTGAACTAGTATTACCAACACTAATTTTTAAAATGTTTCCTAAAAATTACGATAAACTATGTGTAGGACCATTAATTGGTATATATGGAAAACTAATAATTGGTCTATATGGAATACCAGGTTTATATTTAGTTAACATTTTCCTAATTTTTTCATCCGCATTACCGGAATTTTTCCAATCTTTAACCATAGTGTTTATTGATTTCTGAATCGGAACTGAATTATCTTTTGGTAATTCTACATATTCTACTGTTGTGTTATCGTTAAGTAAACTTTCTATTTTTGTAACATAATCACTTCGCGATGTTATAACAGTTACGTTGCCTTTGTCCGCTCGAGTTACCATAATATTTGGATGAATTTTTTTTCATTGTTTAACATAACTTAAAATTCGATTTTCAAAAGGAGTTAATATATTTGTATTTGATTTGTATTTAAAATTTGTCAAAATATTTACAAAACGGTTCCGAATAGTATAACGATCATTATCGTTTAAATGAAAAATTGGATTTCCAACATCAGAAATAATTTTGCAGTATATACGGCATTGAATCACCAATTGAAGAAGGACAAAATTTATTTCCCAAACTTAAAATAATTTTGACATGAAAAGGAAGATCTATATTGGAGATGTTCATTAACCATTTATCTATCAACTGTGTTCATAAAATTTCCAGACAATTCATTTAAACTGTCAAATAAAATTTTATCAAATTTGATTTCATTAAAATGATAAATGAAAAGTGCATTCGCCTTTTTAAAAAACTCGCTATACTCAATCACAGGAAGAACATCTTCGATATGTTGCCGGAGTAAAATCAAAGTATGTTTCATTTCCTCGACAGTTTTAGTGGTTTCTTCAATTTATTGATTTATACATCCAAAAGCAAATTTAGTTTGAAGTCGGAGGAACTTGAACTTCCTGATTAATATTGAACACATTTTAAATTTAATGAACACGGTTGATGAATCGTTAGTGAACATCTCCAATATAGATCTTTCTTTTCATTCTTTGGAATGACTAGCTGATGTTAACATTAGTTTACTATGTACAGCCCAGAACTGAATATCATAAGGCCATAGTGGTTTTACAATTTTAAGGTACAGTAGCAATTGATTATGTAAAATCAGCTCAGAATTTCTTCCTAAGAACCAATACATCTTTCTGTAATTAATGTTCAAGTTTTGTTTTTCTTTATGCTCTTGCAATTTATTATGCGCAAGAGTCATGCCTAGATATATTATCTTGTTTGCTTAGAGGATTTGCTGAAAATTTACTTCTACTGGTAACAAGTTGACATTTTTGTCGGTGACTTTTACATGAACATATTTACTTTCATTATTATTCATCAGCCATCTCTTCGTTAAGGTAATGAAAATATTAGCAGCTCTTTGAAATTTGTTTGTGGATTCTCTTATGCTATCAGCGACAGCTAAGAAAACCGTATTTATCTCAAATGTCTCTATGTTTGTCTCGTCTATCGTTGGCAGGTCCGAGGTACAGAGATCATATAAAGTTGGTCCCATAACGCTTCCTCGTGGTACTTATACTGTGGTTTTCCTTACTTCCGAGTATTCGCCATCGAATTTAACAATAAAGTGTTGGTTAGAGTGTAAGATTTTAGTTTACGTGGTTGGTGTCAACTACTAGTGCATAGTGAGGAGGATTGTCGAGTTGTTATTTGTCGAGAAACGCCAGCACCTGTTTGTAGGGTGAATTTATGTGAACCTAATTTATTTTGTAGGGAACAAAGATAGACTTCTCCATTGATTCGGGGTGATACTTGAAAAGCAATCAATATTACACTGAATATATTATCGTCTACATATTCATCCGTGTTGTCCAATTACGCGTAAAAAAAATAATTGTTTACATTTTGTACGTAAATAATGTAAACAATAATTAATTACTGCAAAAAATTGGAATAAATGTAAAAAAATGTAATTAATTAGCGACATCTGTTTGAATTAGCTTAAATTAATAAAATAAATTAAATTCAGTAGAAATACAACCATTAGAAGCAGCTAGATCTATTGAAAATTTTAAATCAATATATTTTAGATTAGGCCGGCTAATGTGTAAATTAAAGAATGTGGACAATGTCGAAAATTATTATTTCTGTTGACATTTATCAAAATTCTATTGTTTCTTTGTAATTCAAACCATTTCAAGATGGAGTTCATTCTTTCTCCACATTGACAAATTTGTCCCAAATCTTTTATATGGGAATGAAGCACATGCATGTTTATGTTATGGTAAAAGCGCGAACTCGTTAAATGTGCAAAATTAAAATTATTTTAAATTGTTTTTGCAATAAAAATTCGGTTGTGGGGAGGATTAAATGGTGGAAGGAGGTGCTGGAACTTGCCGCATGCTCGTGATAGATATGTCGGCAGATAATGAATACAATTCCTGTTGATTAGACAACGCTATAATCTTCCATGGTAATTTGCCATACACACAGAACAATTCACAACAGATTTTACAACATCTAACAACTTGGATGCCATAACCTACCAAATTTCGATCGTGTAATAATGACCATGCGAGTACAAGTTCTTCGAGTTGATAATCCTAATAAATGCCAAAATATGACCGAAGTCTCACTTGATATTTTAAGCAAAGTTTTTTCCCATATCTTCTATTTAGGAGCACAGGGAGTCTACTGCGCTGGATCATCAAACTCTGTTAGTTTCTATTGTTTTAATTTCGAACCACAACTTTCCGAGTTGCTTCGCTTGTTGAGCTGGTCAACCGACTTCCCTTATCTCCTTACAATAGTTTTAGAGACCTACTTGTCATTTAATTCTGCGACTTTTTCAATGTGAACAATCCATCTCAAGGAGCTCAGTATTTGTTTTTTTGACTAGTTACCGAGGCCAGAAGCACCTAAGTATTATTCTAAGGCATTTATTTACAAACACATGTGGCTTAATGTTGATCGTATGTGGACGCTTCCAGGCTTTGCAACTGTACAGCAGCACTGATTTCACATACGAATTAAACAATCTTAGTTTGGTGTTTGCGGGAAAGGACAGATGTTTCCAGACTTTGTGTAACATGTTCAATGTTGTTCTGGCTTTGTTGATTTGTTTCTTTATAACTTCATCTGCGCCACCCGTTTTCGTTAAAGTACAACCAACGTATATGATTTCAGTGGTGCGTTTAGCCTCATCGTCTGGCTTTCTTGATATTTATATTGAGGCCAACTTAATTTGCTAGATTTGAGTAGTGCTGTGGTAATTTCATTCATTAGACTGCTCAATGAAAATGTGTTGCTTTAATATGATAACATTGGTGTAACCTCGCCCTGGTCTGAAGCCAGCTTGTTCTTTTCTCAATTTCGGGTTGACTGTTCGTGAAATTCTATAAAGAATGGCTATTGCTTTATGGCTATGTTGACGAAGGATATATCCTGCCAATTTATACATTCTCTTAGGTCACTTTGATTGAGAATCGTTACTGTTTGTTGCGCACGCATTAATTGAAGTACAGTATGCGCATGCTTTGATCCAGGCGTTTTGCGTCTGAATCCTTGATACCCGACCCGAGTGTGTTGATAGCTGATTCGATATAGGCTTCTTAGATTTGTTTTCACTGTTTGTCTACACTGGTGGCTGTTTCTTCATTGGTGTCGCAGAATGTGTTTCATGTGCCCGCATTATTTTTTAATTTGTCGGCGTTTAATTTTTCAGTTTTATTTTGATGCGTTTTACAGTGACAGGTTTAATTTTGAATTATAATATTTTACCAGTAGGTGGTCACTGCAAATATCTACAACACTCGTTGTTCTGACATCTTGTATTGACTTGAGAAATGTATTGTTGACCATCACATTTCGTCTTCACATTAGTTTCGTTATTCTACTTCTGATGATGTCCATATGTGTATATTTTGTGGGTTTGTGATGCAATAGTGGATGAGTCTTCTCCATTGTTAATACGCATAGAGCATATATTGATTGCTTACCACCCATCTGATGGTTTATAATGTCGGTTTTATATGTTAAAATTTTTGCATGCTCAAGAAGGAGAGATTTCATCCTTCTTGTATTGTTATTTGGATCATTTTCTTGTGGGTCCTTGCTATTGTAGCATCTACGTCTTTTGTTGGATAGTATGTATGACTGAATATTAAAGGTTGTGGTTTGTATTTTTGTATGGAATCCTGTTTCGATGCTTTGATCAGAGATTTTGCTGATATTGACAATAATGTGGCCAAAAAACAGTAAGACTTTGTTCATAATTTTAAAATTCTTTATTTATTTCTCCAAATCTATTTCGTCCCTTTCAAAGTAATTCCCCCCGGCCTCAATACACGTGTGCCAACGTTTTTTCCAATCCTCGAAACAGTTGTTAAAGTCAATTTCCGGAATAGCCTCCAATGCGCGTAGACATCACGTTTAATGTTGATTGACTCAAAACGATTTCCCCGGAGCGGTCGTTTGAGTTTGCTGAACAGCCAGAAATCACACGGAGCTAAATCAGGTGAATACGGGGGTTGCGGAACGGTATGGGTGGAATTTTTGGCGAAAAAATCACGTAAAACCAATGCAGTATGAGAAGGTGCATTATCGAGGTGTAAAAACCAAGAGTTGTCGACACATAATTCCGGCCTTTTTTTACGATAGCTTCGCGCAAATGACGCATAACACTCAAATAGTATTCCTTGTTGACAGTTTGGCCGGTCGGAAGGAATTCGGGGTGCACCATACCTCGATAATCGAAGAAAACTGTCAACATCAACTTGATGTTTGACTTGCTTTGACGTGTTTTTTTTCGACTTCGGCTCACCTTTGGCACGATACTCGGCCGATTGATCGTCTGTTTCCGGGTCGTAAGCATAGATCCAAGATTCATCACCAGTTATAATACGTTTCATGACATCCTGGTAGTCGGAAAGTATTGTTTCACAGACGTCAACGCGACGCTGTTTTTCCAATAAATTGAGTGATTTTGGAACCAATCGTTCTTTCATTTTTCTTAGGCCCAAATGATCTTTCAAAATGGTTTTTACTGATCCTTCCGATATTTCAACTATGCCAGTAAGGTCTCTGACTGTTAATCGTCGATTCTCGAGAACCAATTCCTTGATTTTATTAACGTGCTGATCATCAGTTGATGTTGATGGTCTTCCTAGACGTGGTTCGTCGTCAACACGTTCTCGACCCTCTTTAAACAATGTGGACCAATCAAAAACACTTGCTCGTGACATACAATTATCGCCAAAGGCCTTTTGCAACATGCTGAACGTTTCGGCACCACAAAATTGATTCCGCACACAAAATTTAATGGAACTTCTTTGTTGAATAATTTGACTCATTGTAAAAATCGCCGAATGCATTTTTTGTACTACAGAAAGACAAGCGTTTACTAAACACTAATGATTATTTTGATGTGGCATTTGGCACAGATGTCACTGACAGTCATACCAACATAAAAAAAAAATATTTCGACGAATGGTTTTCCGCGCGAAATTTAAATTAAAAAGTCTTACTATTTCTTGCCCACAGTAGTTTGTTTGCCCATGCCCTATTTATCGCGTCCAGAGAATATATTAAGTTATTTCGCTTGTGTTTATTTCACTACTGTAAATCTTACTGCACTGGGGCTGATAATTTCGTTTCTCTTCTTCCTCTAATTATTGTGCTTAGCTTTCACGTTTCTGTTA